>SJYT01081352.1:84957-191728 GCA_006410635.1 Cephalophus harveyi | reverse complement strand
AAACTCCAGTACTTTGGCCACCTCATGCGAAGAGTTGACTCATTGGAAAAGACTCTGATGCTGGGAGGGATTGGGGGCAGGAGGAGAAGGGGACGACCGAGGATGAGATGGCTGGATGGCATCACGGACTCGATGGATGTGAGTCTGAGTGAACTCCGAGAGATGGTGATGAACAGGGAGGCCTGGCGTGCTGCAATTCATGGGGTCGCAAAGAGTCGGACACGACTGAGTGACTGAACTGAACTGAACTGAAACACCCCAAGACACATATTAATCAAATTAACAAAGATCAAACACAAAGAACAAACATTAAAAGCAGCAAGGGATAAACAATAAATAACACACAAGGGGATTCCCATAGGGATAACAGCTGATCTTTCAATAGAAACTCTTCAGGCCAGGAGGGAATGGCAAGACATACTTAAAGTCATGAAAGAAAATAACCTACAGCCCAGATTACTGTACCCAGCAAGGATCTCATTCAAATATGAAGGAGAAATCAAAAGCTTTACAGACAAGCAAAAGCTGAGAGAATTCAGCACACCAAACCAGCTCTCCAACAAATGCTAAAGGATATTCTCTAGACAGGAAACACAAAAAGGGTGTATAAACCTGAACCAAAAACAATAAAGTAAATGGCAACGGAATCATACTTATCAATAAATACCTTAAACGTAAATGGGTTGAATGCCCCAAAAAGACAAAAACTGGCTGAATGGATACAAAAACAAGACCCCTATATATGTTGTCTACAAGAGACCCACCTCAAAACAAGGGACACATACAGACATGCAAACAGAGACCAAAGAAAGCAGGAGTAGCAATACTCATGTCAGATAAAACAGACTTTAAAACGAAGGCTGTGAAAAGAAACAAAGAAGGACACTACATAATGATTAAAGGATCGATCCAAGAAGAAGATGTAACAATCATAAATATATATACACCCAACATAGGAGCACCACAATATGTAAGACAAATGCTAACAAGTATGAAAGGGGAAATTAACAATAACACAATAATAGTGGGAGACTTTAATACCCCACTCACACCTATGGATAGATCAACTAAACAGAAAATTAACAAAGAAACACAAACTTTAAATGATACAATAGACCAGTTAGACCTAATTGCTATCTATAGGACATTTCACCCCAAAACAATGAATTTCACCTTTTTCTCAAGTGCACACGGAACCTTCTCCAGAATAGATCACATCCTGGGCCATAAATCTANATGCTAACAAGTATGAAAGGGGAAATTAACAATAACACAATAATAGTGGGAGACTTTAATACCCCACTCACACCTATGGATAGATCAACTAAAAAAAATTAGCAAGGAAACACACAATTTAAATGATAACAATAGACCAGTTAGACGTAATTGATAACTATAGGACATTTTGCCCCCAAACAAGGAATTTCACCTTTTTCTCAAGTGCACATGGAACATTCTCCAGGGTAGATCACATCCTGGGCCATAAATCTAGACTTGGTAAATTCAAAAAATTGAAATCATTCCAAGCATCTTTTCTGATCACAATGCAGTAAGATTAGATGTCAGCTACAGGAAAAAAAAACTATTAAAAATTCCAACATATGGAAGCTAAACAACACACTTCTGAATAACCAACAAATCACAGAAGAAATCAAAATATGCATAGAAATGAATGAAAATGAAAACACAACAACCCAAAACCTATGGGACTCGGTAAAAGCAGTGCTAAGGGGAAGGTTCATAGCAAACAAGCTTACCTCAAGAAATAAGAAAAAAGTCAAATAAATAACCTAACTCTACACCTAAAGCAACTAGAAAAGGAAGAAATGAAGAACCCCAGGGTTCATAGAAGGAAAGAAATCATAAAAATTAGGGCAGAAATAAATGCAAAAGAAACAAAAGAGACCATAGCAAAAATCAACAAAGCCCAAAGCTGATTCTTTGAGAAGATAGACAAACCATTAGCCAGACTCATCAAGAAACAAAGGGANTAGTAGAAGGAAAGAAATCATAAAAATTAGGGCAGAAATAAATGCAAAAGAAACAAAAGAGACCATAGCAAAAATCAACAAAGCCCAAAGCTGATTCTTTGAGAAGATAGACAAACCATTAGCCAGACTCATCAAGAAACAAAGGGAGAAGAATCAAATCAACAAAATTAGAAGTGAAAATGGAGAAATAACAACAGACAACACAGAAATACAAAGGATCTTAAGAGACTACTATTAGCAACTGTATGCCAATAAAATGGACAACGTGGAAGAAATGGACAAATTCTTAGAAAAGTACAACTTTCCAAAACTGAACCAGNAGTCAGAATGGCTGCTATCCAAAAGTCTACAAGCAATAAATGCTGGAGAGGGTGTGGAGAAAAGGGAACCCTCTTACACTGTTGGTGGGAATGCAAACTAGTACAGCCACTATGGAGAACAGTGTGGAGATTCCTTAAAAAACTGGAAATAGAACTGCCTTATGACCCAGCAATCCCACTGCTGGGCATACACACCGAGGAAACCAGAATTGAAAGAGACACATGTACCCCAATGTTCATCGCAGCACTGTTTATAATAGCCAGGACATGGAAGCAACCTAGATGTCCATCAGCAGATGAATGGATAAGAAAGCTGTGGCACCTATACACAATGGAGTATTACTCAGCCATTAAAAAGAATACATTTGAATCAGTTCTAATGAGGTTGATAAATTGGAGCTGATTATACAGAGTGAAGCAAGCCAGAAAGAAAAACACCAATACAGTATACTAACACATATATATGGAATTTAGAAAGATGGTAATGATAACCCTGTATGCGAGACAGCAAAAGAGATACAGATGTATAGAACAGTCTTTTGGACTCTGTGGAAGAGGGAGAGGGTGGGATGATTTGGGAGAATGGCATTGAAACATGTATAATATCATATAAGAAACGAATCGCCAGTCTAGGTTCGATGCAGGATACAGGATGCTTGGGGCTGGTGCACTGGGATGACCCAGAGGGATGGTATGGGAAGGGAGGTGGGAGTGGGGTTCAAGATTGGGAACACATGTACACCCGTGGTGGATTCATGTTGATGTATGGCAAAACCAATACAATATTGTAAAGTAAAAAAATAAAATAAAATCTGAAAAAAAATAAATAAAACGTAGCTTTTGAATTAAAAGAGTTAAAAGAAATTAAGAAACCAAAACAAAAGTTATAACGTTCTTTGAAAAGAGTGATTTTTCTGTAACTGATTTAAACTATGGTCATCATTAATCCTTCAAGTTCTAAAATACAATCAGACCCAGGGATATCTTTAAGTAATCCATGTCTAGAGTCCTTGGTGGAAGGGTTAGAGTGCTGATCCACTTTGCCTGATAAACCCTCTAACAGTGATGGACAGAACTGTTTGCTGACAAGACCCAAACACCCACCAATTCACAGAGCACAATGTGTCTCAAAACAATCTTCTCTCTTAAATAAATTTGAATTCCAAAGACAACTTTCAAAATTCTTAAAATGCACAAGACGAGTTTTAAGAACATAACCCTAACATTTACTTGAGGATTAAATTTAAATGTGCTCATGTCCAATTCTTGGCTTGAACCAGTGGAGTAATTGTTCCTTCTAAGCAGACAAACCTCTTCCATGTGGCCTGCCAGGCCCCCTGTGCCCCCGCACTGTCCTCACACCCTCCCTCCTCTCCAGCCTCAGTGGGCTTCTAGTCACTCTCAAGGGCTGGACTACTTTCATCCACGGGGTCTTCGTACCCTGTGCCCAGAGTATTCCCTGGAATACTCTTTCCTTCTCCATCAGTCCAATCGCTTTCTCAGGAATGCCTGAGAAAAACCTCTACAGAGATTAACTCCCTCAATCACAGCATCATCTGCTTGTAATTCTCAGCCGTGATCACAGCTACTGCACAATGACGTACACTCTACATAAAGTCAGTCAGTGCCTGTCCCACCCTCAGGACCACATGCCCCTGGAGGTAGAGCACAGATTGATTTTTCTCCACTACTGACAGTGTAGTTGTGAGGTGAAGACTGAGCACGGGGCTGGGGCCCAGTCAATGAGTGCTAACACACAAGTGAATGAACCACTTCACTGCTCTGGGTTCACCAGACCAGCACCACCAATGGGGTAGGCATGGTTCCAGCCAGACAGAAACCAGTGATGTAATAGGGCCATGCACCAAGAGGGTCAGGAGATAAGCGCTAGCAGTAACCACAAATTCGGAAAACCGCCCCAGGCCATCCTGCTCGCCTGCCACACCACAGAAAGCTGCAAAATCCTCTGGTGGGAGGTTCACAACGTTTTCCTATGTGGTTCTCTCAGCAACTCATCAACTGAGAGAGTCAGATGAGGGACCTGGATCGAGAGAGAGACCAAGATCTTAAGTAAGCAGTATACTTGGAACTTGAAAGCAAGTGTTCTGATTTCAACTTGTTTATGAAAAGTATTAGTCGCTCATTCATGTCCGACTCTTTGCAACCCCATGGACTACAGCCTGCCAGGCCCTTCTGTTCACAGAATTCTCTAGGCAAGAATAGTGGAGTGGGTAGCTGTTCCCTTCTCTAGGAAGATCTCCCCAACCCAGGGATCAAACCCAGGTCTCCTGCGTTGCAGACTGATTCTTTACTGTCTGACACAGAATTAAATGCTCTGTATCGAGACGCAGCAGGAGGCACCAAACAGAACTACAGATTCAAAGTGCTAGCCATCAATATACATTGATTCTCACCAAATAACTCAAATACATAAAATTTAAATCTTCCATAATCCCCGGACACAATGTTTACCAAATGCCATATCAGAATCTGGCAATGGAACACTCAACCTTTTCTCTCCACTAGAAAATCATAGCTACCAATCATAAGAGGGCAATTAACTTGGAGGGGAAAAAAAACCCCAAACTACAAGAGTCATTTCCAGCTCAGACAGTTCGAGGTGGCACTCCTGTAACACTGAGCTCTTTACACAAACTCCTGGCTCACTAAGCAGAGCCCACACCACTTCATGCTCTACCACTTTCCTCAAGGAGCCAATTCACCCAGAGTCTCAAAACAATGCTACAAAAACACACCTGGTTAACACACATAATTCATACACATTTGGGGGGTATGTTATACTCAGATAAAAGTTTGCTTTAAAAAAAAGCCTCACCACAGGATTTCAAGATCCTGGGAAGCAGAGCAGCGATGATTACAGAAAGGAAGGGATGGTAGGCCTGTGGGACAGGACACGCGACCACAGCAGTGCTGCCAGCCAACCGTGCTGATGACATCTGCACTCGGGCAGCCCTTCCCCACCAGCTGCACTCTCCTACCATGGGCACAAATACAACAGACGCAGTCCACCAAGGCACCAAAAATGAGACAAACATGAAAGGAGCAGAAGGCCTTTAATGGGTTCAAGGTGGGCCAACCCAGAAGGCAGCCCCCAGTTTTTGTAAATAAAGTTTTATTGAAATGTAGCCACGTTCATTCATGTGTGTACTATCAGGATTGCTTCCACAGAACAAAGGCAGAGCTAAGAACTTGCAACCAGAGACCTCATGGCTTACAGAATCTAAGACCTCATGGCTTACAAAGTCTCAAACACTGACTGAGATTTCACAGAAGATGCTTGCCCAGCTCTGTGCTAGAGATAGTCACTTAAGTGACAACTCTTAACATTAGTGAAATGAGGCTTGGAAAAAGCACTTGGGCACGTCCCGTCAGAAGACAGGCACTTTCAACCTGCAATGGTGCAGTGACCTCAGGGGGCTCAGGAGGCCCACTAAGCAGTGCTGAAGATCCACAACGTCCCTTGGATGTGTCTGCCACAGCTGGGGGTGGGGGTGCGGGGGTGGGGGGTGGGCAGGGAACAGAGGGAGGGAGAGAAAGAGGGGGAGAGAGAGGGAGAGGAAGGAGAGAGAGGATATTTCAAAAGGACACAGGAGCCAAGATGAAAGAATTCATGATCCATCAGTAAAGATGGAGAAATGGTCACAGACTGAAGCTGTGGAGCCAGGATAACTAAGTGCACTATGGTGTCCTGACTAGAACTCTAAAACAGATAACAGCCATTAGTGGGAAAAAAGAAACCTAAGGAAATGTGAATAAAACTTGCAGCTTAGTTAATAGTGCCATTAATTTCTTGGTTAGTTGCTAAGTCATGTCCAACTCTTTGCGATCCCATGGACTGTAGCCTGCAAGGGTCCTCTGTCCATGGGATTTCCCAGGGCAGAATAATGGAGTGGGTTGCCATTTCCTTCTCCAAGGTATCTTCCTGACCCAGGGATCAAACCTGTGTCTCTTGCATTGCAGGCAGATTCTTTACCACTGAGCCACCTGGCTGACTAATTAGCTTAATTTCTTAGTTCAGCTAAATTTATTGAGGTTATAAGATAGTAATATTAGGGGATGCTGGGTGAAGACTATGTGTTAACTATCTGTACTCTTTTACAACAACGTTTACTTTAAAATAAAACTACCAAAGAAAAGAAAATGGACAAGAAATATACAATACAAACCAAAAATTAAAAAAATAAATAAATAAATAGGGATCTGCTGGGCTGTGGTCTTTCAAGGAAAATTGTCGCACAACTTTTCAAGCATGGAGTGGAAATGAGCCCCAGGCAGAAAAGGCAGGAGGGCGGGAGGGAGGTAGAAGGAACAGGAGGGCACTTTCACGGGGAGATGCAGAGTAGGAGCTTCTTCTTGTGTGCACGTCATTAAATAAGCGCCAAGTTAACCTGGCTAGAGGCTTAGCTGATAACACCAAGTTCTGTTCACATAGAACCAGGCTTTATAGCACAAGGATCACACAGCCAGCTCTCTGCTCGCAGAATAGTCTTCTGCTCACACTTGATAAACAAGAGGGGACCCTGGGAAGGAGCTATCTTCAGTGGCTGCCAGCCATGTCCTGCAGCTGTAGGCCAGAAAACCAGCTCACAGACGGCAGAGAAATAGGGGACACAAAGTCCTCTTCCCAGAGGGGACAGATACAGACACACAAGAGCCACGAGACTGTTCTCGCTACATTTTAAATTAGTGACCTTGAAGAGGAAATTCACAACAAAAGCTTCAAAGCTCCTGAGAACCTCCATGGTTTCCCAGAGACTGTCCTCCTGGGCTTTCCCTGCGGAGGGAGGCCGGAGTGCTGCCAGCCATGTGGGAGGATCCTCGGCCTTAGGCACTTGCCAGCACACCACGGGCAGGAAGCTACAGGGGCCGCAGGAAAGAAAAAGTAGGAAATGAGCTTCGGTGCAGGGTATGCGAAAGCACCAGAGAAAAATCTGAACTAGAAGATGATATGCCAAGACGTTCTCCTGCAACCTGGTAAGGGATCAAGAAATCATCAGTTTGTTTTCTCAAGACCTTTTCATCTGTAAAGATAAATAAGGAAATATAATTAAAATTAGTTAAGTCTCCAAATGGTACAGCTAGGAAAGCTTTTAACTCCCTGAGAACCAAAAAATCGTGTCACATTATCTTTCATAATATCTTACACGTTTAGAAAGTCAATACATATTTGATGAATTAAAATAATTTTCCCATAAATTTTAATTTGAAAAATAGCTTAAGACAAAGCCTCACTATACACAGAAGCTAATTAACCTATGGAATGTGCAGAGGCCCAAAGCATAACTCAGTCCGTGGCCTTACATCTGGTGAGTGACTGTTCCAGATGGCCTGGGGCTGAGGATCCCCGGGTGTGGGATTTTCAACACTAAAGCCAGGACCTGAGGGTCCTGAGTTGCAGAGAAATTCAGGTCCTGGAATTAAAGTGGCCTACCAGTTACAAAGGAAAGCTGAAACTCTGCACCAGCCATCTGAGGCTGCCCCTGGTTCTCACAGGGTCACACACGACACAAACAAGCACAGAATCAAGCACCAGGCCCAGCAAGCGCTGCCCATGATGGGGGTTGGAGAAGGGCAGCAGGGCAGGCCTCAGGAAGAGGCAAATCTTGACGGCAGATGACAGTCAAGACAGAGAGAACACGTGATCACAGTAACCAAGGCCTGGATAAGGAAAAAGTCATCTGGGTTGGAGAGAGAGGTATCAACATTGGGAAGCAGAGCAGAGGTCAGCAAACTACAGAGATTAAAGACTTGGGATGGTCTCCTGCTTGACCAGGACTTTTCTTGTGGAAGTTCATGAAGAGTTTCTGAGCGGGAGCCGCAGGGTCAGGAGTGCCAAGGTGGCCTGAGGTCCTGCAGTAGGAGCCAAGGAGTGGCCGGCTCCAAATCCTCAGGAGGCTGTCCCAGTGAGGAACAGACCCAACTGGAGACACCGCAGCTCATTACGCTGCTCATGGTTCCAAGGAACAATTAAAGGCCTTTGTCTCTCAAAAGCAGGGTATCTAAAAATTAAAATACTATGAAATTCAGTCTATAATAACCTCTAAATCCTAGCTACAACAAAACAAAATAAATGACACCTGAAACAGACAGTCTTTGCTTTAAGGGATTCACAATTCGATAGAGAAAATAATACCTATAGTGAGGCAAAGAACAGCAATACATGAACAGTCCAAGCAGTGAATATGTTTTAAAAAAAAAATGCAAGTAAACCAGACAGCTGTCCAACAATGGCTATTTTCATTTCCGGATGGCCCAAGGTTGTACCCTTTTCTGATCTGATTATAAAGGACTCTGACAATCCATGCATTCATTATCAATCTACTGGTTAATCTTCTAGTGGAAGTGCTGCTGGCACTGCAGACAGAAGGGGTAGTGGAGCTGATCCCTGGCCTATGCACAGAGCACGTGCTCTCCCAAGCCCAGGCCTCCCCAGTCCAGCTCAGGTGCCCTTCCCCTGAGCCCCCACCACCTCCACTCCCTCCACTGAAGCCTCTCCTCAGTGGACTGAGGCTTAGGGCAGGACCCTCTCTGCTTGGTCCTCCTCTGTAGGGAGCACACATGCAGCACCGGCTCCACAGTCCACTCCCTGCTGAGAGCCAAACACTTCAGGCTTTCCTCGTTCCCAGTCTGCAGATCCTTAGAAAGACCACGTCTCAGACACAGAGAAGAGAGAACTCACCAGGCCCCACTCCTTTCAATCACCCCCCACGATGAAACCGATGGTGGTTCACCAGCCTCAGCTCAGCTCGGCCAGCAACAGGAAGCCCACTGACTCCCCAAGCATCCCCTTTACTGGCAGCTGAAACCATCTGAAAGATGCTTGTCAAGGTGGCTCAAAATCAGTCACGCCAGCAAGGGCAGAGCTGAGGATAGAGCTCTTTATACCTCACCAGAGCACTCCCCCTAGGACAACATCCAAGCCTAGAGCATAAATCTGGAACTTGGTGTCAGCAGCTCAGTCAGACAGGTCCTGCTGCTTAGTGGTTATGGCACAGCCTGGAGTCCGGCTTGTCACCCTGACCTTATTCTTGCTGGCATCACTGGGCAAGTTACTTAACCTCCACAATGTGCGGAGTTTTCTCATCGGTCAAAGGAAGAAAAGTTGGTGCCTTTCTGACGGGGTGGCTCTGAGGAGCAACCTGCAGGCTACATTATGTATCAGTTAAGGATCTTAATCGAAACTGTCAGAAACACGCCTGGAACTGGCTTGGCAAGAAGAAGAATTCCTTCTCTGGTGTCGGCTGGACTTCAAGGAGAAGGGAACCACCAGACTGCCCCCCTCCCCCACCTTGGTGCTCTGCCTCTGCAGGTCTCGATGTGACATCACTCTTTCACGCAGGTCCTCTGTAGCCTCAGCTACAGGCAGCATGACCAAAGGGGAGGTCTTCCCTAAGTGCCCATCTGAAGATACCCAGAGGCAAACTTGTGTTCCTGCTAGCCAGTCTAGGGTCGGAGTATCACCCTCCCTGGCCACACAAGAACGCCGGGCTGGGTGGAGTTGCAGAAGGAGAATTTGTCAAAAGAGAAGAGGTATGTTTTTCAGAAGATGCTGTAAAGACTCCAGGCAGACAAAGTAAGAGATGTCCTTTGGGTGAAAGGGAAGTTGCTCAGTCGTGTCCAACTCTTCGCGACCCCATGGACTGCAGCCTACCAGGCTCCTCCATCCATGGGATTTTCCAGGCAAGAGTACTGGAGTGGGGTGCCGTTGCCTTTGGGTAAGTGCTCATTAAACTGTACCTTTAACATAACAATAATTTTACAGAATGATCTCCAGTTCAGATTCCACAAAACAGGTACACTACAAAAACAATTTGGGGAAGTGACACAAGAGCTAACTTAAAAACTCAAAAAAATTAAAGTGACAGCTGCTAACAGAAGAACATATCTACACCAAAGAAGCTGTAAAAACATAATCTCGGAATAAAGGACAATCCTTTTAATCACATCAATTTAGCTTTATGGAAAAAAGCCCCATTTTCCCTCATTATCTCAGTTTGACCAAGGGTGGATAAAAACTCCATCCAGATGTGATGCCAGTCAGGCCCTGATGAGAATCTGGGAACCACTGGCCCAGGTCATCTTCGGCCTTGTCCACAGGCTGTGTGGAGCTCACCCCAGCCCTGCGGCAATTCATGCCCACTCCTCCCCCATCACTGCAGCCTGGGTGCCTGGTTCCCAAGAAGAGCTCAGAGAGGGCATCTACCAGCAGCTACCAAACAGATACAACCTTATATATGCTGGAACACACACACACACACAAGCACACATGCATTCCCTGTTTTCAAAAGATTGGGATAATTTTACACACACAATACAGTCATTAAGGATGCTGCTGCTGCTGCTAAGTCACTTCAGTCGTGTCCAACTCTGTGCGACGCCATAGATGGCAGCCCACCAGGCTCCCCCGTCCCTGGGATTCTCCAAGCAAGAACACTAGAGTGGGTTGCCATTGCCTTCTCCGCATTAAGGATGAGATTCAGGTGATGTGAATCTGGACATCGGGGCCACAAAGCTGAATTAGGTACAATCTTCACCTCAAGGAGTTTCATAAACTGGGCAAGCTGGGAATTACTGACATAAACCACCATCTAAATTAAATTTCTAGTCAGTTTCTTCTGTTTCCTATGCTTAATAAAACCAAGATCATTTTAGTATAGTCTCATTAAGTTCAACAGAGCACTCGGTAACTACACACCAATAAACAATTGATGTGTGTTCCAATTTTCATCTGCTTATTGAATTAAAAGTTCAAACTTTGGGCAGCTGAAGTAGGATATCCTTGAACCCAAGGCACCACGCCAAAGCGTAATGTCCAATACTACATCTCTGAACAATTACTTCCTTGTTTCGTGTGCCTATGCAAAGCCACAGGTGACTTGGCCAAGTTTCCTTTTTTAAACTATAATGAAGGCTAGAACTGTATTATTAAGCTCTCTCAGTAAAAGCCCTAAGCTAGCCCAGGTCTTTAGATCACCAATGCTGCAGTTACTTTCCACGTGTCTCCCAGGATTCACAGGTGGAAGGCAGGGGGCTGCAGGCCAGAAACAGAGCCGCAGAGGTTCTAGCGGGAGTCAGAGATGCAACCTGAGAGGTGGAAGACCAGGAGAAGGTATGAACAGGAGGGGGAAGGAGGGCGAAAGACATGCTAATTTAGGACTAAGTGTTTTGTGAGGAACAGGTTAGGTGTGGACAGAATGCTGGGTGTCAAGCCATCATGTGTGCACACACAGAGCCAAAAGAAAAACGCTACCATGGCTAAGAGGATCCAGACTGAGCTGTGATCTCTAAGACAAGTAAACCACTGACAGTTAGGAAACAGGTTACCATCTTCCCCAGAAAACTCTGACTTTTTTTTTTTTGAAAACTCTGACTTTTTAACAGAAAGGTAAGTCTCTTGGACTACAAGGAGATTAAATCACTCAATCCTAAAGGGAATCAACCCTGAATACTCACTGGAAGGACTGATGCTGGCTGAAGCTCCAGTACTATGGCCACCTGATGCGAAGAGCCAACTCATTGGAAAAGACCCTGATTCTGGGAAAGATTGAGGGCAGGAGGAGAAGGGGACAACAGAGGATGAGATGGTTGGACGGCATTACCAACTCAACAGACATGAGTTTGAGCAAGCTCCAGGAGTTGGTGATGGACAGGGAAGCCTGGTGTGCTGCAATCCATAGGGTCGTAAAGAGCTGGAAAAGACTTAGCAACTGAACCAGTTTTTAGTTGAACTTAGCTGGTAAAGAATCCTCCTGCAATGCAGGAGACCCCAGTTCGATTCCTGGGTTGGGAAGTTCCCTGGAGAAGGGATAGGCTACCCACTCCAGTATTCTTGGGCTTCCCTGGTAGCTAAGACAGTAAAGAATCTGCCTGAAATGCAGGAGACCTGGGTTTGATGCCTGGGTTGGCAAGATTTCCTGGAGGAGGGCATGGCAACCCACTCCAATATTCTTGCCTGGAAAATGCCCATGGACAGAGAAGCCTGGCAGGCTACAGTCCATGGGGTCACAAAGAGTTGCACACAACTGAGTGACTAAGCACACAAAGTTCTTAGAGCTTACTGATATGTATCAACACTTTCACAAGCATATCTTAAACACAGAAGTTAATTACTGAAAATCAAGCTGTATCATTTGTAGCTAAGACCATGTGGTTTATTAGTGTCAAATCAAATCAAGTATTGGAAGCAGGGAATCAAAGAACAGGGCCTGCTCAGTCTGAGCAAAAGGAGCCAAAGTTCAGTAGCTCACAGGCTCTCATTCAGGATGAGCACTGCTTGCCGCAGGGACATTTAAAAGACCAGAGTGACTAAAGCCAAAACAGATCACGCACAAGGAGCAAGGGTTACTTATTAATTCTATTCTTCACTCCGGGGACAAGTGCAAAGGATTATTTAGTACATCCAGTTTGGCTAAAAAGCATTAACAAAATAAAGAGAAAATATTTATAACTAACTTCCATAATTAAGTTGAAGCAATTTTAAAAGTTAACATCTGTAACATGGAACCAAAGATTGATGTTTTAAATGTTTGTTCTACTTAACATTGTGGCTCAACTGGTAAAGAATCCACCTGCAATGTGAGAGATCTAGGTTCGATCCTTGGGTTGGGAAGATTACCTGGAGAAGGGAAAGGCTACCCACTCCAGTATTCTGGCCTGGAGAATTCCATGGACTGTATGGTCCGTGGGGTCGCAGAGTCGGACACGACTGAGCAACGTTCACTTTCACTTAACATTTAAAATTTTACAGCACAAAACTTAAAGTTTCCATATTTGTTCAGTTACTACTTATAGAGCTCTAGTCATTTTACCAGATTTAGCATTAAGTAATGACTGAGATTTTAAAATGTTGATAGTAGCCACACAGACTGGTATTTGATTGCATTTCAGGTTTAAAATGGGCTTTCCTGGTTACTTTCCCCAATAATCGAGTTAAACAACTGACTTTTCCTAACTATCATATAATTACTATACAATTCAAACTACCAGTCAAACAAATATCTTATATGCATTAAAACTAAAGCATATAACAATTTACCATCAATTCTTACTGATACCTCTAAGGTCATTTAAGGTCAATTTTGTTCTATACCAGTGCTTCTCCACAGGGAGAAAGTTTTGCACTAAGAGCTTCCCTGACAAAACAGTTTGGCAAGACATCCTGGTTCTCACAAAAGGTTGAGGAGGGGGTGATCCTAGCATCTGGGGGTAAAGGCCAGGAATGATGCTGAATAGCACGCAATGCACAAGACAACCCTAAAACAAAGAATGACCAGGCCCAAAATGTCTGGAGTGTCTCCGTTAGGAAACTCCATTCTAAACTGAAACAAGGAGATCTGCAAACACAGCCAGCTGACACTTTCAAAAAAACAATTGCCAAGTAAGTGATTCAAAGTGCACTAAGCTTTGTTATTAGTACAGAGACTCAGACATAATAAAAGTTGCTTTTCATACTACTGAAATGATCTATTAACCACAAACGCATGAAGTTGCAGATGGGTATGAAGGGCAGTGTCCTCTCACTACCTAAGCAATTCACGAGTGCTTAAAAAAAGAACATTTCAGGAGACAAAAAGAAAGTGAGGTAATGACATTCTTGACAGTTTTCTATGATGCTTCAATTTTCAAGGACAAACATCAATTAATCATTACTTTTTGTTGCTGTCCTTTAGTTCTAACCAACTTTTCCCCCCTCCACAGTTGTTAGTTTACCTCGCTAAAGTTTAAAGTAAATGAGTAAAGTTAACCACATGATACTAGTTGGTAAAATAATCTTAGGCCAGTATCTGTCAAATAAAGTATCTGCCAGAACTCTCATGCTTACCTGGCAAAAGAACGGGCTCCAGTTTTTTAATTTTCGGTTCCGAATTAATCTTATCGTCAGTCTGAAACACATTAGCAAAACAAATCAAAATAAAAATTCCCCCCCTACTCCATGAGAGAAGGCAAATTTTTTTCCTAAGTGATGACACACGCGACAGACACGTATCCCCCTACTTAAATTCTTTCACATTTTTACTAAACTTCCGTTCGTGAAGTTGTTGGGAGTCGGACCTAAAAAACACTATTGTACAACCGCCTGAGGCGCCTCCAGGTGTTCACATTTACAACAGGTAGGTGACCCCTCCCTCCAGAAGCCCGCAGGCGATGCAATCCCGCCGGCGGTCACAGCGTGGACAGCCGCTGGGCAAAGGGCTAAATAAATCCAGGTTCGATCGCTCCTTGGGGTTCCGTCTCCGAGCCGACAACGGCTGCGGCGGAGTTCTGCAAGTTTCTACCGAGCTGGTGGGGCTCGCTGGAGGGTGGCTTCCCCGCAACGGAATCCGGGGCCGAGGTCCGGAGTCCGGGGCAGCCTCCCGGGCCGGCCCGCGCGCGGCTCCCCGGAAGCGCGATACGAGGGCGCAGCGGGGAGACGACTGTTTACCTGGGGCGGCGGCAGGAGGTAGGACCTGAAGGTGGGTCTGGGTGGCTTGAGCGAGAACATGATGCGGCCGCCTGCTCGGTCCAGCCCGGTCGCAGCCCGGGACCCGCCTCCCGAGGCCCGCGGGCTGAGAGCTCCCGGTGCGACTGCCCGGGCTCGGTCTGCAGCCAGCCGGGCCGGGCGGGCTGACGGGCGGGGACACGGCGGAGCGCCCGCCCGAGCGGGGAGGAGCCCGGGCCCATCCCCGGAAGGGGCCCGGCGCCCCGCCCCGCCCCACCCCGCCCCGCGAAACGGCGCGCGCAGGGCCGGCGGCCGGCCGCTCCTGGCCTCTAGGCTGCGCGGGCGCCGGAACGCGAGGCTTGTGCCGAGCGCTGCTGCCCTGCCCTCAGCGAGTGCGCCAGAGGGGAGAGAGGCCCGGGAGCCATCTTGAAAGCGCGGCCCGGGCGGGGCTGGGGGCGCTCCTACGGCGGCCTGCAGGGTCCACGGCGGCCAGGGGGACGTACGGCGGCCGCCTGGGGTCACGGGGGCGACCCGCGGGGGTCACGGCGGCTCGCGGGGACGTACGGCGGCCGGCGTGTGTCACGGAGGCCATCCGTGGCGGTCACGGGGACGTACGGAGGCCGGCGGGGGTCACGACAGGTCCCTGGGCGCCGCTCGCTACTTCCCCAGCTCGCGCGATCGGTGTTTTCCGTAGTCAGGAGGAGCCCAGAGCGGGGAAAGGGGATCCTGTAGCCCGAGATCGACCGGTCACGCAGTCTGCGGCCAGCCTGTGAGGATCGGGCACCGGGGAAGCGGCCCGGGGCAGCGGGCAGTGACCGGGATCAGACGGTCAGCGCGGTACCTTCAAGGTGCACAGTGGGGGAAGTCATCTCCCATCACCCAGTGTGTCTGTCCGTGCACGGAGCCATGAGACTCGGGTGTCCTGCTGAATTGCGTGGGAT
The DNA here is from genome assembly GCA_006410635.1 of Cephalophus harveyi. NCBI lineage: Eukaryota > Metazoa > Chordata > Mammalia > Artiodactyla > Bovidae > Cephalophus > Cephalophus harveyi. The sequence continues at coordinate 176,037 of SJYT01081352.1, read as the reverse complement.
ACTGAGGCTGTTGACAGAGGACGTTGCCAGGCAACCTGAAAGCCTCCGTTTACTTTAGCTTCTACCCTCTTTATTAAACTCCATATTAAGCAAGTTACCTTCCTTTCTTTTCTTGGCTATCCTCACGTGTAAAAATACCAGTGAGCAGATAAATGATCAAAAAGCCCAGCGAGAGGCAGACCTTAACTGTTTGGACCAAATAGGCTGTGGACGCAATAATTGCAAAGAATCAGCTACCTTCAGCTTATGAAGCCCAGGGCATTTCTGAACTCTAGCATGTTTCCGAACTGGAGCCACCTTGGGTGGAAGGGGACTGGTGATGTTACATTTTGGTAAATTATTAATTGAAACTAGGTTTTTCTTATGTTTTAAAGAATAAATCCCTAATCTAGCATTTTATAATTAATGCCATAGGGAAGCTCCAGTGAGGCCATCTGAGTCACAATCATTCTGACAAGTGTCCCTAATGGAAACACTGAAAAATTTAAGGGGCTTCCCTTGTGGCTCAAATGTCTGTATAGTAAAAGCTATGGTTTTTACAATAGTCATGTACTGGATGTGAGAGTTGGACCATAAAAAAGGCTGAGCGTGAAGAATTGATGTTTTCAAGTTTTGGTGCAGGAGAAGACTCTTGAGAGTCACTTGAACAGCAAATCAGTCGATCCTAAAGGAAATCAACCAACCCAGAATATTCACTGGAGGGACTGATGCTGAAGCTGAAGTTCTAATACTTTGGCTCCCTGATGGGAAAAGACAACTCATTGGAAAAGACCCTGATGCTGGAAAAGATTGAGGGCAAGAGGAGGTGGTGGTGACAGGATGTGATGGTTGGATGGCATCACCGACTTCATGGACATTAGTCTGAGCAAACTCAGGGAGATAATGCAGAACAGGGAAGCCTGGTATGGCAAAGAGTTGGGCACGACTTAGCAACTGAACAACAACCTGGTGGGTCAGTAGTAAAGAATCCATCTGTGATGCAGGAAATGTGGGTTCAATCCCTGGGTCGGGACGATCCCCTGGAGAAGAAAGTGCTACCTACTCTGATATTCTTAGCTGGGAAATCCCATGGAGAGAGGAGCCTGGTGGGCCACAGTCCATGGAGTCGAAAAGAACTTGACAGACTTATTGACTAAACAAAATTTAAGACTTCAAAATTTACTTTTAAAAAAATTTTTATCTTGGATCCAGAACCCCAGTGATCTTTCTGGTTAACTTGTTTGAGTGACATATGATTCCATTTTGCTCGAGTTCTACAACTGTACTTTAAAATATCAAATCCATTGAGTTATAGGTATTACAGATACTGCTGTACACGTACATTTAACACCTTTTTATAAATTGTCTGTGATTCGTCTGCATTAAATAGATTTAAAAAAACACTAAACTCAGAAAAAAGAGATCATATTTGCGGTTCCCAGAGGCAGGAGGTGGGAGAGAGGAACTGGAAAGAGGTGGTTAAAAGCTACAAACTTCCAGTTATAAGAAAAGTAAGTACTAGGGAAATAATGTAATACTGCTATATGTTAAATGGGAAAGTTAAAGGAGTAAATCCTAAGAATTCTCATCACAACAGGAAAAAAATCTTTTTTTCTCTTTACTGTATCTGTATAAGATGATGAGTGCCAATTAAATTCACTGCAGTAATCATTCTACAATATATGCAAGTCACATCATTAGACTGTACACCTTAAACTTGTGCAGTGATATATGTCAATTATACTTTAATAAAACTGGACAAAATGGATTGTTTTCCCACACACATTCTGCAAGGAATGTATGGATCTTTCTTTATGCTGAAATGGCTTACTGTGGCTTGGGCTTTGCATACAAGTTTTAGGATCTACAATTCTATTAAGTGACCATACAATTAAAAAACTGAAAAACTGATTTCCAGATTTGTCTTGACCTACCCTAAATGATAGGACTTTTTCAGATACCTAATTGTGTTAGTGTGCTTGGGTTGCCATAAGAAAACATCACAGACTGGGCACCTTAAACAGCAGTTTATTTCTCACAGTTCTGGAGGCTGGGAAGCCCAAGATCAAGTAGGAAAGATGGAATTCTGGTGAGAGCACACTGGGCTTGCAGACAATGAAGAGAGCTGAGCAGTGGGAGGTGGGTGGTGGGTGGGTGCAGGGTGTCAGAACTCACTCTGGTGCCTCTTCTTTATTCAAGTTAATTTTTTATTGGGGGGTATGACTGTAGTCCATGGGGTTGCTAAGAGTCGGGCATGACTGAGCGACTTCACTTTCACTTTTCACTTTCATGCATTGGAGAAGGAAATGGCAACCCACTCCCGTATTCTTGCCTGGAGAATCCCAGGGACAGAGGAGCCTAGTGGACTGCCGTCTATGGGGTCGCACAGAGTCGGACATGACGGAAGCGACTTAGCAGCAGCAGGAGCATAGTTGCTTTACAATGTGTTAGTTTCTGCTGCACATGAATCAAATCAGCCATATGTTTACATATATCCCCTCCCTGTTGAGGTGGGCCTCCTCACCTTCCCCATCCTACCCCCTAAGTCATCACAGAGCACTGAGCTGAGCTCCCTGTGCTACACACCAGCTCCCCACTAGCTGTTTTACACATTGTAGTATATATATGTCAGTGCTACCCTCCCAATGCAGTCCACCCCTCCATTGTGTCCACATGTCCATTTTCTATGTCTGCGTCTCTATTCCTGCCCTCCAGTGGGTTCATCTGTACCATCTTTCTAGATTCCACATATATGCATTAATATACAATGTTTGTTTTTCTGACTTACTTCACTCTATAACAGACCCTAGGTCCATCCACATCTGCAAATGACCTAATTTTGTTCCTGGTGCCTCACCTTATAGGGGAATTCATTAATCCTATTGGATTAGGATCCCAGCCTTTATGAACTCATTTAACATTAATTACCTTGCAAAGAGGTATCTCCTATCTCCAAATACACTCATTGAATTTCAGCTTTAGTGTCTGAATTTTGGGAGAATCAGTGCCATTCCAAGCACTAGTCTTGGTCTCCTTGATACTCTGTACCTTTGAAATAGCTGCCTATCTCCTTCTTTGTCTCTAATGTCACTCTTTTGTTCTCCTGTTTTTCTGACTCTGTTTCTTGTATTGGTTCTTCTATTGTGCGGGATAGGAGGATAGAGGGCAGGAAAAGAGGGTGACAGTGGATGAGAAGGTTGGATGGCATCATTGACTCAATGGACTTGAATTTGAGCAAATTCCAGAAGATAGTGAAAGAGGGAAGCCTGGCATGCTGCAGTCTATGGGGTCGCAAAGAGTTGAATGTGACTTAGTGACTGAACAAAATGGTGGGGGATAGTGGTATTCCCTACAGACCATTTCCTTTTCCCTGTGAAGAGGGGAAGAAAAAGCACTAACACTTTTTGAATACCTATTATGTGCTAGGTAATGTATATATTCATTCAGTCAGTTACCAAATTTGTATTGATTGCTACATGTGGATGCACTTTAGTCATTCAGTCATGTCTGACTCTTTTTGACCCCATGGACTGTAGTCCGCCAGACAACTCTGTCTGTGGGATTTCCCAGGCAAGTGGGGTGCCATTCCCTTCTCCAGGGGATCTTCCCAACCCAGGGATCAAACCTGGGTCTCCTGCATTGGCTGGCAGATTCTCTACCATCTGAGCTACCAGGGAAGCCCTATTGATTGCTTAAAAACTACTTGGGTCACTAAGAAGACAGTTTCTACTTTCCTGGCACTTTCATTACAGGTGGAAAGATACACAAAATTAATGTATAACAAGTGCCATGAATTGAAAAATATGGGAAGAGGATGAGGGTTTTTTTTCAATGGGAAATGGAGTGTGATCAGGGAAGGCTTTCTGATCAGATGACATTTGAGCAGACAGAAACTGAAGGGAGTGAAGGAGCAAGCCAGGTGGAAATCAGGAGGAAGAGGAGAGAGTCATGCAAATGCCCGGGGTTGAGATCTTGTCTGGTGTGTTCAGGGTAGCCTAATCCAGTGGGAGAAGAGGTCAGAGAAAATCAACAAGCCAGATCATATAGGTTCTGAAAGTTCAGGTGCTTTTGTGATGCTTTGAGTTGAGAATGACTTGATCTGACATTTAAACACACACACACACACACACACACACACACCACTGTAGAGGTACATAATGGTAGAAGCTGTGAGACTGAATAGAACAGGACCCTACATTGCTTCTCCCCCACCTTCCATGCTCTAAACCTGCCTCCTGCCTGTCGAAAAACTTGAGTCAAAGAATATATTTAATCAGAGAAGTGAGAAAATTCAGAAGCAAAGGAAAACAGTCAAACAGGACAAAATAATAACAGTTTAGTCATTAAGCGCAGTCAAGAACCTTTAGTTCCTCCTCAGGGGCTATAGATAATACTCTGAGCCATATCCCGTGAACTGTCTTCAGTCAGTCACTTCAGTCACTCAGTCGTGTCCGACTCTGTGACCCCATGGACTGCAGCACACCAGGCTTCCCTGTCCATCACTAATTCCTGGAGCTTGCTCAAACCCATGAACTGTCTTACAGGTACTGAAACCCCCACCAGGCGGAAGAGGTTAACTATCAATACATGACAACCAGACTGTGTTCATGACCTAAGCTGCCACAATTCTGAGAACTGTCCTCAAAGAAATGGGAACAAACCAACTCCAGGACTGAAGATTAATTGTACTCAAAATGATCAAGATGACACTGGTCAGACCACTGATGACCAATTTCAAGATGACTGTCAGAGCTGCCTGTGCTGTTTCTGCATGAAGCCCCCTCCTGCCTAGAAAAGCCCTTGCCCACTGATTGTCAGTGGTGGGAGTCAGCCTTTGAACAGGAGTCTCCTTTCCCCCTGACCCCCTGCAATGTTGCCAGCTTCTGAAATAAAGCAAACTTCCCACCAATCTTGCCCCTTTACTGATTTTAGAGCAGCCAGCAGGCAGACCCCACTTTCAGTAACAATGCTAGTTGGGGACTGTTAGAAGAGTCCAGATAACAGAAAGCGATGGTGGAAGCAGTCGGGGAGAGGTAGTGTATGATGGTTATGTACAAGGAAATGGCAGCACACCCCATTATTCTTGCCTGGGAAATCCCATGGGCAGAGGAGCCTGGTGGGCTATAGTCCATGCGGTCGCAGAGAGTCAGAACATGACTGAGCAACTAAACAACAACATCATCTACAAAACTATGCCATTACCTGAGTATATGGCCCTTGAAGATAACTATTAAGACATTTAAAACATCTTTTTCCTGAGGGGGAATTCTGGGAAGATGACAACAGCAGCATAATTTTTCAGTTTCCCCAGGAAAACAGACAAAGGAACTATAAAGCAAAATCAAAGCCCCATGGACAACATTCACCACAAATCTAAGTGAACTAGTTTCCCCTAGATTTCCAAAATATAGGTAAATAGGAGCAAACCACAGCACTTAGAAGATTTTTGTGATATCAGCAAAGGGAATCAACGAGGCATCTGGAGAATTCCCAAATAGCCAGAAGGTATTTACTGGCCTGGCCAGTCAAGTGGAGAAGAGCAAGTGAAGTAGAGAATGGTGTTTGGGAGCGCAGGGGCTCCTGGTGAGGTCTGAGGGGTCTGAGAACTTTTGAAACTGCTAGAGGAACTCTTGAAACTGACCTGCCTGGGCTTCCTTTAAAGAAAGGGAGCCACACCAAGAACAGACTGCTGAGCATGGAAACAAAATGAGCCAAGTCAAGACAAAGGAAAGGGAAGGTCTAAATAAAGATGGAGGACCAGGAATCTCTGAAAATAAGCTGACTTTACAATTTTTTTTGGTTGTTTGCAGGGCATGTGGGAATCTTAGTTCCCTGACCAAGGACTGAACCTGTGCCCTGTGCAGTGGAAGCATGGACTCTTAACCACCGGCCCACGAGGGAAGTCCCCTGGCTTTTACAAAATTTTAATGCCAGATTGTGAAAATAAAGAAGGTTCTCTTGTGAAGTTAGAAAAGCTATCCTGACAACTGCTGTCTTCAAAAAGTTTGAGAAAACCTATTTCACACAACAATAATCAAGGGAAAGCATGGAAGTCAAATCCCATAGACAAGTATTGTAATAAAAAAGAAGATCAGAATAGCATTCCTACAGACGGTAAAAGCACATCAGGAAGACACACCCTCCATACAGATCAAAAACAACGCCCAGCATTTCATGGAGCTAAAAGACACAAAGAAAATGATAGGAAACATGAATAAATTAGGTAAACCAGAATTAGAAATATTGCTTCCCAGGTGGCTCAGATGGTAAGAATCCACCTGTAATGTGGGAGACCTGGGTTCAATCCCTGGGTCAGAAAGATCCCTAGAGAAGGGAATAGCTACCCATTCCAGTATGTCAACAGGAGACTCAGTGAGACTCCTAGGGATAGATTCAGGCCCCTGAGGCAAGGTAGGAGGGACCTCGAAAGGGGGGCTGTGTAATGAGTGGACAGGTGGAGAGTTCTGATGAGAAGCTTTGCCTTCTTCAAACCTGTTCTCTAGGGCTGTCAGAGGTTCTCCAGCTTATTCTGAGAAACACTTTTTTTTTTTAGGGTGTGGCAAAGGGCCTAAGAATTGATGCTTTTGAACTATGTGTTGGAGAAGACTCTTGAGAGTCCCTTGGACTGCAAGGAGAGCCAACCAGTCCATCCTAAAGGAAATCAGTCCTGAATATTCATTCGAAGGACTGATGCTGAAGCTGAAACTCCAACACTGGAGACTGAACTGAACTGAACTGAAAGGGCTGAAAGTTTTCTGGGCATCCAAAGCAAAGAATTAGGAATGAGGCCAAATAGAATGGGTTTATCCTTGGGTCAAATAACACAGGGAGCAGGATTGATTGAACAATCTCGATGTAGCAATAGATAAGCAATTATTTTCTTTATTAAATAGATTTTATCATTTATTAAATGTCAAAGTCCCATCATCCATGTAATGGTGTAGCAGTGCTTTCTGGTAAATCCAGCCTAGTTCAGGGATTCTGATCTGTACATGAACTTCTTCAGCCTCCAGAGTCTCTCTGATCAGTACCTTTGGCACAACAGCACTGTCTCTCTCTGTCTACCTCTCTCCCCAACTCTTTGCCACTTTACAGCAATGTTATGTCTGAAATTCCAAATTGAGCCTCACCTTTTGTTTTTAGCTGTGACTCATCTTTGACACTCTTGAGAACTCCCACCTCGAACATGGATCCTTTAAATTTTAGCCACAGCTTTACATAGACCATTGCAACAGACAGAAGTACAATTAATTTGTATTTGGCATCCAGGACTATATGACAACAAGAAGATTCATATAGGACACTATTTTTACACATTAACAAAACTATTGGTCACCTTACCCTATTACAGTGTGACCTCTGATATAATCGTGGCCTTTTCTTCTTATTGTGTAATTTTAAAACATGAAAACATAAAACAAAAACCCATAAAGAAGATATGATACTTAAGTCCCCTTTCCAGTCCTCCCTTCTTGCACCTCTTAGTTTGTTTTCTCTTCTACCTCTCCTTTTCTCATGTTTGCTTTTTCTTTTATTTCTCTTTCTCACATAGCTGCTTACTCCCTTAAATAAACTATTGGTGACACCCAAAAGCATGTCTTTGTCTGTTTTTGGTTGCCCTCAAAATAGAGATTGTTGTAATTGTTGTTTAGATGCTATGTCATGACGTACTCTTTTGTTACCCCCAAGGACTGCAGCCCCCAGGCTCCTCTGTCCGTGGGATTTCCCAGGCAGGAATACAGGAATGGGTTGTCATTTCCTTCTCCAGGGGATCTTCCTGGCCCATGGATTCAACCTGGGTCTCCTTCAGTGGCAGGTGGATTCTTTACCTCTGAGCCACCTGGGAAGCCCCAAAGAGCTCATAGGCTCTTGCCTATTGATTAAGCAATTGGAGTCTTCACTTTTCTTGATCCTACTCCAACAACAACAACAAAAAAAACTAAGTTTACTAACATATGCTACCAAACTATTATTTCAAGTTTAGTGCCTTTACATTTTAAATTAATCAAAATATAAATTAAATTAATGGTCAAAGATCTCTAATGAAGATGATGTTTAGATGACCAAGACGGAGCTCATCTGTGATTCCGATGTAAAAACCAAAGAAAACACACTAGCACTCTGTTTCTGAGGAAGTCTTCTCTTGCTGAACCTTGGGGTCTTCCATTGTAATTCCAGACACAACTACTAAGTTACTTACACTGCTGGCATGTCCAGGTCTGCGTAAGTTGCCCTGGAGGGCTTTCACACTCCTAGGACGGCTGTGTAAACTTTTTGACCTTGAAGATGGGAATCCCAGAGTTTGGTGTGTTTTCACAGACAGTAAGTTTTCCTTGTCAGTTCTATCAGTAACAGACAAGCGAGAGATCTGAGGGGCTGTTTTAAAAACACAGTTTTCATCTTCCTTGTCTGTGAAATGTCCACAATGCTCAGCCTGCAGTGCAGCTTCGGATGCAAAGGAAGGTATTTCCGTGCTCCGAGAACGCATAATCTTTTGAACTTCATACTTCCATTCCGTGGTCCACTGCTGAACTGTCGAGGGGCATGTTGGGTCCCCGGCTGCACCCCAGTTGTTAGCCCCACCAACCACCTTTCTTCCCCGGGAATACACAAAGCTTCTGGACTTTAGCGTTTTACAAGCGCTAAACGTCTCATCAGGGTAATAGCGGCTTGTCTTAGTTTCTTCCAGGGGATAAGAAATGGTGCCTTCTATCTTTGTGGTTTCCACTGTCAGCTGAGTGCTTTTTTGAAAATCCGACTTGTTTTCTCCATGTATAGCATCTGTTTGACTTAAACTTGGGGAAGTCATTTCTTCTTTGTTAGGGACTACCTGCTTTTCATCATTTTCAGCGGAAATCCCAGTATCTGGACCTGACTTCGATTCCGAGCTGCTCTTGCTGTTGTCGGAGGCAAGCTGACCTCGGTCTGGGGATGCTGGCGCGCCGGTACTGGGTGGCAGACGAAGGCTGCCCTGGCGCTCTGGGGCCAGGTACGTCTTTTGGTCCTTCTCTTCCTTCCCACGGAAAGAACCGGCTTTTTTCCTGTTCATTGCCCCCGGCGGCATGCAGAAGGAGGTATCCTCATAAAACAGCTCGTCCCCATTGAAATGGTACCTGTACAGGCTGTAGCCATCGGCGCTGCTGATGCTGTTCCGCCTGAGAAGGAACGTGGCATCACATTCCGAGGAGGCCCGGGACCGCGTCTGTATCAGGTCAGACTTGTCGATTCCCGCCAGGTTTTCCAGCGCGTTCACCATTCTGTTAGATAGTTCTTCCAGTTGGGAGAGGCGAAGGTCCACAGTCTGTAGGGAAGCTTTCATAAAGTTTTCTCTTTCGTTGATTTCCTCCAACCTCATGGACATGTTTTCAACTCTAGTAAATACAAAGGGACAGGTGAACTAAACATTAAATGATGATGAACTAAAGATTAAAAAGATTAAAACCAAAAATTAACGTTATTGTTGTTGTATGATTTTTTCAGGCTTTGGGGAGTCGTGGGACTTGGGCATATTTTTAAACGTCACACACTCCTAATATAATCACTGAAAATTACCCTGAGGAACATCAGGAAACAACAGAAGTACAGTTAACACATACGGTGCTCTTTACCAGTCATCACACTGCTGCTGCTGCTGCTAAGTCACTTCAGTCGTGTCCAGCTCTGTGCGACTCCATAGACGGCAGCCCACCAGGTTCCCCTGTCCCTGGGATTCTCCAGGCAAGAACACTGGAGTGGGTTGCCATTTCCTTCTCCAATGCATGAAAGTGAAAAGTGAAAGTGAAGTCACCCAGTTGTGTCCGACTCTTAGCGACCCCATGGACTGCAGCCTACCAGGATCCTCCGTCCATGAGATTTTCCAGGCAAGAGTACTAGAGTGGGGTGCCATTGCCTTCTCCATTCATCACACTAAGTACCTTATATATGTATTAATACGTACTCACCGAGGTCCTACTCTAGGCTTGTTTAATCTCACAGCAGCCCTATGAGGCAGGCAGTCTTTCCAACACCCCCATTTTATTGATGGGGCTTCCCAGGTGGCTCAGTGATAAAGAACCTGCCTGCCAATGTAGAAAGACGCAGATTCGATCCTTGTGTTGGGAAGATTCCCTGGAGAAGGAAATGGCAACCCACACCAGTATTCTTATCTGGGAAATCCCATGGACAGAGGAATCTAGTAGCTGCAGTTCATTGGATCGCTGAAGTGTTAGTGACTGAAGAATAACATTTTACCCATGAGGAAATAGAGTCAAGGAGAGGGTAAGTAATCTGCCTAAGGATGCACAGCTGGCAAACACTGGGGCTCCAACATGAGCTCCAGCTCTGATGTCTTAGCTGGCACATCACACTGCCTCTGATGATAAAGGAAGACACTAGCACTTAGGTTTGTGAGATTTGAGTATAGCTGTCAGCAAGGAATGGTTACAATGACAAAATAAATATATTCAAATCCTTATTTGAAATTCAGGGGATTCAGAAAATACATTGTTAATAGTTAAGTTTAGGTTCATCACAAATTATTGGAGGAATGCAAATCAAAACTACAATGAGCTATCACTTTACACCAGACAGAATATCCCTCATCAAAAAGTATACAAATAACAAATGCTGTAGAGGGGTGTGGAGAAAAGGAAACCTCCTACACTGTCAATGGGAATGTAAGTTGGTGCAGCCACTATGGAGAAGAGTATGGACGTTCCTTAAGAAACTAAAAATAGAGTTGCAATATAACCCAGCAATCCCACTCCTGGGCATATATCCAGAGAAAACCATAATTCAAAAATATACATGAACTCCTGTGTTTATAACAGCACTAAAATAGCCAGGACATGAAAGCAACCTGTGTCCATCAACAGATGAATGGATAAAGAAGATGTGGTATGTATAGACAAAGAAATATTACTCAGCCATAAAAGAGAATGAAGTAATGGCATTTGCAGCAACATGGATGGACTGAGAGAATATCAGACTAAGAGAACTAAGTCATATGGAGAAAGACAAATACCAAATTATATCACTTATATGTGTAATCTAAAATACGACACAAATGAACCTATCTATGAAATGGAAACAGACTCATAGACTTAGAGAACAGATCTTGTGGTTGCCAAGGGGGAGAGAGAGTGGGGAGAGAATGTTTGGGAGTTTCTGATTAACAGATGCAAGCTAGTATATGTAGAATGTATATAGCACAGAATGTGTTATAGCACAGAGAATTATATTCAATATCCTGGGTAAGCCATAATGGAAAAGAATATGAAAAATGATATATATATATGTATATAACTAAATCACTTTGAAGCAGAAATTAATACAATATTATAAATCAATTATACTTCAATGAAATAATTTTTTAATGCAAAAATAATTAAGTTCAAATTATCAGATATTTTACTTCAGGGACAAGTAGTCATTTAGCTATCTGAGAAATACCAATGAACTTAAATTGTTAACTATATTTAATAATTGGTATTCCCTTATGGGATTGTAAGGAAAATCATAGCAGACTATAAATATCTGCTTTTGGATTTTCTTTTAATTCTTAGATGATCAGGCAACAGCCTGTGAAATCTAATGTTGCCTGAACTAAAACCTGCTGAGGTTCTACTTCTGTTGGCCGCATTGAACAGCTGTGCTCTGATGTGTGGGAGGGTCCTTAGATTCTATTCTTAATTTTTTTCGTGGGGAGAGGACTATTTTTATGCCCCTTAGGAAACCACATCGTTTGAGCAGGAAGGATCTGGCTTCCTGGAAGTTTGCCACCAGGAGGACCGATTTCACCAAATTCACCATGTATGAGGAGATGTGACTTCCTCCTTAAGAAGCTTCCCTACGGGGATTAACATACACACACTAGTGTATATGAAATAGATGATCAAGATAAATCTACTGTGTAACACCAGGAACTCTACTCAATATTTTGTAATATTCTCTATAGGAAAAGAATCTGAATATATATATATATATAACTGAATCATTTTGCTGTACACTTGAAACTAACACAACATTATGAATCAACTATGCTTCAATAAATAAATAAATATATTAAAAAGAAAAAAAAAACAAGCTTCCCTACCATTGGGCTTCCCTGGTGACTCAGTGGTAAAGAACCCACCTTCCAAGCAGGAGACATGGGTTGCATCCCTGGGTCAGGAAGATCCCCTAGAGAAGAAAATGGCTACTCACTCCAGTATTCTTGCCTGGGAAATCCCATGGACAGAGGAGCCTGGTGAGCTACAATCCATGAGGTGGCAAAGAGTTGGACACAACTTAGCGACTAAACAACTACAACAGCCATAGGGAATCCAACTACAGTTTCTAAGGGTTCTCTCTCCTCCTGCATTTCAGGGACCAACAGAAGAACTTTTCACTCCTAATTTTCCATGACTTCAAGTCCAACTTAATTTTCTCTGTTAAATGTCATGTCTTCTTCCACCCTTCAAATCCATTGCCATGAGGATTCATTCTTTTTGTATTAGAAATCACATTGCCTCTGGAACAGACTTGAGATCCTTGAACAAACACAGAGTTTTGAGATAAAGCAGCTGTGCAAACTTTTAAAAATAAATAAGCCGGTAAAATAGAGATAAGTATCTTCTCAAATTTTTTCTAATTCTCTGCCTGATTTATCCCTTGTGTGACCTAATCCAGAAGACAGCATCACCAGCCACTCAGAAAAAGGAGACCTCAGACTCATCTGATTCTGTCACCCTGACATCTCCCTAACCGTCCATCCTCCCCTGTGATGAATAGATAACCCCGCTGTGTGTAAGACGCCTCTTTAGGGGTCTCAGAAATGCCCCATCCCTACTGTAGCCACTCCCTTAACTGAAGCTGTGGAGGAAACAAAGCTTCAAGATGTGGTTTAAGTTAAGAATATTATTTCAAAATAGATAACTGTCAGGAACCTACTGTACAGCTCAGGGCACTCTACTCAGGCTCTGCAGTGACCTAAATGGGAAGGAAATCCAGAAAAGAGGTGATATGTGTATACATATAGCTGGTGTGCTTTGCTGTACAGCAGAAAAAAATGCAACGCTGTATAGCAACTATACTCCAATAAAAAAGTAACTTAATAGAATGTTATTTAAAGCTCGTTTTTACATAGCTACAGTATGAAGACGGCACATTTTATGCCAAATCAAGGGAAGTTGTATTGAGTTTTTAGAGCATGTGTGAAAGAAGGAAGAAAGAACCAGGTGACATTCACTTCTCTCTGAAATGATTTAACAGAAAGGACACTTGGAAAACTATCTCCCCTTCCAGCCTTGACTTGTAACTTTTGTAACATGATGACTTAAGTGTGTTTCACAAATCTTGACATCAATATATGGAAATCAAGGGAGGGGTTTCCATTTCAGGAGGGGAAAGAGAAGGGACGGAGGAAACCATTGGGAAAGGGTCCCATCTCTACACACTGAATGGCAGGAGAGCATATAAGAGAAATCCATCGTTTATAACAGAACTCACAGTGAGATATGACTTTCCTGACTTTTGACATCTTAATTCTGTTTTCTTTTCAGCACAGAAAAAAAAACTGTTCTAGGTTCACGACCTACCCATGAAATAAAGTCAATTTCCTCTTGAAGACATATTTCCAATAATGTCATATTTCTAAGGTCATATTTTCTCTTTAAAGCTATCATACAATTAGCTGACTACTTTTTCTTTTGGTGTACAGTTCTTTTTTTTTTTTTTTTTTTAATGTTTATTTATTTGGCTGCACCAGGTCTTGTTTGTGGCATGCGAGATCCCTGCACCCCCTGCATTAGAATTGTGGTTTCTTAACCACTGGACTACCAGGGAAGTTGCTGACCCATTTTTCATTAGATCATTTCCCCCTTATTATTGAGTTTTGAGAGTTCTTTAGATATCCTGTACACTAGCCCTACAGCAGATATGTGATTTGCATGTGTTTCCTCCCAGTCTGTGCCTCATTTTTCATTGTCATAGCAGTGTCTTTTGTAGAGCAAAAGTTTTTTCTTTTGATGAAATCCAGTGTATCACTTTTTATTTTCTTTTATAGATGCTTTCTATGGGTTGTACTTTCAGTTTCAGTTTAGTTTTAAAAACTTTCAGTGAAAGGATTCCCTGAACTCTAGGTGCTGAACAGGTATAGAATGACATGACCATACGGGTAGAGGTGGTTCAGTTCAGTTCAGTCGCTCGGTCGTGTCCGACTCTTTGCAGCCCCATAAATCGCAGCACTCCAGGCCTCCCTATCCATCACCAACTCCCGGAGTCTATCCAAACCCATGTCCATCGAGTTGGTGATGCCATCCAGCCATCTCATCCTCTGTCATCCCCTTCTCCTCCTGCCCCCAATCCTTCCCAGCATTAGGGTCTTTTCCAATGAGTCAGCTCTTCACATGAGGTGGCCAAAGTATTGGAGTTTCAGCTTCAACATCAGTTCTTCCAATGAACACCCAGGACTGATCTCCTTTAGGATGGACTGGTTGGATCTCCTTGCTGTCCAAGGGACTCTCAAGAGTCTTCTCCAACACCACAGTTCAAAAGCATCAATTCTTCGGCGCTCAGCTTTCTTCACAGTCCAACTCTCACGTCCATAGATGACTACTGGAAAAACCATAGCCTTGACTAGATGGACCATTGTTGGCAAAGTAATGTCTCTGCTTTTAAATATGCTATCTAGGTTGGTCATAATGGTTACAGATCTTCAAATATTTTTGTCCGTATCTCAGTATATCTAATACCTAGAGGATTTAAATTTGAATCTTATACCACTAAACCTGAAAGTAGTTTAACCAAAATGCATTTTTGTTAAGGTTCTGTGAATAATGTTTTCCATTCCATTCACATAATAGGCACAACAATCTATAAATCAGTGGAACTTTTGTAGTAACTTGGGCTTCCCAGGTGGCACTAGTGGTAAAGAATCCACCTGCCAATGCAAGAGACATAAGAGATGCAGGTTTACTCCCTGGGTCGAGAAGATCCCCTGGAGAAGGAAACGGCAACCCATTCTAGTATTCATCCCTGGACAGAGAAGCCTGGAGGGCTACAGTCCATGGGGTTGAAAAGAGTCGGACTTGACTGAAACAACTTAGCATGCACCAAGAGTAGGGCATAACTAAGTAGTGCTTAGTACTTACTAAGTAGTAAGTAGGGCATAACTTTATTGACTTTCATAGACTCTTATCTATTAAATATAATGTCCAGGCTAGTGAGAAGCAGCTGTATAGCACAGGGAGTTCAGCCTGGTGCTCTGTGATGGCCTAGTGGGGTGGGATGGGAGGTGGGAGGGAGGCTTAAGAGGGAGGGGATATATATATATACTTATAATTGATTCACTTTGCTCTACAGGAGAAACCAGCACAACACTGTGAAGCAATTATCTTCCAATTAAAAATAAAAATAAGTAAACAAAAAAAAATATGAGGTCCAAATTCATGTTCTCATGGTAAGAGTCCTGTGTGTCTTTGCAAAGGACAGAACATAGACATTGGCAGCTCTGTAGTAAGCCAGTTATTAAAACTCATTTTTTGTACAGTCATTTTTTTAATGTGAAACAATCACCCTTTACCTGCAAGGCATCTCACAAATTATATGGGAACATTTCCTTAATGATAGAGTTAAAAAGTAACATAAAAACATAATGTTAGTGGAGCAACCAGGTCCGGTTCCTACTTGACAAGACCCATGTTTCAAGATTGCATGGTCATCTATGTTGAGTTCTAAGACTCTTCCTACCCTGTCATTTCATTCCAGGTCTATAGATCATAGAGTTGTCTCATCCAGCCGAAATTGAGCTATTTTAATTCCCATCTGCTTCTTCGTATGGGGCTGCCTTTTAAGTTTAGTAATTGTAGGGAGAACACCCAGGGTGGCACCTGGTTGTGCTTACTTATGGAGTTTTTATGTGTGAAAGACTAAACAAAGAACAATACTTGAGTCTTCAATCTTCTGTACTCATTCTTTTCAGTCAGCAAAAGATTTAGTAATCACTGAAGAATATTAAGTTCTCTGGGATTCTGTCTCCATGCCACATCATTTATACACAGCAACTTGGCTAGGCACACCTCAAACCTCCTTGGATTCTAGAATTCAGGTCATCTAAATCATTAACCTTTCTTGACTCTGTTCTCTGCTCTGGCCAGACTCTGGTCAGGCCCTCAGTGAAGCTCTTACTGATATCCTAGGTTGTCTCTCCCTCACTTCCAACATAGCAGTGACAGTCCCTAAGCCTTCATCCATCATGACCAGGACTCAAGGGCTGGACAGGGATAAACAGGGCTGGAGGTGATGTAATATGTTTTGCTGCCATTTGTGAACCCTGACATCACCATCGTACCTGCACTGACTGGCTCTCAGCAGCCCAGGCCCCCATCAGCCTCCCTTTTGCTGTACCTCAGGCATCATTCACTTTCTGCATCCTTGCCATCAGGTTGAGAGGCATGGAGCCACACTGACTTGACACAATACAGAGTCACAATTGGGTTGTCATTATTGCCACCAGGCAATCTCTTGGTTAATGACGTTCCTACCGTATTTCCCCTCAAGGTGAACTCAGATCCTCCTTCTGGCTTCAAGTCTGTAATGTTGCTGAGTCATTCTTTCTCCCCATTCCTACTGCTTCTTCTTACATGTCTGAATTTTCCATTCGTATAAAACTCTTGGCCTCTCTCTAGCCTTTCATTTACTCTTGACAAAAACTGATTTTCTGGAGTGGGGACCAGGACATGAGTGTGCTTCTCTCTCTCTCTCTCTATCTGGGAGCCCACTGCTTGCAGGGAGTGTGGGTTCTCATTTTTTCAGGGTCATGGTGTAAGCTTAGCAGGGGAGAAGGCGGCGGGGGCTGTGGGCTCCTGGAGCTGCCTGTGCCTGGGTGGGGACAGGAGTGTGTATTTGGCAAGACCTGATCCAGATCCTCTAGCACAAAATGTATTACTAATAAAACTGATGTTTTTAATCTCAGTCCAATGTCTGCAATGATCTCCGATTTGGCTTTCGAAGTCACATAAGGAGCGAGATTGTCGTTTACCAGGCACATTGAAACTCCACCACTTCATCCCACCCCTCTTCTATCATCTAAGCATCCTTGACTCATGAATTTATAAGATTAAGACTTTCAGGTAAGCTCTCCCCCTGCCGTCCCCACTCCTATGTGGACAGCATTCTCTCCATCAGAGGAATCACCACCTCCTTTCTAAGACTGATCATTCTTTCAGGTCTTTTTGCAGTTACTGTCTTGTTTCTCTTTGTTATGTCTTTGTTAGAAGCATCTTTCTTAGCAGCATCTTCTCTTCCTTGTACTTGGGAAGAGGATACCAAAAGATCAATTGCTGATTTCTCATTAAGCCGACAGGAAACCCAAGACCTTCACAAGATCCTACCCCCCCATTGCTCCCCAGTCCTGGTTAAGGGTGAAGGAAAGCCACTTTCTCCTGGACCCCCTCCTCTTTCTGTCTCTGGAATCTACCTGTGATTCAGCCAAGAAAGCGTCAGCAAAGGGAAGTGGAGGGGCAGGAATGTGCTCCTGTCACCCTGAGAACACAGCCAAGGGAAATGGAAAGCATTGTGTTTTTACTACCTCTCACCCCCTGCCACCAGCCCCAGCACACTTTCATTCCTCTTACGTGTGCGAGGAGCCCCAGGAGGAAAATGCAATTTGGCAGCGACCTGATAATCACATTCCTGGAGCCTTGATCCAAGAATGGTAAAAATCCAAACAATGCTGGGAAAGGGAGAGGGGGCCAGGCAGGGTGAAAGAGCACTGTTTCCATGGTAAATCACTGCCTGTGATTACAGTCAAGTTAACGTATAACTAAAACGTGGAGATTAGGTTATAAGATGAGGCACCTTATCCTTCTCATACAGAAACCATTTTTTATCATCTTGAAAGGTTAGTAATTTCTAGTAAAATAGCAAAGAAGTGTCTCAAAGTTTTATTGAAAAGTATTAAGGCCAAAAGTTGGTGTAGATAACCCTTGAGTTTGGCTGGTAGAATTATTAATACAAGGTGACTAGGTGTATGAGTAGGGAAGGGACAGAACCCTGCAGCTGCCTGGGGCACCGTCCCTCCTGTGGCCTGGGCCAGAGTCAGTGGCCTAAACACACACCAGGAAGACTTCATTGTGTATCATGTATACTCTTGTAATTGCTGGGGCCCCTGATTGGGAACTGTATGCTGACATATTCTTTTGACATTGTACCATGTTTTTAAGTTTCTCGATATACACATGTGTATTAGACATGAAATACATGGTTTCAGAAAACTTTAATGCTCAAGACTCCAGGGTAGAAGGGGACTTCCCCAGTGGTCCAGTGGCTAAAATTCTGTGCTCCCAATGAAAGGGGCCCAGGTTTGATCCATCGTCAGGAACTAGATCCCACGTGCCTTGACTAAGAGTTCACATGCTGCAACTAAAGATCCTGCATGCTGCAATGAAGATCGAAGCTCCCCAGTGCCACAACTAAGACCTGTTACAGCCAAAATAAAATAAATAAAATTTAAAAAGAATGATGCTCCAGAATCCCCTTAGGCATGGCTCCCTCGCTATGCTCATCCTTCTATGGACATTGTCCGTTAAAGTCTTTGGAACAATATCTTATCAATTCTCATGCACTTTAACAAGCTTCATTTGCTTTTATGAAGTGATCAAGGTTCTCAAAGACTATAAAATGTGAAAAAAAAATGTCCGTAGTGTGGGTTGATTGTTCTTGTCCACCTTTGCTAGTTGCTCTGTGGTGTGCAGCTGCAGAAAATGCAATACTACAAAGCATAGAACAAGTCCCTCTCTGTCAATCCCAGACCTGCCTTCCTCTGCTAATTGACTGACTCCCAAGCACAGGCAATCAGTTCATGTAGCTTGTAAGCAACGATGCTGATCTCAATGGGTAGCCAGGACAGATGACTGCCCTTCCTGTACCTCTGTTCCCTGAGGGTGGAAAGGTGATGGGAAGGAGCAAGGAGGGCACTAGTCAGGATGAGGAGGTCAAGCTGGGGACAGACCACTCTTGGCTAAGGCAACAGCATATGTCAAGAGCAGGGAGAAACGTCCCCAGCAGTTACACGGCCCTGCAGGTGATGGTTCTCCGCATGTATTGCATTGTAAAGGCGCCCACTTTGGGGTTGGGGAAGAACTGTCACAGTTTTGTTTGTTTTGGTTTGGTTTGGCCTGGGATATTTGCGATAAATGTCATCGTTCACTTCTTTATACAATGTATAAGCATCATTTGGAACATTCACACTATTTCAGGGAGGGAAATGTATTAAAAAGCCAAAGTTGGGTCAACAGGAGAACTGCCTGTGAATGTTAAATCGAACTCGATGTCCCCCTCGGCCCTGATGCCCCGCTCCCCCAGTGGCCACGCCCCAGGTGCACCTCTCGCAGGTTACACGGATGCGTTCCTCGCTGGAAGACTGCTGCTCGTCCTCCTTCTCCTGGAAGTGCTCCCGGACGCACTGCTCCTCAAACTCGTGCAGCCTCTTCAGCTCCTCGTCGCTGAGAAACAGCTCTACGCATAAGCAGAAGAGGTTACCACGTAAGACATCAGCCAGGTAGGTGAGTCCTAGTGATTTTCACAGGCCGCCTTTAATCAAGCTCACTTCCCTATCCCTTGCAGGCAGCACCCTGCCTCCTGGACTGGTTATCACACAAAGTCTCTTTGTAATATCAGTGATCATCTTTCCATTGGAGATGAACAGCTCACTTTTAATAAAAATTTTTATTGAGGTGTGCATGCTAAGTCACTTTAGTCGTGTCTGACTCTTTGCGATCCTATGGACTGTAACCTGCCAGGTTCCTCTGTCCGGGGAATTCTCCTGGCAAGAATATTGGAGAGGGTTGCCATGCCCTCCTCCAGGGTATTGAGGTATAATTGATTTATAATACTGTGTTAATTTCTGCTGTATAGCAGAGTGACTCAGTTATACACACATTTTTTTTCATATTCTTTTCTATTATGGTTTATCACAGGGTATTAAATATAGTTTCCTGTGCTCTACAGTAGGATCTTATTGTTTTTCTATCCTATATATACCAATTTGCATTTGCTAATCCCAAGCTCCCAACTGGTTCCTTTCACTGAAAGCTCACATTTCAAGCACACAGCATCTGGCTGTGTCTGCTGGGTTGCATGACACCTAAACAGCTCACTTTTTAACACAACTCAAATTGCTGCTATTTGGAACGTGAAACCAAGCATGATTTTCTGGGAAATGTTTTCCATATATTTTATGGATAGAGGCAAGGTGGCAGGAATATTTTCCCATTCTCCTTAAGTGTAACACAGTAAAACATTTGGAAAGGAACAATGGATTTATAGAGAAAAGTTATTTTCAAGAACTCTCTCAATTTTTCATCCCCTCAGGAGTGGACTTTCAGTGATATTAATTAGTAATAAACTAACGGGTATCCAATTGTAACTCTTTAGAAACTCGCCCAAGATAGAAACAGAAAAGTGCTGCACATACTCAATCCACGATCCTGTTCGTCTTGGTCCCCTTCTCGTTTCTTCCTGCAGCGACGGCTGAGACGCATGATGATAATGTAGATGTGGCTTAAAATGATCATTGGTGGAGGCAGGACAGGCCGGTCATGAAATGTCATAATTAGCTGATAACGCTGGAATTTCCACACTTGGTTAGATATTGACTTCACTTCAAAGAAGGTATTGCTTTAAAAAGATTACAGGTTTAGTTAGCTATATTACTTAAAAAAATTTTTTTATGACAAAAGTCACATAATATAACCATATGGTCATATAGTAAACAAAAGTCATATAATCATATTGGACCTAGAGTGTGTCATACAGAATGAAATAAGTCAGGAAGAAAAACAAATACTGTGTATTTACGCATATATGTAGAATCTAGAAAAATGGTACAGAGGAACCTATTTGCAAAGTTATATTACTTTTTTTTAGCACTAGAATAATTATTTTAATTTTTTAAATTGGAGTATAATTGCTTTACAATGTTATGTATACATGTAGCTGATTCACATTGCTGTACAGCAGAAAATAACACAAAGTTGTAAAGCAGTTGTATTACTTTTGATTGTGATTTCCCAGAACAATCAGAGTTACTCACACTGAATTGAAAATATGCAATAAAATGGCCTTTTGGCTCCATTCTAGGAATTAGGGCTGACTTACAGATGACTTGTCTTTTGGTTTGCCTATCAGTGTGGCTTGTCTACATTGAAGGGCATTTTACTTGTATAAATAATTAAGAATGAAGGGTATTGAGATTGTTATCCCCTACTTTCTTGAAAAACCACACCATAGTCTACAGACTGCTCCAGATATTTTATTTCATATAGTTAAAGATATGAGCCATTCAACCAAGCATTTTGAAGTATTTAAACTTTCAATTCAGTCATAAAACTAGTTGACTACAGTTTTTTGGAACTGAGTTCATTAATTATTGAACATTTTGATTGAAGGTGCATTATTTTGGATATTAGGTTGGTACAATCTTTGTCTTCTTTTAGCTTCCAGCAGAAGGCAGTAAGCCTAGAATTGTTGGAATCCTGATCAAGTGTGTGGTCTATAGAGGGTCCTTAGAAAAGCCAGTTAACCTCTGTCAACCTTCATTTTCTCAACTGTTAAGTCAGGAGTGTAACCATATTCTCTCCAGTGCCTTGGTCAGCTCTGAGAGTCTCTATTTCTGTGAGGGATTTTTCTCTCATATTTTTCATCTTAGAAGCTAAAATAGTTTTTTTCAACATTTATTAAACATGGTCACATCCTCAATGCATCATGCCAAGAGGGGCAAGTTTTACAAGAAACTGGACTATGAATTTTAAGCCATTTCTTTCCTAGGTCACTTTATCTTCTATTCAGTAAATGATAAGAAAAATATTGCATGTAGTAAATAGTACAGTAATTGTCATGGTTGTTCATTGGCTAAGTCATGTCTGACTCTTTGTGACCCCATGGACTGCAGCATGCCAGGCTTCCCTGTCCTCCACTATGTTCTGGAGTTTGCTCAGGTTAGTATCCAATGATTGCCACAGCCTATAAAGTTAGCTTTGCTTTTGTGCCTCTGATCATGAATTCAAGACTCAACTTGATAAATCTTTCTATCTCAAGAGACTTTCATCTGAGGAAATACTTTTATTAGATTAAAATTCATACCAAAGTGTTAAAATACAAACTAAGATTGAATGTAAATATATTTAGGTGTCAACTGTTTATTTAGGAATGTATGAAGTCTGATTGTGGTTGAACAAAGAAGACTGCAAAAAAAAATTTTGTATTCATTTGAAAGCCCTAGTGGATTCCATGTAAACACCAGGCAGCCTCAGAGGTTTCTGAGATTAGACTGAAAATCAGTATAGTAAATAGTAAGCACACAGTCATTAGCTGTGACACGCACTTGAAAACGGCGATGAGCAGGTTCACAAGCAGGATGTTGGCCACTAGCAGGTAGCAGGCCATAATGGCAGGCGTGAGCCAGGCACCCGGGATGCAAGGGGGGAGCCGCTTGCCTTCCTCATCGTACTGGTTGTCACCACAAGGAGCTGAAATGAGAGTTTGTCTTTTTGTGCTTGATTTTCACATAGAATGGAAAGATTAATAACTGACCTATGCTATTAAAGGACCTACTTCTTTTTTACTGTGATTTTTTTTTTCTGATTTCCTAATCAGTAATTTTCCATGTGAAAGATATCGACTCATACAAAGGAGATAAGAAACTCATTTCTGCACTCAAGAGTTAGTCATTCTTAACTTGTCATATTTATAAATATTTTCTCATTTCTGCATTATGTTTTTCAATCTACAGTGAAAATATATAATGAAAAAATGTGTTATTCATCTTTAAGCAGACACATCTGTCTTTATGGGTTTTTTTTTTTTTTTTTTACTGTTAACCATTAGAAAGTGATTGGGTCTTCTAATTATGTAATATTAACTTACGTTGTCTTCTTGATCATTAACTTTGAAAATGATTTTATTATGAGGTAGGAGGTAAGTATCCTCTCTAGGCTCAAATTCCTTAATTGACTATTCTGTGCTCTGTTTGAAAAAGAATCTTTTTTTTCTCTGCTCATATGAAATGCTACTTTGATCCTATGGGACTTATTTTCTGAAGAAAAAGATAGGATGATCCTAAGAGTCATTAATGAAGTTAAATCCATGAATTCACAGTCTACTTATTTTTCACTTCCTATTTAAAAAAAAACGTTGATACCAGAAAACAAGTATTTGAAACCAGCATACAACTCTGGGTAATTAGCTAAGGAAGAGACTTTAATTAATACATACATTCCATAGACTAGAGTCATCAATTATGTGTAAACTTACGATTAATTTCCATGGCGTAGACTATAGAGTGATTGGATAGCAGCATTTTATTTTTTTAGTTTTGACAGGAAGGAAGAAAACAAAATAAGACAGTTGAGAGAAATGTCAAACAAATGATGAGTAATATAAGAACTGTTTTGCTGTCAAGAAATGCAAAGTATTCAAGGGAATTACACATTCACACTTGGAAACAGTAATCTACTTAGGAGAATTGTGCACATTATTAGTTCTAGGAAATATATGTATATATATTTCATGAATATTTATTTTATGCTGTCATAAGCAATAGCTAAAGCTCACTAGTTAAAAAGACTGTGAAAAAGACGTGAGGCTACTGACAGATGATCATTTTAATGTGTAGGTTGACCAATTAAACATCCCCTGTATGCCAACCCAAATACCTCGTCAGCACAAATAAATGCAAAATTACTATGAAGTAATCAGATCAGCGTCAAGGCTGTATATTGTCACCCTGCTTATTTAACTTATATGCAGAGTACATCATGAGAAACGCTGGACTGGAAGAAACACAAGTGTCCGTCTAGTCAAGGCTATGGTTTTTCCTGTGGTCATGTATGGATGTGAGAGTTGGACTGTGAAGAAGGCTGATCGCCGAAGAATTGATGCTTTTGAGGTGTGGTGTTGGAGAAGACTCTTGAGAGTCCCTTGGACTGCAAGGAGATCCAACCAGTCCATTCTGAAGGAGATTAGCCCTGGGATTTCTTTGGAAGGAATGATGCTAAAGCTGAAACTCCAGTCCTTTGGCCACCTCATGCGAAGAGTTGACTCATTGGAAAAGACTCTGATGCTGGGAGGGATTGGGGGCAGGAGGAGAAGGGGACGACCGAGGATGAGATGGCTGGATGGCATCACTGACTCAATGGATGTGAGTCTGAGTGAACTCCGAGAGATGGTGATGAACAGGGAGGCCTGGCGTGCTGCGATTCATGGGGTCGCAAAGAGTCGGACACGACTGAGCGACTGAACTGAACTGAATCAGATCAAAAATTGAAAATCTCCATTTCCCACTGTTACTGAAAATAGCCTCAAGTTTGCCTCTTCATTTTCTGTTCTTACCCAATTTAATAAAAAAATATTACAACTTATGTCTAGATCCAGGGACTTTTTCCACATTGATGTATGTTTACTGAAGCTAATATTCTTTTGAAACCAAATTAGATTTTTATGTTCTGGTTTACCAAGCTACAAACACATCCACTAATTGACTCTGAGATAATCATGATAAAAATGTGGTCTGAGTCACATGACGAGATGCAGTAGGTGGAAGGCATTTGTGTGAACTGGTTATCAGTCTCACCTAGTGAAGATACACTGAATGACCCTGCATCTCCTACAACGCAAGGATGTTCAAAACCTTCTATTCTAAAGAAGCTTCTGCTTCTACTGGAAGTATTAGCCATGGTACTGTACCTGGCGCTTTTTGACAGAACACAAAATGCAAATCGAAATATGTGGTGCGAATATGAATATGGGTCTGAAGATACTTGTTCACTGATAATGCAGTAACTGTCCAGGTGAAATCATGTAAGCTCATTTGAACTTCACTTCCCTATAACACAAGAGACACTGTGACCTACCAATTCAGCTTGGGCAGAGCTGGGGCCTGCATTCCCCAGAAATCCATGTAAGATTGCAGCTCATCTCCTCTGCTAACATCCATATTACTGTTGATAATACAAAAATAGCACCTCAGGAGTGAGGAGGAGATGCACAGCTACATGGAAAAGGAGTTGTGAAGCCTGAAGAACAGGATGACACAAGGCACTAGTCACCTTCATGCTCCCTGTCTCATTTGGCTGAAATAACACCACGAGCTCTATCTTGGGGCAGAAAGAGATTTAGGTTGAAGAAAAATTAGGATGTTGGCATTGGGACCACATTCATGTGTAGAATGTGCTCAAGGGATGTGAGACTCAGAATTCCAGGGAATGGTTCTCAGAGTAGAAGACTGGCATCTCAAAAAATCTGTGTTTCATAATCTACACTGATTTCTTCATAAAATAATTGGATGCCTATGACAGAATAAAAAATACTTTACTCCCAAATTAACACAGGCTCTTCCATTAATTTGGAACTGATCATCTGCCTCAGGAAGCAGGGAAGAGAATCTTACTATGAATTCTATTCTTACGGTCTATCTGGTCTGCAAACACCTCCCCGTAGATCATCCAGTAGGGCATGTAGAAGATGTTCCGGGCCAGTTTCCAAGAAGGTTCCTCGTCTGGATGCAAGATGGCTTGACGGGCTACTCCAAAACTCATCAGCACCACTAGCATGATGACCACGAAATACAGCATGTCAATCATCTGAGGAGAGAGGAAATGGGCCAAGTCCACCTGGTTCATTACTGTGTGCTCCCCTCAGAGACTTCATGAGTGCTTAATTAGGATGGAGGAAGCTTCTTTCCCCCTCTCCCTCCCATCCATGGGCTACCAGTTCTTGTATTCCATGCAACACATACACCGTATTCTAGAACATTGCCACTCCCATCTCCTGCTCTCAATCTTTCTTCTCCTCTCTTGTGTGTTAGTTGCTCAGTCATGTCTGACTCTTTGCAACCCCATAGACTGTACCCCACCAGGCTTCTCTGTCCATGGAATCCTCCAGGCAAGAATACTTGAATGGGTAGGCATTCTCTTCTCCATGGGATCTTCCCAACACATAGGGATTGAACTCAGGTCTCTAGCATTGCAGGTGGCTTCTCTACCATCTGAGCCACCAGTGAAGCCCCTCCTCTCTTGTTACCCATAAACAAATTCCTCTAGTAACTACAACTGCAAGTAGAGAAAGGGAATCATTATGGGAAAACAGGAATTTGTAAGGGAAACTCAGGGGTAAGAAGAGGAGATGTCTAAGGGGGTATAAGATGGTGAGTCGAGAGTGTGTAATAATGTTCGTTCATTATACAAATGGTGAGTCGTTACAGTGAGTAATGCTCTGGTTACTATGGATACTGGCCTTGTGTAATTCTTAATTTTGAACATCCCTGAAGATGAGAGCCCTGACTGGGATCACCTAGACTATATGTCCCTTCCCTCAAAACCACTTGCCATACAAAGAGTTATTCCTAAGCTTGAAAGATGTCCTGTCTTTTAGAACCAGTCCTAACACTGAGACTATTTGAAGTGATGTAAGGATGGTTCATTCTTAGTTTCATATTCTATAGCCTCTTCTGGATAAATGTTGCCATGGATTTGTCTTGACCTCATCACCTGCATTGCCTGTGTCCACTCAGTGAAGAATCTGCCTACAATGCAGGAGATGTGGAATGCAGGAGACACAGATTCAATCCCTGGGTTAAGAAGATACCCTGGAGAAGAAAACGGCCACCCACTCTAGTATTCTTGCCTGGAAAATTCCACAGACAGAGGAGCCTGGCGGGCTATAGTCCATGGGATTGCAGTCAACCGGGACTGAGCACTGAGCAAATTATAGGTTACTCCAGTCTAGAGTGTGTGATCTGAAAACTGTCTGGAGGTGCAGTGGGGGAGTGACTGCACCCACCCTTTGTCTATGGCTTCTGCAACATGTTAGGAGATTAACCATTGGGTTATTGACAGAAATACATATACATACAGTAGGCCCTTAACTCTTGTTTGTCAACTGGATTTAATTAAGTGATCAATATGTAGCAGAGTTTAAAGCAAAGAACGCTTTCTGTAAGAAACCAATTGCTGGGGAAAGATCAAATGAAACGTCACAGAGTCATGCCTGAGGCCTGGCCCCAGGTCCTAACCAACAGCCTCGTGCTTGCAGTTCCTCATGGGCCATCAGCACTAACCATCTTTCCGATCATCATCACGTAGGGTCCTAGGTACTTGTTGACACCAAAGATGTCCAGGACACGGATGTACCAGAAGATGATGTCCACGCAGTAGATCACACGGCCGTAGCCCATGTAAGGCTGCTTCTGGAGGCGAAGGATGGCTCCGATCATGAACATGGAAATGGCCACGAGGTCTGTGATATTCCAATACTCCTGCAGCCAAACTTTTATTTTCTGGCTTAGTTTACCCGGTTCTGACATGAGGATCTGAAAAGAAATGCCAAACAACAACAACAACAAAAAAAAAAAAAAAAACAGGGAGAGTGGTTTTGGAAGCTTCATCTTAGAATCCTGGGTATGGAGGGCTGGAGCAGCATTCCAGGGGCTTCCCCTGAACCATAGTGGCTCAGACAGTAAAGAATCTGCCTGCAATGTGGTCGAACTGGGTTTGATCCCTGGGTTGAAGATCCCCTGGAGGAGGGCATGGCAATCTGCTCCAGTATTCTTGCCTGGAAAATCCCACAGATAGAAGAGCCTGGTGGGCTACAGTCCATGGGGTCACAAAGAGGCAGACGTGACTGAGCACCTAAGCACAGCACAGCAGCATTCCAGGGCATCTGGTCCCCTTTCCTGCTTGAGATTTCTAAGTACTCATCTTCTTAGGCAGATAAAATATCTAGAAAGGGAAATTCCATAAGACGCCTTTGGATTCCTAGTTTCACAAACTCTCAGGAAATGCCTTCTGAGCTATGTCCCTCTGGCCGTAATGAAAGCAGCTGCCTTTTGACCCCTTTTCCAATTTTCTGGACACGTGCTGGTGAGCCCATGTTCCAGAGTTAGTCCAGGAGGAAAACCCCAGAGCAGAGATAAACCTGTGTGGTTACATGGAGGGGCATCCACCCACAGGAGATGGAGGGACTCGGATAGGATGGGTAAATCAGCCCAGATTCCTTTGTAACTCGGAGATGAGAAGTCAGGGGAAATCTGAGCTTCATTTTCTCCTGCTTGAGATCTTACCCTTTCAAAGTTACCACAGCTTAAAAGAACACTTTCTCAGAGGCTTTCCTAGTGGCCCAAAGGGCAAAGAATATGCCTGCAATGCAGGAGGCCCAGGTTCAATCCCTGGGTTGGGAAGATCCCCTGGAGAAAGGAATGGCAACCCACTCTAGGACGCTTGCCTGGAGAATTCCATGAACAGGGGAGCCTGGTAGGTTACAGTCCATGGGGTCGTAAAGAGTTGAACATGACTGAGTGACTAACACACACACACATCTTTGTCGGCAAAGTGATGTCTCTTCTCAGAGTAGAACTGAAAATATTTAACAAGCGGCATGCAGGGGCACACATAAAGCAAACCTAGATGCAGCTATGGTGTGCAGCAGGGTGGGTCTTTAAAGGTGGTGACTCTTTAGTTACGGAGTTTCTTGATAGGTCCTGGAGACCCCAGGGGTGGAATGGGGTGGTAGCTATTCATAAGCCAACTAAGAAGGCATTCACTAGTTTGAAAACTCATGCACTCTGACTTATACCTGCTGCCCTCTTTCCTGTAACTGAGGGTGGGGGGCAAGGACAATGGGCTCTTTGCAGTAAAGAACAGTGTCTTAGTAGGGCTGGTGCTCAGTGAGCTCACAGTGGCACTAGAGATGGCACGCAGGCCACTTGGGAAGTCCCTGTTGTAGTATGCGCAGAGTTTGAATGAAGCCCAGGTAGAAAAGAAAGAAGTGTAGGAGATGGGTTGTAACATTTTAGACCTGGCACTTTTCATTTGGGGCTGTCTGACAGCGTGTAATTAGCTCTCCTGGGAAGAAATTGCCAGTAATAATTTTTCAGTTCAGTGAAAGGGTCAATACAAAAAATATATTGCAAAATAAATAATACTGCTTCTCTATCAGTGGGAGAAAGAATACGAAATTCTGCTGTGTGTTATCTCAAATTCATTTCTTCTTGGGTTCAGTTCAGCTCAGTCGCTCAGTCGTGTCCGACTCTTTGTGATCCCATGAATCGCAGCACGCCAGGCCTCCCTGTCCATCACCAACTCCTGGAGTTCACTCAAACTCACGTCCATCGAGTCAGTGATGCCATCCAGCCATCTCATCCTCTGTTGTCCCCTTTTCCTTCTGCCCCCAATCCCTCCCAGCATCAGAGTCTTTTCCAATGAGTCAACTCTTCGCATGAGGTGGCCAAAGTACTGGAGTTTCAGCTTTAGCATCATTCCTTCCAAAGAATACACAGGGCTGATCTCCTTTAGAAGGGACTGGTTGGATCTCCTTGCAGTCCAAGGGACTCTCAAGAGTCTTCTCCAACACCACACTTCAAAAGCATGAATTCTTCAGCACTCCCCTTTCTTCACAGTTCAACTCTTACATCCATACATGACCACTGGAAAACCAGAGCCTTGACTAGGCGAACCTTTGTTGTTGCTATTTAGTCGTGCAGTTGTGCCCAACTTTTTGCGACCCCATGGACTGTAGCCTGCCAGGCTCCTCTGTCCATGGAATTTCCCAGGCAAGAATACTGGAGTGGGTTGCCATTTCCTTGGATGTAAGCTTTCCCTTTATAAGCTGATATAATGAGCTGAAACCTGTAGGTGATATTAGAAAGAAAAGGATCTGGCCCACACTTTTTCTGCCACCTGCAAAGGCTGCCTTCTCAGATATGTGAGTTTCAAGTCCCCGTGATATGAGTCGTACATGAACTGGTGTCCTTTTTCAACACTTAGTTGAAAACCTTGTTTCCTGTGTTTGCAGCAGATGTGCTAGAAGCCTACCCAGAGGTGCTGGAGGCTTCCTCTGGGTGGGGGTGCCCAGCCCCCACCTGCTGCAAGGGCCACTGTTCCCTCCCACCTGCCCCCCTGGGCAGTGGGAGCCCTTACCCAGAGGCCCCGCTGGCTGACTCATGTGGGTATGAAACTCAGGTCCCTTTGGTCAAGATGGAATGGACTCTACAGTACTGAATACACTCAGAGTCCCCTGCCAATGAGGCCAGGGACAGATTCCACTGAAGCCACACCTTCCTCAGCCCTGTCCCCTCTCCAGCCTGACCACCCTGCTCCTTCTCCCCGCTCTCCTGGAAGCTCTCCTTTAATAAACCACTTGCACAAGAATCCCCACCTCAGATGGAGGAAGACCCAGCTAAGACAGGGTGGTTCAAAGTCCTAAGTTACAAGAAAAATGTCATCTCCTACATCTCCCTGTCTACATTCCAACTCGCAGAAAATGGAGCCCCAATTTGTACCCAGTTGGAGTCATGGGTTTATCTCAGGTACCTGGCAGAATTCCTGCTGCTTTTATAGGCCCTCAGACTTGTTTTTTTTAATCACTAAACACCATCTACTATGCTTAGTGTTCTGATTTCCAAGTTCAGTTTTAGTTTGAAACAGAAGGCATATAAGTCTGCGAGGGAACAGAATCAATTTGGGATTGTGACACCTGGAAAGAAAACATCCAGGGCACTTGGGATTTACACGATTCATTTTTACAATAAGAAACAATTTATGAGGACTTCTCTGGTGATCCAGCAGTTAGGACACTGTATTTCCATTGTAGGGGGCACAGGTTCAATCCCTGCTGGGTAACTAAGATCCTGCATGCCTTGTGGCCAAAAAGAATTTAAATAAATAAATAAAGAATCTACATCTGAATTGAAGTCATTGGTGGGTAGGGCTGGGACAGGTCTTCAGAGCATCACCTCCCGAATTTTCTCCAAGGCCAGGCTCAGGATGTAGGAGATGACGATCCACTCCTGGAGGCAGGGCCAGCGCTCCATACGCACCAGGATGACATAGTTGAACAGCAGTAGGTACCCCAGGTAGGATATCTGAAAGGCAGAGATCGACAGCAGTGTCTGGGGTGGGGGGTGGGAATCAGAGCCCGGAAAAGCTCTGAAACCCTGTTTACAGGGGGACACATCTTCTAAAACAAATTTTCATTTTTAAGTGCACTGAGTCTATTAGAGGAAACCTTCCACTCACATCACAGGTACAGTAAGAGAACCTTGAGGCAGGTTGGGAGGCATTTTGTACTTTAGCATAATATGCATGCTGAAAGTCCATTCTTTAAATGAAAGTATATCTGTTGCTAGTGTCAGCTTCATGGGACTTCCCTATGGCTCAGCAGTAAAAAATCTGCTTGCCAATGCAAGAGATGCAGGAGACTCATGTTTGATCCCTGGGTCAGGAAGATCCGCTGGAAGAGGAAATGACAACCCACTCCAGTATTCTCTAGGAAATCCCATAGACAGAGGAGCCTGGTGGGCTACAGTCCAAAGGGTCACAAAGAGTCATACACATACGCATGCATGCACATCAGCTTCATGGGAAAATTATGAAGTTGCACAAAATTATCATTAATAGAGAAACTTTGAGTAGTATACTGGTATGCCTTCTACATTCCTGGAAATTGGAAAATGTTACTGACTCCTCCCTGCATTGCTAATTTCCTTCTTGAATCTTCCCACTGCTGATGGACAGGGGAGTTTCGAAAGGAGGGAGGGTGACAATGGGGAATCTGCCCAGCACACCCAGCGGTCCTGAGGCCCCTTAATTAGCATCCATATGTCTGTGGTGTGCTGCCCCCACAACAGAGTCCCTATCTTTGAGGTATGTAGAGTTAGTTGAGTGATACAGGAGTGAGGTACGAGGTTGAGGAAGGTGATCTGAAGATGAGTGAAGTTGATTCACTCCAAAGATGAAGAATCTTCAGCTCTAGCCCCTACCCCTCTGGTCCAGGCCCCTTCTGAAGTTTTGGTGGTGTGGGTAAGGTGTGTGCTAGTATTTGATCATTTGTGAGTCCCAGTCTTTTTTTTTTTTTTTTAATGGCCCCCTCCTGATTGGTTTTTTACCTGGATATAGGCAGCATCCCATGTCTAGTCTTTGCAGGAGGATTAGAGCGAGAGTTCTCAAAGTTAGGTTGCATTGGGAACCCCTCGTACTCAGTCATGTCAGTTGTGTTCAACTCTGCAACCCCATGGGCTCTAGCCTTCCGGGCTCCTCTGCCCATGAGATTCTTCAGGAAAAGAATACTGGAGTGGGTTGCCATTTCCTTTTCCAGGGGCTCTTCCTGGCCCAGGGATTGAACCTGCGTCTCCTGAGCTGTAAAAGCATGCAACCCCCTCCCCTACGTCTGCAGGCTGCATTAAGGCCCTGGGGAGACACCCATGGCTTGTCAGCCTCTTGGCCCCACCCTCTTTATCCACTTGAGCTCAGGTTCTGGGCCTGGGCTCAGAACCACCTGGGCCTCAGCTGGTTCTGACCAGAACAGATGGACAGCTGTGGCTTCAGGTGTGGCTGCCAAGAGGTTGGGTGTCCAGACTCTCACTGGCCTGGGTCCCCATGTAGCCCCGGGGGTGCTGTGCCCTGGAGCTCCACCTCCACTTTCTGCCTACCCACATCCATCGCCCTGTCCATGGCCTTGGACCTGGCTCCTCACTTTCCATCACCTGCTCACACCCAGTCACTAATGGAACCACTAATGGCCAGGATCTGCCTGAGATGGGCGGTGCCCTGGTACCTGGGGCTTCATGACCCTCCTGAAGACTGCAGTGATTTCAGGAGGCACAGTGTGCCCACCACCCCCACTGGGACCACCCGCAACCAACCCAGTTTCCTTCAGAACCTTCCAAATTGCTCCAGTCTCTTTGCCCCACTTCTCCTGCCCATATGCATGTGTAAGACTGGACCATTCTTGCTCCAGGCACAGTGTCCTCCTAGAGCAATCCAGACAGTGGCCAGAGATAGGGTTGTATGAGAGTATGTGGCCACAGTTCAGAGGCCTTGATTCATTCCTCAAATACAGGACTTCATGCTTTGGATTCAGCTCTACTTTGAGTGATCCCATCAGTCTTCTGAAAAATGGCATTTGTGAACTTGCTGTCTCAATATGAGTCATCTTTGTTCATTGTTGGACTAGAACTGTATTTCCCTAAGTGTGTATTCCTATAAGACATTTGAAAAATCCCTCTTAAGGAAATAGAATATGATTATTTGGCTTTATGAAATGGTATATTTGGTCTAGAATTATCACATTCCTGTATATAAATATTATCTATCTAGGTCCAATTTTAGTTGAAGATCTGAGTTAGTCTCACTTCATGTGCATAATTCATTGTAATCCACTGATTTTTTTAACTTTTTATTTTACATTGGAGTGTAGCTGATTAATAATGTTGTGATAGTTTCAGGTAGACATCAAAGGGACTTGGCCATACATATACATGTATCCATAGTCTGCCAAACTCCCCTCCCATCCAGGCTGCCACATAAAATTGAGCAGAATAGTAGGTCTTTGTTGGTTATTCATTTTAAATATAGCAGTGTGTATATGTCCATCCCAAACTCCCTAACTACCCCTTACCCCCATCCTTCCCCTCTGGTAACCATAAGTCTGTTTTTTAAGTCGGTGGATCTCTTTCTGTTTTGTAAGTAAGCTCATTTGTTTCATTTCTTTTTAGATTCTGCATATAAGGGATGTTATATAATTTAATTGAGGATCTGAGTTAGTCTCACTTCTATTTGCACAATTCATCTTAATCCATTGATTTTTTTTTTTTTTAAGCACTTTTTTTGAAGAAGAAGAATCATTCTTCTTGATTCTCACACATCTAAAACATGCTAAGGAGGCCTTACTGTGTAAAACCAGAACTTGACGATGGGGGCGTTGTAGAATTCACAGATCTTGGTCCCAATGGGGACACTTCGTTGCTTTTTGTGTTCATTCTCCTCATCCCCCTTTCTGGAGCTGGCATCTGCATTCGCATCCTGAAAACAGAGCAGAGCACATGGCAAGCAGGCTGCCAGATGGGAAACTCCCAGGACCCTAGTCCCACAGTCAACAGACAGGCACCTTCCCAAATCAAGGATTATAAAAGTGTTCTGTATTCTTTTTCTTTTGACATATTATTGTAATTTATTAATAATTGAATTTTTCCAATGGCTAATGACAGAAGACAACAAAATTCTGTAAAGCAATTATCCTTCAATAAAAAATAAATAAAAAAAAAGAAAAGGAGTAAAAGATTTGAATAGACATTTCACCAATGAAGGTATAAGGAAAACAAATAAATACATTAATGATGTTAAACCTCAAATGTTCTGTATTCCTGCAGTGTCTAAATTCATGGCAAGAGAAATAGCAACCATTTTGAAGATAAGGGTTGATGGTCGAGGGCATCACTGACCATATTCTCCTCTTCTTTTTCTTTGCCGTCCTCATTTTCCTTGGATGTCTGATAGGAGAAGTCATCATAGGTGCGAAAGTCCAAAAACAAGATGGTTGGGGGGAGAAGAATCCCCATGATAACCTAGGTATGATGAGAAAAGTGGATTTTTAAGCTATGAGAACTCTTGAAAATTCTCCCAGTGTAGGTACAATTTTAAATGATGAACTTCAGCATTCCTCAGTAAGCTAGCAGCCCTGGAGTGGGTCTGTCTCTGCTCTGATGGTCTGTGGCTTATTCAGTTTGGTACATGGATAGAATTGCAGACACTGAGAAATGTGAACAACCACCACATGGTTCAAGATGAACAGCAAGCAGGATGGTGTGGAATCCTAACTGAAAAAGTGAAGATCTTACATTGAGTTTCAAAGCAGGTAATTTTTTCAAGTAAAAAATAGTAATTAAAAATTCATTAATTAGACCAAAATATTTTAAATAGAAATAACTTAGATGTAAATGTGAATATATGGGCCAAGAGTTGGAAAACGAACGTGACACCTGAAAGAAGGATTTGTGGATGTATGTAGTGCCATTGAGCTGTATAGTTAGATAAGGCTAAAACAGTATGCTTTATATTACGTGACTTTTATCACAATAATAAAAAACATTAAAAAACAAAAAAAGAAGAAAAAAACCCAAAAGTTTTCTGAAGAAGTAGGAATTCTGCCTCAAGAATGTAATATAGAAATCCTGATTTCTGTATTACAGATTCTGATTTACCAGTCCTCATACTCAATCATGTGCACTGATTCTATAAAATAAATAAATTGGTTCTGTTCTTCTAGGAAAACAAGAAAGAAGAACTTAACATGGGCTCAGCCTAGACAGCAAAAGGATGGCCTAACCTATAGATGGAGACCTCTGTCATTTTTTTTAAAAACACGTTCCTGTTTTATTTTTTAATTTTTTAGCCATGCTGGGCAGCATGTGGGTTTTTAGTTCTCTGGCCAGGGATCGAACCCCCAGCCCCTATATTGGAACCGTGGAGTTTTGACCACTGGACTACCAAGGAAGTGCCATTCTTGCCATTTTTATCAGTGTTGTGCTGTGTACCTCCAATACTGAGCTGTTTCCAATGTTAAGTCCTAATTTTTAAAAAAACTTTCCCCTCAGCCATCCATTATTAAGAACAACACAAAGGGGCTATTTCTATCATATACTAAAAATTACATTATAAAACACTATTAATTAAAACAGTGTAGTACAGGTATATGAAGAGACCAAATAATGGAGCAGAATAGAAGGATCCAGAAAAAGATTCAAACACACAGAGGTCATTTCTTGTGAGACAAACACCACATCCAATGGGAGGAGTAAAGATGACTATTTAATGCACGGTATTGAGAATCTGTGTGATCATCTATAAAATAATTAAGTTGAATCCATATCTCACACAATCACTAGAATAACTCTGTCTAGCTCAATAATTTCATGAAAGAAAATAGGGGAGGGGGATGCATAGAGAGATGATTAAACAACTAAGAATCATCACATGAGAATTCTTTCATAAACGGAGGAGAAAGCCTTTCTAATGATGCTCCCAAATCAAGACACAATCAAAGCAAAGATCAATAGATTTCATACTTAAATCACAAATTTCTGCACAGCAAAAACACACATCACAACCACAGTAAAAAAAAAAAAAAAACAACTCATGGGAAAATATACTTGCAGCTCTTGACACAGGCAAAGGACGAATCTTTCTAATTAGAAAAGATCTTCTAGACATCAAGAAGGAAACTTCTAACAACCCAGCAAAAAAATGGGCAAAAGCAGTGAACTTAGGGACATTTGTATTTACAGCAAATGGGTTCATTTTCACTCATAAGAGATATTCAGGGACTTTTCAGGTGGTCCAGTGGTTTGATCCCTGGTCAGGGAACTAAGATCCCACGTGCAGCGTGGCCAAAACTAAAATAACAATAAAGAAACTGATAGCATCTTTAAAAAAGGAGTGGGGAAGACATTCAAAGAAACTATGCAAAAATCTCATTTTTTACCATTAGACTGTAAAAATTCCACTGTGTGCTCAAACACCATGTTGGTGGGATTGTGGGAAAACTCTCTGCACAATGGCAGGGTGTACACTTCCACAGAAGGAAAGGCTATCAAGATCAAAAGTCCATATCCCCATGGGGCCACCAGCTCCCCTCCTGGATGTTCACCTAGCAGACATGTGAGGCACAATGTGTGTCCAAGAGCAGCCATGGTGGCCATGAGTATAGCCCCGCCAGGGGAGAGTGACTTGCACTGGGGACTGGCCTGAGCTGTGACAGTCTGGTGTAAAGGAAAACTGGGGAAGCAGGTAAGAATGAAGGAATGTTCTATGTCATAATACAGAAAGAGTTCCCAGAGAAGTGGAAAAATGTACGTAACAATGACTATGTCAACCTTTGTGAAAAACAGTAAGTATATTTAATTCACCACGAAAAGAAAAGAGAGTATTCATATTAGCTTTACATATGGAAATATACACAAGAAACAAATATCAGTGGTTGCCACTGGGTGGAATAGGTCACATGGGGGACAGGAGTTAGCAGAGAGACTTGTCACACTTGTAAATAGTTTTATTTTTATTTTTTTGATGTGCACCACTTTCAAAGTCTTTATTGAATGTGTTACAATGTTGCTTCTGTATTATGTTTTAGTTTTTGGGCCCAGAGGCATGTGGAATCTTAGCTCCTTAACCCGGGATGGAACCAGGGATTGAACCCACACTTGAAAGGTGAAGTCTTAACCACTGGACTACCAGGGAAGTCCCATAAACAGTTTTAATTTTTTAATATGCGCATATGATATGACCAACCTAGATAGCATATTCAAAAGCAGAGACATTACTTTGCTGACTAAGGTCCGTCTAGTCAAGGCTATGGTTTTTCCAATAGTCATGTATGGATGTGAGAGTTGGACTGTGAAGAAAGCGGAGTGCCGAAGAATTGATGCTTCTGAACTGTGGTGTTGGAGAAGACTCTTGAGAGTCCCTTGGACTGCAAGGAGATCCAACTAGTCCATTCTGAAGGAGATCAACCCTGGGATTTCTTTGGAAGGAATGATGCTAAAGCTGAAACTCCAGTACTTTGGCCACCTCATGCGAAGAGTTGACTCATTGGAAAAGACTCTGATGCTGGGAGGGATTTAGGGCAGGAGGAAAAAGGGACGACAGAGGATGAGATGGCTAGATGGCATCACTGACTTGATGGACATGAATCTGAGTGAACTCCAGGAGTTGGTGATGGACAGGGAGGCCTGGCGTGCTGTGATTCATGGGGTCACAAAGAGTCGGACACAACTGAGCAACTGAACTGAACTGAACTGAATGATATGAACAAGTCAAAGAATTAAATTTAAAAAAAAATCCTGGCTTTACAATAATTACATATTTATGTTTCAAATTAAACATGCTTTGAAGGAACTTTGATGCTTACAAATATTTATACCTATGGATAGACATTATATAAAAAAAAAAAGCATTAGGTTAAAAAAAAAGAAAAGGAAGAGATTGCAAAACACCCACCAAATCTCAAAAACTTAGTACAAAAAAAGAATACAGACTATCTCATTAATGATATTTTTCCTTTTGAAAACATCTTGTACCTACTGGTTTAAATCAACATATTATTCAAATTAACTTCAGGACTTCCCAGGTGGTCCAGTGGCTAAGACTCCGAGCTCTCAATGCAGGAGGCTCAGGTTGTCTCCCTGGTCAGGGAACTAGATTCCACATGCTGCAACTAAAAGGTCCCACATGCCTCAATGAAGACTGAAGATCCTGCATGCTGAACTAAGACCCGGTGCTGCCAAATAAACAAATAAGTTTTAAAAGTTAACTTCAACTGTTTCTTTTTTACTTTTTACAATGTACTTGAAAAACTTTTTATAGCTATTAAAAACCTTTTGGAATGGCAATATTTAAAATTTAAATTTAAAGCACATATGTGATTTATTTCTGTTGGACAGTGCTGCTGAAGACAATACAGTTTAATCTCACTCTTTAAATTCTGGCATGTTTAAAAATTACTTTTTAGTATATATATTCAACTACTTTTTTTTTTTTTTTAGCTGTGCCAGGTAGCATGTGGGATCTTAGATCCCGACCAGGGATCGAACCAGTGACCCCTGCATTAGGAGCCTAAAGTCTTAACCCTTGGACCACCAGGGAAGTCCTGGTGAACTTTTAGTACATTTGTACCCTGTTGGTTTATGGGCTAAAGAGCTGGAACATACGGACCTGTAGACTTGATCACAGAGTGGACTTGGGGGTGCTCCTCTGCCTTTCCTATTTTCTGCCACTTGGCAGCTGCATGCTGAGGCTGGACTAGACCTTGGTTGGTTTGTTTTCTTTTTAATTGAAGTATAATTGATGAACAATATTGGGTTTAATTTCTGCTGTACAGCAAATTGACTGTTATGCATATATTCTTT
Source organism: Cephalophus harveyi (assembly GCA_006410635.1). NCBI lineage: Eukaryota > Metazoa > Chordata > Mammalia > Artiodactyla > Bovidae > Cephalophus > Cephalophus harveyi. Next base: position 137,366 of record SJYT01081352.1, on the reverse strand, counting down.
TCCATCATGATTTATTACAGAATATTGAATATAGTTCCCTAAGCTGTACAGGGACCTTGTTGCTTATACATACTATATAAGCTAGTTTGCATCTGCTAATTCCAAACTCCCAATCCTTCCCTCACCCACCAACCCATCCCCCTTGGCAACCACAAGTCTGTTCTCTGTGTTTGTGAATCTGTTTCTGGTTTGTAGATATGTTCAGCATAGAGGTTCTTCAATAAACTAAAAATAGAGTTGCCAAATGATTCAGCAGGCCCACTCCTGCCCATATATCTGAACAAAACTATAATTCAAAAAGATACCCCAATGTTTGTTCATTGCAGCGCTATTAACAATAGCCAGGACATGGAAGCAACATAAATATCCATCAACAAAAAAATGGATAAAGAAGATGTAGTACATATATACAATGAAATACTATTCAGCCATAAAAAAAGAATGAAATAATGCCATTTACAGCAACATGAATGAACCTAGAGATTACATGGGCTGCTCTGGTGTCTCATCAATAAAGAGCCTGCAACACAGGAAACGTGGGTTCTATCCCTGGGTTGGGAAAATCCACTGGTGAAGGAAATGGCAACCTACTCCAGTATTCTTGCCTGGGAAATGCTATGGACAGAGAAACCTAGTGAGCTACAGCCCATGGGGTCACAAAGAGTCAGATGCAACTGAGCCACTAAACAACAATGACAGGGATTATCATACTTAGTGAAGTTAGTCAGACAGATATCATATAAGGTCACTCACAGGTAGAATCTAGAAAAAGAATACAAATGAACTTATTTACAAAACAGAAATAGACTCACAGACATAGAAAACAAACATATTTAATAAAGCCAAAGCAAGGAGGAATAAACTAGGAGTTTTGGATTAGCAGATACAAACTATTATATTAAAATACTTTTAATATAATATTAAAACTATTATTACATAATAATTTTATGTAATATTACATAATACTATGTATAAAATAGATAATCAACAAGGACCTACTGTATAGCACAGGGAACTATGCTCAAAAACCTATAATGGAAGAGGATGTAAAAAAGGAATATATATATATATAAAACTGATTTATATATATATATAAAACTGATTCACTTCACTATATACCTGAAACTAACACAACATTGTAAATCAACTATATTTCAATGAAAATTAATAATAAAATGATAGCAAGTACTTTCAGAGTCATAAGGCAATCTACAGACACAGAGCTCAGGTGCCTGCCTTAGTGGTGGGTGGATGGTCAGGGGTGAACAACTTGTTAGAGTGGACTCCATGCCCACAGGCTAGTCTTGCTGCAGGTTGGGCTCTGGTGTTAGACCACCTGTGTTCAGATGCTGCTCTTCACCTTACAGCTGGGATCCTAGGCAAGTTCCTTCACCTCAAAGGTTCAGGTTCTCCATCTGTAAGGCAAGGATTGCCACAGGGTCTCCCTCCCAGGGTTGTTCAGAGTCATGGATGAAATAATCCACAGAAAGTGTTTAGCTCAGCTGGGCAGAGAGTCAGAGCCCACAGGTGTCACTTGACACTACATAGCCACATCACAGGTACCTTCAGGCCAGGGTTCTTCCTCATCCGCAGCCTCCCCATCCACATGTCCGTCAGCAGCATCTGGCTGCAGGTGTGGGCAATGAAGTCCCGGTGTTTGGCTGCCACAGCCAGTTTGAGGCAGGTCGAATTGCTCCAGTTTTTCAGCTCGTACGTCAGTAGTTTCATGGCGATCTGCTCATCGTGCTTGTAGGACTGGTCCAGGAGCTCCACAGCCAGCTGGCCAAAGTCTCTGCCGAGGCACAGATGCGAGCGGGTGAGGCAGTGACAGCTACACACTTTGTTAGAGAGCCGTGTCCATGGGGACATCACGGAGCCACAGGACACAGAGTCCTTGACTCCCTGTCCTCTCCCAGCAGGGAGCTCCCAGGACGTCCCCACGGGGACAGCCAGGGGCCAGGGTCCGCGCTCAGTCATGTTGGAGGCTGACTTCCAGAGGCCCCGTAAGGACAAGTCGGCAGATTAATAAATCTGGGGAGCCCTGGCTTAGAGAAAGAAGTGTGTCCACGCTTTCATGAGTTTTACCTCCAAGTGCCCCACCGAGTTCTCACATGGAAGATGGGAGGAGAATCCCCTCATCCTGCCAGCCTGGGGAGGGTCCATTCTGAACTATGCCCAGAGCACTCTGGTCTTCCTAACAAAGCCTGCCCTGGGGAAAACTAGTTAATCAGAGTTCAACCTATTGGTGTTTTATCAGAGCCTGACAGAGCTGAGGGTAGGGAAATACCTAGCTCCAGCCCCCTGTAGCCATCCTGTCTTACCTAAAAGGTCCTTGGGAAGATCAAGTTCAAGGGCATAGGTTCACTAAGGCTGTACTCCTCTGAATGTGTGTTTCCTTATGAAAATCAGTTTTGTTGTCTTTGCATTTAAATTGTGTTTCCCAGAAAAAGAATCAAGGACATAGAGAACACAGCAGTGATTACCAACTGGAACTGAGGAACGGAGGGGGTGGGTAGTTGAGGTTAGCAGACATAAGCTTTTTTATATAGGGTAGATAAATAACAAGGTCCTACTGTATAGCACAGGGAACTATATTCAGTATCCTATGATAAACCTATTATATATAAAAGAATTATATATATTGTATCCTATTATATATAAAAGAATATAAGAAAGAATCACATATATATATGTATACACTTTGTTGTACAGCAGAAATTAACACATTGTAAATCAGCTATATTTCAATAAAGATATACTGTCTAAAATTGTTTTTCCACAAATATCATGTATTAATGTATGTATATGGAATCTAGAAAAATGGTATAGTTGATCTTATTTGCAAAGCAGAAATAGAGACACAGACATAGAGAAAAAAATGTATGGATGCCAAGGAGGAAGGGAGGGTGAGATGAATCAGGAGATTGGGATTGACATATATACACAACTAGGTATAAAATAGATAACTAGTGAGAACCTACTGTACAGCACAGGGAACTCTACTCAGTGCTCTATGGTGATGTGAATGGGATGTAAATCCAAAAAAGAGGGAATACATGTATAAGTGTAACTAATTCTCTTTGTTATACAGCAGAAAGTAACATGACATTGTGAAACAACTATAGTTAGTTAGTTAGTTAGTTAAGTCGCTCAGTCGTGTCCGACTCTTTGAGACCCCATGGACTGAGCCCACCAGGCTCCTCCATTCATGGGATTCTCCAGGCAAGAATACTGGAGTGGGTTGCCATTTTCTTCTCCAGGGGATCTTCCCGACCCAGGGATTGAACCCAGGTCTCCCGTATTAGAGGCAGACGCTTTAACCTCTGAGCCACCAGGGAAGCCCAGTACTCACATAAAAATTAATTAATGAAAAATTGCATTTCCATAGTTTGCACAAGAAGACAGTCAACAAAAACAATGACGGTCCAGAAACGCCTCAGAAAGACAGAAGGAAAAACATTGACACAATGGACAAAGCATTTGATGAACAAGCTTTAAACGAGATGGTACTTAAGTGAGAACCATATTTGCCACCCTTCCTGGAAAAGGAGTGGTTCTCAGAACAACCAGGTCTCCCTGAGCTCTACGTCCCCTCCAGACACTCACTTTGAGTTGTTGTCCAGGTCCTGGGAGATGTCGTCCACCAGCTCGCTCTCGGAGGACTCGTGGGCCATGGACTTATAGAGCTTGCATGCCACCAGGGCCTTGGCCATGCTCTCCTCCCCCCGCTGCCAGAGGAAAACCGCCATCTTTTGGCGCTTCATCAGCACAGCCCACACCATCAGCTCGTGGAAGGGGTACTGGAATCGACTCACGGCCGGGTCGTCCACATCAATGTCCAACTCCTCCTCCTTTTTCTTTTTCTTCTTTTTCTTCCCTTTGGCTGGCGGCTCGTCATCCTGAGGGGAGAGAAACACCCTTACCGTGGTTCTGCCATAAACATGCAGTAAAGGGTTTCAGGACCAACTGGAAGAAGGGAAACCTCGCTGTCTGCAGGAACAGAGAGACTTCTTAAGTACATCTGTGTGTCCACCCATCTTATGAATTCTTTTGAAAAGGTGCACATGTTTATTATGAGAAGTAAACCATTGAAAATCAAATGATCTGAAAAGGCATACTACTGTTTGAAGTTTATATTCCTAGGTTGGCAGGTTTTTGGTTTTTTTTTCCCAGAAGCCTCTAAAAATTGAAGAGAAGCTGCAAAACTGAAAACAAAGAAAACACTTCAATCCAAAACACCCCATGGGAGAGATAAAGCCCAAAACTCATTTCCTGAGGGATGTCTTTAAATACCAACACTCTGAACCAGAGATTAATAGGAAAAATGTAAAAGGAGGTGGAGAAAAATATCTTGGTTTTCTACCAGTGGTTTGGGCTTCCCAGGTGGCTCAGTGGTTAAGAATCCACCTGCCAATGCAGGAGATGCAGGAGACACGGGTTTGATCTTTGGATTGGGAAGATCCCCTGGAGGAGGAAATAGCAACTCACTCCAGTATTCTTGGCTGGAGAATCCCATGGACAGAGGAGCCTGAAGGACTACAGTCCATGTGATCTCAAAAAATCAGACATGACTGAGCATGCACACACGTCTACCAATAGTTTAAGGAAGCAGGAGTTCTATTTTGAATGAGATTTGTCTTCTCATGGATGTGTTATAAATGGAAGGCCAATGCTTTCCACTTTCAAGGGATTATGAGGGGTCATTCTAATAATAAGAGCAGGATCCTAAAGGAAGGCATTCATGACTGGGAAAACTGGTAGTGAAACATGCATGTGGCATGGAATCATTCAGAAAACTAAGATTATGGCATCTGGTCCCATCACTTCATGGCAAATAGATGGGGAAACAATGGAAACAGTGACAGACTTTATTTTGGAGGGTTCCAAAATCACTGCCGATGGTGACTGCAGCCATGAAATTAAAAGACACTTGCTCCTTGGAAGAAAAGCTATGACCAACCTAGACAGCCTATTAAAAAGCAGAGACATTTATTTGCCAACAAAGGTTCATCTAGTCAAAGCTATGGTTTTTCCAGTAGTCATGTGTGGATGTGAGAGTTGAACTATAAAGAAAGCTGAGCGCGGAAGAATTGATGGTTTTGAACTGTGGTGTTGAAGACTCTTGGGAGTCCCTTGGACTGCAAGGAGATCCAACCAGTCAATCTTAAAGGAAATCAGCCCTGAATATTCATTAGAAAGACTGATGCTGAAGCTGAAACTCCAATATTTTGGCCACCTGATGCAAAGAACTGACTCATTTGAAAAGACCCTGATGCTGGAAAAGATCGAGGGCAGGAGGAGAGGAAAACTACCAAGAATGAAATGATTGGATGGCATCACTGACTTGATGGACATGAGTTTGAGTAACCTACAGGAGTTGGTGACGGACAGGGAAGCCTGGTGTGCTGCAGTCCATGGGGTCGCAAAGAGTTGGACACGACTGAGTGACTGAACTGAACTGAACAGACTATTCCAGGCTGAGGATCCAGTACCCAATAGGATAACAGAAATGGATCTCTGCTCTTTTGCAAATAGCTTTCTCATCAGTGACCTTCTTTTATTCTCACACTGATCCTGAGAAGTTGTTAATGTCTTCTAGTAATTTGCCCACATTCACATGAACGGTGAGGCTGGGCATGGGGCAGGAAAGGGGGTGGAGCCTGAGTCTTCAATTCTTATGGCAAGTAGTTCATGACTAAACCAAGTTTTATAAGCTCATTATGAGGTGTTCTGATGTTTTTATTGAAAATATCATATCTTGCCTTGAATTTAAATGTTTTTGTTCTAATTTGTCCCAGTAAAACTGCAGTTTCAGTCATTTAGGGAATATTGAAATTAAGAAAGAAATATAGCTTTGTTTTCGAGATTATATCAAGTCAAATAAAAATCCACTAAGGACTAATGAAATATTGTAAAACAGAAAGCTTTTTTTTTTTTGCTACACTACAAAACATGCAGGACCTTAGTTCCCTGACCAGGGATCAAACCTATACCCCCTGCAGTGGAAGCACAGTCCTAACCAATGGAGTCTGCCAGGGAAGTCCCGAACAGAAACCCCTTTAATCCTACCTTTCCATAGTATGTTATTAAAATATTAATTGTATGCAACTTCTCATAAAATAATTTTAATATTGCTATAGACAGAAAATAACCAACAAAGTGTTCATTTCCCTCAAGTGCATGAACAGACACAAAGCAACAAGTAAAAGAGAAGCAACCCAATAAAATAAATAACAAAAGATACGAACTGGAAGTTAAGAAGAAATGAAACCATCCACAATCACAAATCACAGTAAGAGCCTCTAAACACACCTCAGTCAGAAATTAACTGGAAGAAACTAGTACATATAGAAGCAAATTGAATAATGAAATTAGTAAGTTTGATCTGACAGCATGCTGAAAGCGAAAGTCGCTCAGTCCTGTCCAACTCTTTGTGATCCCATGGACTATACAGTCCAGGGAACTCTCCAGGCCAGAATTCTGGAGTGGGCAGCCTTTCCCTTCTCCAGGGGATCTTCCCAACCCAGGGATCAAGCCCAGGTCTCCTGCAGAGAAGTATATAATTGTGCCCAACAAACTGAGAAAATACATTTGTTTCAACACACGTGGATCATTAACAAAATTCCACCTGGCATTATTCCTCAATTCTTTTGAGATTTTCAGTCTCAACAAGTTCTAGATATTGGAAATCATACAGTCTACACCCAAAGAGTAATACTAGAAATCAATGAGACTTAGATAACCACAATAACAAAGGTCTGTATCTAGGCAACTTAAAATATGCTTATAAATAACTCTTGGATTAAGGAGGGAATTATCAACTGTTTAGAAATGAATATCAATAAAAGTTCTACTTACTGAAACCTGTATCCATGTAGGATACCATGAAAAACAATGCTCAGAGAAAAATGTGTACTGTTCATGAATTTATTGAAATACAAAGAAGATTGAAAATGGGCAAACACTTTCAAATTGAGTCAATAAAAATAACACAATAACTCCATACAAAGTATAAGGAAGGAATGAATACAAATTAAAATATATTAATAAAATAGAAAACAGAAAAAAGAAAGTTTCTGAGTTAAGCAAAAATACCAGTGAAATCCAAAGACAGGTATGGTTAAGAAGAAAGGGAGAAGATATTAAAAAAAAAAAACTGGAACAAGAAATGGCACACAACTAAAGATACTGAGTAGACTGAAAAAATTAAAATACTCAGTAAAGGTTTATGGGGCTTCCCAGGTGGCTCAGTGGTAAAGAATCCCCCTGCCAATGCAGGAGACATGGTTTCAAGAGGAGCCTGGCAGGCTACAGTCCATGGGATCACAAAGAGTAGGACACAACTGAGAGACTAAACAACAACAAAGATTTACACCAGTGAACCTGAAAGTCTAGATAAAGTAAATTGTTTTCTATGAAAATATAACTGACCAAAGCTGACTCCAGAAAATAGAAAGCCTCGATGAACTCCTATTATAAACGTTATTACTACGGTGGTGAAAAAATGGGCCTCTAACAACAAGACTGGACAGGCTATTATATAGGAGAGTTCCACCAAGGCTTCACTCAGCAGATAAACCCTATGTGACACAACCAATCTGAGAGGCTAAGGGATTATGCAACACTGACTTTCACAACCCTTCTAGTTATGCTGAAGGTAGGTGTCAACTGTGAACAAGAAACAAAACCTTCTACCCTGAATCCATACAGAAATTGGAATGCTACTTAACTCATGAATTTATTTGAGAAGAATCTTTATAATACTTAGTCTTAATATTGTGTTATGGTACTTCTTCTACTCGTTTATGTATTTTCATGTCTAGTGATTTGTTCTTAAGTTCCCTTGTTAGGTGATTTCTGGATATTTTTGTCCCATTATGAGGAAACTTTGTTGATTTTCCTGGACTTTCTAGATACAAAATATTTTTCTGCCAATAATAATTTCCTCCTCCTTTTATATATTCTTCCTTTATTTATGTTTTCATGTGGTAAAATTTCCAGAACACTTTTAAAAACCAGAGGGGATAATGATGCCAACAATAATGGGTGAGCTTGATTTGCTCTTGATTTTAATAAAAGTCAGTTGGGTGGCTTTTACCTTTTAAAAAAATATCTATGACCTTTGAATATAATCTGACTAAATCATCCAAGTAAATCTTGGTGTGTGGTGAAGTGGATTTATTCATGGAAAACAAATTCAATCAATTTTATGTTAAATACAAAATGAAGAGGCTCCATGATACCATGAAACCACTGGAAACAAGTCCTACTTACTTCCATTCCCAGAAGTTTGAGAGCTTTCGGCTGCATAATGAAAAGGGAGGGAAAACAATTCAATGGAATCAGATAACTGAAGTTACAATACTATGAGCTGTACATTATTGATATTGCTAGTAGATTGATAATAGATTAAAAAGTACTTGGGGTAAGGAGGTTCAAGAGGGAGGGAACATATACATATACCTATGGTGGATTCGTGTTGATATATGGCAAAAAACATTGTATTGCAATATTGTAAAGCAATTAATACTGTACAACGCAGTATTATAAAGTAATTATCCTCCAATTAAAAATAAATTTTTTAAAGTACTTTGTATAATTAACAATGAAGGACAAACCTAAGGAAAGCATTTGTCCTTCACAGTTAGTGATATAAAGTACTTTTTTATCTATTAAAATCTATTTTCCTTTCCTCTGCTTCTGTCAGCCCAGGTCAGGTGAGGAGAGAGACTTGCAGCCATGGGACCCCCACCCCAGGGAGAACCAGAGGAGTTCACCCACAGAAACGCAGACACAGAGCTGTGGGGCTCTGAGTGGGGCGAGAGGAGGGCTTCGTGGGAGGTCTCACACATGAGAGAGGCATGGGATACACATGGGGTTTTGAAGTGGGGAGGTGCAGCTGACACATTAGTAGAGTTTGTTCTGAAAGTGGCACATGGTCACCCACAACAGGGTGTGGATAATGAGGGAGAGCCTTAGACACTTTGATCATGAGCTTGACAGTGATTCCTCAGGCACTGGGGAGCCTTGGGAGTTTGTGAGCAAGGAATGCCCCATCAGGTTCCTCATTTTGGAGGATCAGGGTGGCTCCAGCGGTAGGATGCATGGAAGAAAGCAGAGACAAAGGAGCCCAGGAGGAAGACAGTTGTGAACAAAGGATGGGGCAGGTGCAGGTGCTGGGCTGTGGGCCCAGTGTGTGGAGGGAAGAAAGGATGCTTCACACCGAGAGCCACTGCAGGCGGATTGGAAGATGTGTGGGGGGATGGGGGATGAGCTTGGCTCTGAATACTCTAAGTTACTGTGGAGGTGAGCAAAGAACCATGTGTGGCCCTGGGAACCACAGAAGACTGCGTGTCTGCTGAGCTCTACCCTCTTGGGTCCGAACAGGTTGTTGTAGAGGGTCCGGAAGCTCTTGCGCGTGTAGTTGCAGCGGTAGGCACCACCCATGAGGTACTCCAGTACGAGCCCAATGTCTATGAGGCTGATGTGGTAGTCAGGTGGAAGGTTGCCCTGTAAAGAAAGGAGCCATGTCTCATGCCCTGCAAGAAGGTACCTGCAGCCTGGACTGCATCACACACCTTGGCGTCGTGGCCATCCCTGCTGGTGATGTGGGTGTTAACAGAAGCAATGGGGCGTTAAACAATCTTCTATCTGTTACCACAGGATGGAGGGAGATAAGAGGGTGAACCATGTTCCAGAAAATGGGTTAAACTTTCCCATGAGATGAGTTAGAAACCCGCAGGGCTATAGGGGAGAGGTCTGGGCTTGTCTGTGGGCTTAGACAGAATGATCAATAATGTGCATTTAAACATAAAGGAAAGAGGGACCTTCCCAGTGGTCCAGAGGTTGAGACTCTGCTTCCACTGCAGGAGGTGCCAGTTTAGTCCCTGATCTGGAAACTGAGGTCCCACATGTAACAGAGTGAGGCAAAAAAATAAAAATAAAGAATGTATATACATATAAAGAATGTGTATGTATGTATAACTGCATCAGTTTGCTGTACAGCAGAAAATAACACAACATTGTAAATCAACTATACTTCAACAAAAAATTGATTAAAGGAAAAAATCATTGAGAACAGATGGTATAGCTGGTACAAGCCTTCCTTGATGTGAGTAGATTTGCCCTGTTGAGAAGGTGCTTTGACAGCTGCTTGCAGGGGAGAAGGTATATTCAGGGGCTGGTGTCCAGATTTTCTACAGAAGGTGGGACTGAGCGCATGATGGGCAGGAGGACTCTGTGAAAGGTAGGGGGAGGACGCAACACTCCTGGGACTGGGACCTTTCTGGAGAAATCTCCACGTGGTGCCCCAGGATTTTCTGAGGGACCCCGAAGTTTTCAGTAAGAACACAAACTCCCTGAGGTGGCTGGGAGTTGGTGAAGGGGCAGAGTTCTGCTGCAGTATGGATGAGGCTGTGTTAAGATGAAGGCAGGGTGTGGGCAGAAGGGAGAGGGACTGAGGGCATCCATGCACCTGTAAGCCAGTCACTCACGCCCCTGGGCAGCTGGCTGTTCCAGGAGGCAGAGCTGACCCATTCGTTATAAGGATGCTATACTATGTGCTATTTCTGGCTTAGTTAACTTCCTGCAGCTGAAATGATGGCAGAAACCTGGGGTCCATCCCATGGAGACTCTGTTGTTATTTAGTCACTAGTCATGTTTGACTCTTTGTGACTCCATGGACTGCAGCCCACCAGGCTTCTCTGTCCATAGGATTCTCCAGGCAAGAATACTGGAGTGGTTGCCATTTCCTTCTCCACTCATGGAGACTACACTTTTCGAATGTCCTTCTTGTGCACAGGGACCTCATCCTTCACTCAGGCTTTGCAAGTTTGTTCAGCCCTCATCGTGATCCTTGATCAAGTCAGGGATTTCACATGAGGGGACAAGATACATCTCTGCCTCGGTTAGCTTGTTGTTTGTGGCAGGGGAGGGGATTAAGGGCCAAGCCACCCAAATCTCGACACAGCAGCATGTTCAGACCCCCACTCTGCCTGGGTGGGCAGGTGAGAAAGGGCTTCCTGGGGAGGGTGACACTGAGGCAGAGCAGGGGCTGCTGCAGCCAAGGGCAGAGAGTACCACAGATATGACCATGCTTGGCCCCAGGACAGAACACATGAGCGTGTGGTGGACCCCGTATGGTGGGCATGTGTGATAGGCCCAGTGGATGCAAGTGTCTTAGATGGAGCCTTAACTTCATGAGATGTGGGAGGATTTGGCTTTCAAGTGAGGGCGTCCTGTGTCTGGGGAGGGCGGGAGGAGAATGATCAAAGCCACTTAGGTGAGACCTGGTTGGTTGGGTCTACACTTGAGTAGCAGTGGCTTTTGACTCTCAGCACTTCCTTAATTAAGAAATCTGGGAAAGTGGGAAACAAGGGCAGGGCAGTCCCTGGTCCCTCTTGGTTCCCAGACCCAATGATTCTGCTCTGATCCAATGAGCATTTGTGAGATAGGCTGGGACTGGGGACTCTTCGCTGCAATGCTTGCACCTGGACACACCTCTCCTTGAACAACAAAATACAAAGGAACTGTATGGGACTAAAAATAATCGCATACATGTACAGTTGGGGCAAATTCTGGACCCAAAAGATACAGAGAGACCAAACATTGCAACTGCCTCTTTTGAGAAGCCTGGGGCAAAAGCAGGGTACTGCCCCCTTCGTATAGCACCATGGTTTTTCCAGTGGTCATGTATGGATGCGAGAGTTGGACTGTGAAAAAAGCTGAGCATCAAAGAACTGATGCTTTTGAACTGTGATGTTAGAGAAGACTCTTGAGAGTCCGTTGGACTGAAGGAGATCCAACCAGTCCATTCTAAAGGAGATCAGCCCTGGGAGTTCTTTGGAAGGAATGATACTAAAGCTGAAACTCCAGTACTTTGGCCACCTCATACAAAGAGTTGACTCATTGGAAAAGACTTTGATGCTGGGAGGATCACGTCCATCGAGTCGGTGATGCCATCCAGCCATTTCATCCTCTGTCGTCCTCTTTTCCTGCTGCCCCCAATCCCTCCCAGCATCAGAGTAGGAAAAGAGGACGACAGAGGATGAGATGGCTGGATGGCATCACCGACTCGATGGACTAAGGAGATCCAACCAGTCCATTCTAAAGGAGATCAGCCCTGGGAGTTCTTTGGAAGGAATGATACTAAAGCTGAAACTCCAGTACTTTGGCCACCTCATACAAAGAGTTGACTCATTGGAAAAGACTTTGATGCTGGGAGGATCACGTCCATCGAGTCGGTGATGCCATCCAGCCATTTCATCCTCTGTCGTCCTCTTTTCCTGCTGCCCCCAATCCCTCCCAGCATCAGAGTAGGAAAAGAGGACGACAGAGGATGAGATGGCTGGATGGCATCACCGACTCGATGGACATGAGTTTGAGTGAACTCCAGGAGATGGTGATGAACAGGGAGGCCTGGCATGCTGTGATTCATGGGGTGGCAAAGAGTCGGACACGACTGAGCAACTGAACTGAACTGAACTGAACTGAAGAGGTGAACAAACCACCTAAGTCACCTTCCAGCCTGACCCTGGACACACACCTACTCTCACTCCACTGCCTAAGAAACCAGCTTGCCCTTCCTCAGGGAGCAAGCAAAGGAAACTGTTGTTTGTTCTCACTCCCCATTGCTGCAGCAAGAACCCCAATAAAGCCTCACCTGAATTCCTTGTCTGGCCTCTAGTCAGTCTCTATTGATTGGGGAAGGTCAAGAAGCCAGGTTGGTAACATTTGTAGTAAAAGCCACATTCTCACATCAGTAGAATCAGATAGCTGTTTGAAGTCTGAACAGTCTTTCTGGGACTCTGACTGAAGGCCCTTTTCTCCCCTTTGAGTTGTTCCCTCCTGCTCAGAACACAAACACCCTTCCTGTACTCTGCATGCCAGGGGCTGCATTCTGGCCTCATGAATCATTCTATGTTAACCTGGTCTGATCCTCCAGCCTATGGTGGCCAACAGGACCCCAGAAACTCCACGACACAACAGGAGTAGATGGAATCCTACAAGACTGTAAGGAGTTGTAGTGCTGGAAAGGACGATGGGGCCGTGAAGTGGAGGTGTCTATCACCGTCTAATGAGGAAATAGGGCCAAGAACTGTTGCGTGGGACACGCAGAATGACATGAGGCCTGTCCTGCTAGGACTTCTGGAAAGAGGCACAGGGAAGGAGAGAGGGCAAATCTGAAACTTGTAGAGCACGGGGGCCCTGGGCAGCAAAGAGGAACTTGCTTTCCTCCCCCACCTCCACCCCTGGCTGGGACCAACCTACCACCAAACGGTCATTTAGCGCAAGCCGATTGTGTGTGGGATGAACACCACATTTGAAGAAGATGACATTTGAAAAAAGTAAACTCTTTTTATGGAGAGAAGAATTCATGATTTCTTATGCCTCCAATAAAATGATACCACATTTGGAAATTTAAAAATTGCTTTAGAAAATGTCTTATTGAAAGAAGTCAACAGGTAAAGGACTAGAGAACAGCAGACTGGGACTTGCCTGCTGGTCCAAGGATTAAGACACTAAACTCCTGATGCAGAGGGCACAGGTTCAACCCCTCATCAGAGAACTAGACCCCACATGCTGCCTGGCATGCAGCCAAAAATTAAAAAAAAACAAACCTTGAAATAGCTCATTCAAAAATATATATATATATATAAACAAAAGCAAAGACAAAAAGAGAAGACTGACCTTTTTTACATCCCTCACCAGCAAATGAAGTGTATTGGGTGGACCCAGTCTCTGAAAGAGAAGCATTCAGCCATATTAAATATGTTTTTCTCTTCAACTCTTAGAGCAAAATCCGACTGTATAGAATTAATGAATTTGTGAAAGCTGGGATGTCATCCACTATCAGCCTATGTCTTTTACAACACAGGACTGGTCATGGGTAAGAAGTATCCTGCATGTTCAAAAATATGTTAAATACCATTTATCAAATTATTTTAAAGAGAATCTCACAGGGCACCATATCGTTTTAAAAGTTCACCAAGTTTTAGCAAGCAACTGCTCAGGACCACTTCTATGGCTTAAAATTTTAGAACAGGGAAGGGAATGTACATCTCAAAATTCATATGGTGAGAATACAAGCCAAGAAGATTTCATCCAAACACTGTGATTCTCATATCAGGAGATCATTGTTGGGCAAACTCAGTTTTCCATTTTTATCAAAGCCTCATAAAAAGTGGTAGTCCCCAGGAACAAATGACTGCTCACCTCAGGAACTTTTCACTCTGCTAATGACTCTAGAAGCTGGACTCTCCCTTTGAATAAACTTGTCCTCATGCACCATCCCTGAGTTAATGATACAGATGGGGTGGGGGGCTGGGTAGCCTGGCAGAGATGGGTGAGAATGGGACCCTCGCCAAGCCCACTGGTCAGGCGAGAACACTGGCCCTTAAATGATGCATGCTTAGACACTCCATCATGTCCGACTCTTTGCAACCCCTAGGACTGTAGCCCACCATGCTCCTCTGTCCTTGGGATTCTTCAGGCAAGAATAGTTGAGTGGGTTGCCATTTCCCTCTCTCTTCAACTAAAGCCGTGTTCTGATGGGGCCAGCTCCCCTCCACTCTCCCTTCTTCGCCATCACTCACTGTGTTATAAAGCTCTTCCAGCCTTGGGATGGTGAGAAAGTGTTGCATGTTGACTCCATTTTCAATCAGGAGTTTCACAAAATCCACACGGTCTAAGACCAGTGCGTCCAGCATGGCCTGCTCCAGAGCATTCACCTGCGTGAGCCCAGGAGAGGGGCGTGAGTACCTGGTGGGTGCTGGGTAGGAGCAAGTTCACAGGGCAGCTGAGGAGGCAGCAAGAACTGGACCTTCCCCTCGAGGAGGGTGACTGGCTCCGAGGGGTCCCTGTGAGCCCAGGGAAGGGACCAGAGCCGTCCCACCTACCCAGTTCAGCAGCTCAAGCTTCCGGGGGTCAGTTTCTTCCTCTACCTCCTCCTTCACTTTCCCTTTCTTCTTGCCTTTTCCTTTTCCTCTTCCCGCCTTGGTGGTCGTCGTGGGCGGCTTCTTCTCCTTCTCTGTGGCCTTGCTATCCGTCGGGGGCGCCAGGCTTCCCAGGGGCTGCAGTTCAAGCAGGCAGGGTTGGGAAAGGGATTAAAGCTTCCCCTTGTCCCAGGACCAGTGCCTTCCCTCTGCATGCACATGTGTGCACACACACACACACACACACGTTCAGGTACACAGGAGCACACATATGCATGCACAGATAAACAGGCACACACACACAGGTGCAAGGATGAGCACACAGACTCAGACATGCACACAGGCAACACAGGCACACATACTTGTGAGCACACACGCACACACACACACTTAGCTGTCACAGGCCAGGTTGTCTGGTGGAAAAGACCCTGATCTCGCGACCCTCTATTACTTATATGCTTGAAGTACATTCATGTACTTTAAGTGGCTGTTTCAGTTGATGTGTGTTTTTGTCCAAAGGAAAGGGTGCTGAGAGGTAAATTCAAAGGCACCAAAAAGAAGTGTCTGTGGAAAGTGATGGAAATGAGAGAAAACAACTGTGAGGGGCCGGAGATGACAGGTGAAACCACAGATGCTTGTGTGGAGAGAAGCCTGGGCTGAGGTCTCCTGGGTGTAACTGACAGGCACATGTTTCCAGAGAAACAAGGGCCTTTGAAAGATACTGTAAGAAAGGGAATTCCACTCAATGGACAGTAATAAAAGAATAGATAGTCTTGATGATGTAAGGAATATGCTAAGAAGAAAAGAGAGAATCAATTAGAAATGCAAGGCGGCGGGGGGGCTTCCCAGGTGGCTCTGTGGTAAAGAATCTGCCTGCCAATGTTGGAGATACAGGTTTGATCCCTCGTCCAGGAAGATCCCACATGCCCCAACTGCTGAGCCTGTGCTCACAGCCCGTCCTCCACAACGAGAGAAACCACTGTAGTGAGAAGCCTATGCACCACAGCTAGAGAGTAGCCCCCACATGCTGCAACTAGAGAAAGTCCACGTGCAGCAATGAAGACCCGACACACTCAACAAGACATAAATAAATAAACTTATTCTTAAAAAAAGAAATGCAAGGGAAAGCAAACATCTATCTATTCAAATAAGGCAAGGTCCAAATATGAAGGAAACTCAAAGGTCGCATAATTTAAACAATGGATGGACTGTAAGAACCTTCACGCTTGTTGTGTTTTCCTTTGTATGGCCCCGGTGACTCACCCAGGGCTACCTTTCTTTCTCTTTGAGTTCAGCTGCAATGTTAGGCTCAGCTGTGAACAATCTGTACAGAATCACAGTAAAATCTGCTGGTTTTTCCATTTTTAGAATTAACATAAAGACCTAGTATGGAGGATGGAGGAGGGCAAAATGAATAAAGATTGTCGAAAGGTACAAACTCCCAGTTATAAAATAAATGCCATGGGATGTCATGTATACATGGTGACCACAGCTGATAATTCTGTGTTGTGTATTTGAAAGTTGCTAAGACAGCAGATCTTAAGAGTTCTCATCACAAGAAAAAAAAATGTAACTGTATGTGGTGACAGGTGGTAATTAGACACATTGTAGTGATTTCATAATATATACAAATATTGAATTGTTATATTGTATACCTGAAACTAATATGTCATATGTCAATTATATCTCAATTAAAAACAAAATATAAACAAGGACCTAATATATAGCACAGGGAACTATATTCAATGTCTTGTAATATGCATTAAATCTTCCTGGTGGCTCAGCAGTAAAGAACCTGCCTGCCAATGCAGGAGATATGGGTTCAATTGCTGGGGCAGGAAAATTCCCTGGAGAAGAAAATGGCAACCCACTCCAGTATTCTTGCCTGGGAAATCTCACGGACAGAGGAGCCTGACGGGCTATGGCCCATGGGGTCACATATAGTCGGACACTGCTGCTGCTGCAAATCACTTCAGTCATATCCGACTCTGTGCGACCCCAGAGACGGCAGCCCACCAGGCTCCCCTGTCCCTGGGATTCTTCAGGCAAGAACACTGGAGTGGGTTGCCATTTCCTTCTCCAATGCATGAAAGTGAAAAGTGAAAGTGAAGTCGGACACTACTGAGCGATTAAACTATAACAGCAACAAATAAGTACTAATGGAAAAGAATCTGAAGAAGAATAAATCCAGATCTATACAAATGTACAACTGAATCACTTTGCTGTACACATGAAACTAACACAACATTGTAAATCAACCATGCTTCAATTTAAAAAATAAAGAAAAAAATATGTATGTCTTAAATGAGAACTTCATTAGGAATTTGTTTGAAACTTGTCCCTCCTTCATTGAGAATATAAAATATATTTGATCATAAATAAATATATACCATAGTGAGATACTACTACTTATTATTAAAGAAGCTAAAATTTTTTAAAAACCTGCCAATGCCAAGAAACCCTCTTACATTGCTCATGGGAATGTAAAATGCTACAGCTCCCTTGGAAAGCAGAACATGGGGACAATTGAAGGGCTTTCGGAGGTGGGTGTGAGGGCTCTGCTTTTCATGGCATGCTCTGATTTGTTATCTGCTTTTCAAACCATATTTATGCATTTACTGAATAATAGAAAGCAAAGAACACTAAGCATCATGAAAATGGAAGTCGGAGAGAATTTAATGCCAACATAAGAGTGAAAAATGAAATTATAAAATATTGACAGTATTGCTGAATTTTTCTAAGGGGAGGTGGTCACGAGTGATTGTTTCCTTCGTTTTGCTTGTCGATATTTTCCACCCTTTCTAGAACTCGCTTATTGCTTCTGTAACAAGAAAGTGGGGTGGGTGCAGGCCATTACTTTAGGCTGGCACCCTGTATATGTGATGTGTTCCCCAGGTCAGGCCCTTTCTGTAATCCTGAAAGCCTGGCTCTCTTGGTGTGGGTGACTCAGAGCTACGTCTTCAGAAAGATGCCCTTCACAGAGAAAAACCAACCAAGGTCTGGGATTCCTCTTCCTGAGTAGACAGTCTCCAGAGCTCATGACACTGCCCTTCCTGCCAGCCCTGTCTCGGAGCTCTTAGCTTCTCTGCCTTATCACCACTCATGGACCAGTTTAGTTTGCTCTAAAATCCTTTACCAAGAGTAGAGTAGTTTTGAAACCAGGAGATTCAAAGCGAAATTAAAATATGTAAGGTGTGGTAGTGTTCTTTTAACTTGTGTAGTTCAATAAACAACACGCATAAACCACTCCCCAAACTTGTATCTTATTCCTTTAATACACTTCTCTGATTCCTTACCCCTGGAGGAAGAAATGGCAACCCACTTTGATTGAAGGAGTATTCTGGCCTAAAAAATTCCATGGACAGAGGAGCCTGATGGGCTACAGTCCATGGGGTTCCAGAAAGTTGGACATGGCTGAAGCCACTGAGCACACATGCACACACTGATTGCTTAAATTCTTCACACTAATTGGATAAAAGATAACTGTGAAAATGAAATGTACTTTGAAGATACGTGCCAGACCTGTTTTGAGAAATAAGGTTTTTAAAGTTTACATGAACCCTCTAGATATTCCAAACCCCCTCTTGAAGCAGCAGAGCCCTAATTCTGCAAACAAAATTTTCCCCAAGTCCAAATACACAAAACCCATCAAAGAAGCTGCTTTAAAAAATAATAATAATTAAAAAAATTGAAGTAGTTGATTTACAATGTTCTGCTAATTTCTGCTGCTGCTGCTGCTGCTAAGTCGCTTCAGTTGTGTCCGACTCTGTGCAATCCCATAGATGGCATCCCACCAGGCTCCTCTGTCCCTGGGATTCTGCTGTACAGCAAAGTGATTCAGTTATAAATATACACATATATTACATTTTAAAAATTCTTTTCCATTATGATTTATCCCAGGAGACTGAATAGAATTCCCTGTGCTGTACAGTAGGACCTTGCTGTTTATCCATCCTAGATATAACAGTTTGCATCTGCTAATCCCAAACTCCCAGTCCATCCTTCCCCTACTCCTCTCCCACTTGATAACCACAAGTTGTAAAGAAGCTGCTTTGATTGAAGGCACAGGAGGCTGCTGAGAGTTGTTCATCATGCCTGTTCATATCTGCACACACACGCCCCCACACCACACCCATGTACAACCACACACACACACATACACAGATCCCACAGACATACACTGCATGCACGGTAAACCACACACCACACATTCACACATACATTTCACACCCTACACACATACTGCACATAGATACACATATACAATACACCAAACCACATACAAACATACCATACCCCGAAGACTACACACAAAGGTCACACACACAGTCCCCTAGCCCTCTGGGGTTTCATGGAACATAGTTTAAAAATCAATACTTTCAATGCAATCATTGTATTTCATTTTAATGAGCAGTCTTCTTTCTTCTTCTTAAAAGGGTAAAAACCCATGTTCACCAGCAATGACAAAATATTTAGTGCTCTTTATTCAAGAGCACTGGTTTGAATCTGAACTTAGTGCCAGGAGCTCTTATTTCTTGCTGGTTCTTTGAAATGACACAGCAACATCTCCTAATAATCCTAACAACTAGACATTGTTGGTGTTAGTTGTTCAGTCGTGTCCGACTCTGAAACACCATGGACTGTAGCCTGCCAGGCTCCTCTGTTCATGGGATTCTCCAGGCAAGAATAACTGGAGTGGGTTGCCGTGCCCTCCTCCAGGGGATCTTCCTGATCCAGGGATCAAATCACATTTTGTGCATCGCAGGCAGATTCTTTACCATCTGAGCCACCAGGGAAGCAACCAGACATTGGGTCATCAAAAACCCCAGAAGATTTTCTGAGATCCACAGCACAAGGGAGCTTGTACTAATACACCCTCTGTACAAAATCATGACAAACAGTATAGATTGAAAACAGTTAGTTTCACCGGCCAGCGGGGCCCAAAGACAAAGATCTGACTCCGAGCTATATCCACACGGTTCCAAGCCAGCGCCAAGCTCAGCTGGTCCGGAGCCGATGCGTTTGTTCCTGGAAGGCAAGAGACAGGGCAGTTCTCACCTCATGCCTGGACTGTGGCGGGTTGTGGGGGAAGGGGCTGGGTAGGGGGGATGGGCTTCCACAGGCTGGCTCAGCATCTCACCCTTTTCTCTGGCCCCTGAGTAACTCAGTATTTTCGAAGAGCTGGCTGGGAGGAGGATGGAGGCAACCTCTTTCCATGTCAGGAAAGAGGTTTCTGTCCCTGGGGGGAACAGAGGAGGAAGCCAGTGACCCCAGTTTCCTATTTTGCAAGAGGGCAGGAGCCCTGGGGCCACCCAGACACCTGCCAGGCCAGGTCAAGGGGCATTGCTCCTCCAGATCAAAGGGGAGCACAGTCCAGGGTACCAGCCCCTACTGCAGGGGGACCAGCTCAGTACCACCAGGAGGCTGGCCCAATGGGGACCCCTGCCCCTCTCTCCTCCAGAACCCTCCCCTTCGCAGTGAAGGAGGAGGGAGGTGACTCCTCAAGCAGCCAGGTGGTAGCCTATCGTTAGGAGAGTCTGGGAAAATTGATGGAGCACAGTGAGACGCAGGGATCACAAATGACAAATCATTTCATGCTTACGCTCTCTGAGCTGAAACCTGTCATGAGCTAGCTGTCAATGGAAACTGGTTCTTAGCCATCAAGAACCAGTGATCCATTGCTCCCTCCTCCCAGAAAAATCCCCCTCCAGAGAACCCACTTGGAGCCTCATCATGTTACCACGGCTTTAGACTACAATAACTCTAGGCAACCTGGCCAGCTCAGGGTTCCATCCCCAGCAGACACATTTCCTGGTGGGAGGAGGTTGCAGGGGGAGGGTTTCCTGGCCAAGAGTGGGGCCTGGAGGGGCCAGCACAGTAAGGACAGGAGGGGCCATTTCCAAGAGCTCACCTTTCAGCAGGGCAGTTAAAATCGCCATCTCGATGTCTTGCTGACCCTCAGAACCCATCCTAAACACAGTGACCTGAAAACAGATTAATCGTGAAAAGATTGAGTAAAGCAAAGTGGAAATTGAGAGGGAGAATTAGTGTTGTTTAAAAAAGGACCTCAGAGGCTAATGTTAATACAACCATCCCTAGAGCAAAGGGGATTTTCCATCAGGGCCTTCTGATTTCCAGAAGGGACAGCATTTTGTATCCTCACCTGGACCTTATTTTATTCTTCACCCCACCTGGAGCTGAGGGAGCCCGTGCAGGACATGCATGCTAATATCTAAATGGCTACTGAAATTGACAAAGGCATCTCTACTCAGATTTGATAGGTTTGTAGGAGATTTGTAGATTTAGAATTTTGAAGAGTGCCTGTGTAACAAGAGTGTGCCTTCCTTGTAAGTATAATTAAGGAGGTAAAAGTCTTCCCTGGTGGCTCAGACTGTAAAGAATCTGCCTGCAAAGTGGGAGACCCAGGTTCTATCCCTGGGATGGGAAGATCCCACAGAGAAGGGAATGGCAACCCATTGCAGTATTCTTGCCTGGAGAATCCTATGGACACAGGAGCCTGGAGGGCTACAGTCCAGGGGTCGCAAAGAGTCAGACATAACTGAATGACTAACACTTTCACTTTCCCCTTGAAAGAGGCAAAGGGTAGAAAATAATGAGGGCATTTGGTAGAATTTTCTAAGCACACCCGAAAGCATGGTGTGTGTCACTCCTCAGTGCTTTATTTATTTAATTTTTTTAAAAACTTTTTGGCTGCACTACACAGCATGTAGGGTCTTAGTTCCCTGACTAGGGATTGAATCCAACCAAGCCCCCTGCAGTGGAAGCATAAAGTCTTAAGCATAAGGGCCATAAGGGAAGTCCCTGTGACTCCAGCATTTTAAATCTCATTGATGACATCAGCCTCAGAACTGTTGGGATGTGGCCTGAGGTGCCCTGACACACACAAGATCCTATGCACCTGTATCCCTACTCTGAGGAGAACCTGCCTATGCTTTGCCTGCTTCCCTCACATGGACAGAATCGCCAGCTGGGTCAGGATCTGTAAACTGCCTCTTGAAAAAGCCTGAATGGAAATAGGAACAACTTCACCCTGCACACATAGGCAGCATCAGAAAGGAAACAATTCTCTCTGTGGAGCTGCCTAGAGAATCCACTCAAGACACTTACCAGTTCTTTCTTCTTCATGCACTCCATGATCATTGCAAACAGCTGATGTGATTGTGTCTTGTTGTAATTAAACGTTTTTTGGATGGTGACTATAAGCTGATCCCTGAGGGAGTCATTGATTACCCTGTTTGAAGGAGATGGGAGAAAGAAGAAAACACAGGTGAAATCCATATGAATAAATCTATATAAGTCAGGGGTCCCCAGCTTCCAAGATCTAATAATGCCTGATCTGAGGTGGAGCTGATGTAATAATAAAGGGCACAATCAACGTGATGTGCTTGAATCATCCCAAAACCATCCCTCTGTCCCCTGTCCATGGAAAACTGTCTTCCACAAAACTGGTCTCAGGTGCTAAAAAGGTTGAGGACTCCTGAATGTGAGGCTGCGTGAGTGCTTAGTTGCTAAGTTGTGTCTGACTCTTTGTGACCCCATGGACTCTAGCCCACCAGGCTCCTCTGTCCATGGGATTTCCCAAGCAAGAATACCGGAGTAGATTGCCTTTTCCTACTCCAGGGGATCCTCCTGACTGAGGAATTGAACCTGAGTCTCCAGCTGCTGCTGCTGCTAAGTCGCTTCAGTCGTGTTCAACTCTGTGCGACCCCATAGATGGCAGCCCACCAGGCTTCCCCGTCCCTGGGATTCTCCAGGCAAGAACACTGGAGTGGGTTGCCATTTCCTTCTCCAGTGCATTAAAGGGAAAAGTGAAAGTGAAGTCGCTCAGTCGTGTCCGACTCAGCGACCCCATGGACTGCAGCCTACCAGGCTCCTCCATCCATGGGAGTTTCCAGGCAAGAGTACTGGAGTGGGGTGCCAGCTGGGAAGCTCCAAATTTCAGGCTACTAGGTTGAAAACCTTAGAAGGGAAAATGAAGTTGAGAGAGAATGTATACCCTCCCCCCGCCCAAGAAAGAATCCATAAGAAACATTGCTCCTGAGAGCACCCTCACTTACTGATCCTGGGAAGTGGGAGAGTAAAGCTAGAAAAACTTCCTTCTCTTATGCTTTTGGGCTGGCTAGCCATACCACGATTCCTTCTGGGCCTCATAAGAGGCAGTTCAACCCCCACCCTTCCTAACATGTCAGAGCTCCTACCCTCCTTCCTCCGAGTACTTGTGGGCAAAGGACAGGATGTCTGAGGCCCGGCCGCTGCCATCGCAGACCACCACGGGGACTGGGGGCTCTTCTCGGAGATATTCCAGGACGATGGAAACCACGTTCGGGCCCCCTTCCACCACAAGGCCCACAAGGGGCACGCCTTGCCCCAGCCCTGCAACACATACCACATCCAAGTTCAGACCACTGTCAAGGCCCCATCTGACCCCTTGCTCTGACTCCTGAAACATGGGGAAGAAGGAAACCCTTAGGCCTGGACGTGCGCTTACAGAGGGTTAGTTTTCACTGGGAGAGTTGAAGGCCCTCAGGATGTGATGACTGCTCACGTTCTTTTATTCAAAGCCCACATCATAGCCTTATTGGAAAAAACAGAGCCTTAAAATGATCAGCCCACCAGGCTTCCCCGTCCCTGGGATTCTCCAGGCAAGAACACTGGAGTGGGTTGCCATTTCCTTCTCCAGTGCATTAAAGGGAAAAGTGAAAGTGAAGTCGCTCAGTCGTGTCCGACTCAGCGACCCCATGGACTGCAGCCTACCAGGCTCCTCCATCCATGGGAGTTTCCAGGCAAGAGTACTGGAGTGGGGTGCCAGCTGGGAAGCTCCAAATTTCAGGCTACTAGGTTGAAAACCTTAGAAGGGAAAATGAAGTTGAGAGAGAATGTATACCCTCCCCCCGCCCAAGAAAGAATCCATAAGAAACATTGCTCCTGAGAGCACCCTCACTTACTGATCCTGGGAAGTGGGAGAGTAAAGCTAGAAAAACTTCCTTCTCTTATGCTTTTGGGCTGGCTAGCCATACCACGATTCCTTCTGGGCCTCATAAGAGGCAGTTCAACCCCCACCCTTCCTAACATGTCAGAGCTCCTACCCTCCTTCCTCCGAGTACTTGTGGGCAAAGGACAGGATGTCTGAGGCCCGGCCGCTGCCATCGCAGACCACCACGGGGACTGGGGGCTCTTCTCGGAGATATTCCAGGACGATGGAAACCACGTTCGGGCCCCCTTCCACCACAAGGCCCACAAGGGGCACGCCTTGCCCCAGCCCTGCAACACATACCACATCCAAGTTCAGACCACTGTCAAGGCCCCATCTGACCCCTTGCTCTGACTCCTGAAACATGGGGAAGAAGGAAACCCTTAGGCCTGGACGTGCGCTTACAGAGGGTTAGTTTTCACTGGGAGAGTTGAAGGCCCTCAGGATGTGATGACTGCTCACGTTCTTTTATTCAAAGCCCACATCATAGCCTTATTGGAAAAAACAGAGCCTTAAAATGACGAACTTGACAACACGTACGTGGCTCAACTGTATGTATCACTCACATGGCTTACAAGATGCTTCAAGGTGAGATGCGAGAAACATGGAAGATTCTTCTTGCTAAAAAAATACTTCCCTGCTGCCCTGTCCTGGGTGATGTTCCCACTCTGGATGGCTGTCCCTTCAAGAATGACACTGCAGACGGTGTCTGGACCAGTGCTAGGAGAGCTCCGTTCTATAATACCAGCCTCACGTGAATTAGCCTTATGACATGGGGCCGGTCACCAGGCCACCCTGAACTGCAGCAGACCGTCAGTAGGAGATGAATCACCCCAGGGCCTCCTCTACCCCCTGAAGGAGCAATGGATGTAAAGTATAAGGAACTGTGAGACTGTCAAGTCAAGGTGTTCTGTCAACCTCAAGTGGTGCTATGAATGTGCAGTGTTGTTATGGTAGGTATAGTAGCTGTTGATTAGCCTCCAGTGCCTGCAATAGGCAGTGAGTTATCTAGGAGAGCAAAGCCATGGACCATCATTAGCTCCCCAGTTAATATTGGTCCCATAAAGAATCATATATATATATATGTGTGTGTGTGTGTGTGTGTATATATATATATGTAATTTCTGTTGTACAGCAGAAATTAACACAACATTGTGAATCAGCTATATTTCAATAAAAATATACTGATTAAAATTGTGTTTCCACAAACATCATATATATATGTGGAATCTAGAAAATTGGTACAGATGATCTTATTTGCAAAGCAGAAATAGAGACACAGATGTAGAGAAAAACCAAGAGGCGGGGGAGTAGGATGAATTGGCAGATTGGGGTTGACATATATACACAACTAGGTATAAAATAAGTAACTAACAAGAACCTATTGTATAGCACAGGGGACTCTACTCAGTGCTCTGTGGTGATCTGGATGGGTAGGAAATCCAAAAAAAGAGGGGATACATGTATACATATAGCTGATTCACTGTGCTGTACAGGAGAAACTAACACAACCTTGTAAAGCAACTTCACTCTCATAAAAATTAATTTAAAAAATAATAACTTCCCCCAGAGTCTTCCCTCTGCCTCTATGAGACGACAGGACTCTTCTGAATGTGGTGGGACAAGCTGACTCTGGTGGCAGAACCAGAAGGTGGGCTCTGGGAAGCAGGTGGTAACAGGCGTGCCTCAAGAAACCAGGATTCTGGGTGGGAGGGGAGATAGTGGGAGTGAAGGAGCAGCAGAGACCCATTTTCCTACTTCACAATTTTACCCTCAAACTGGCCAGGACAGACTATGTTCTGAGCATGTTTCCCCAGTGTCTGTTTGTTGTGATGGGAGTTATCTGATCTCGGTGAATAAGGTAGTGAATAGAAGACATGTCCTTGGTCTCACAGTTCTGAAGGACTTTGGATAGGAACTGCCAGCACAGTTGGGAGAAGGTCTAAGAACTTCAAGCAGGGAAACAGAGTTTCTGCCACAATGCATTTCTATAATCAGTAACTATTAAATATTTTGAACATTTCTTTTTTGTCTGCACTTTAAGACATGCAGGATCCTACTTCTCTGACCAGGGCTAGAACCCATGTCTCCTGCAGTGGAGCATGGAGTCCTAACTGCTGGACTGACATGGAAGTCCAATTGTGAACAGCTTTGCAGTCTCCTACCAGAATAATCTCAGTTATATTCATTTCAGAAGGTATGTGTTGAGGATCTGGTATGTACCAGGCAGGCTCTCTAGCCAAGAGATGCTGGAGAAATGGACCAACCAAGAGATGCTGGAGAAATGGATCAACCAAGAGATGCTGAAGAAATGGACCAAGACTATGTGGACTTGCCCTTGAGATTTCCAACCTCTGCAAGGCTTGACATTTGAGATCTTCAGGACTCCAGGGACCCAATCACCTTGTTTTCTAGAAACAGAGGAGAGCTGGTTCTTCATGGTTCAGGCTGGACTACTGAAGCTCCGTGCTGTGGGAGGTGACGACTGAGCACCCCTTTGCTGTCCCTGCCCCACTCAGAACCCTGGGCAAAGGATGACAAAGGGAAGCCCACAGGTCACACGGCTAGGGGAGGCTGGGCGGTGTGAACATGCACGTGGCCAGAACAGCAAAAATGTGAGAGCCATCAGCCAGGCAGCTGCTGCTTGGAAATCCACAACTTTTCATAGCATGCTGTCTCATTCCAACTACACTGCAGCCCTACAGACCCTTTAATTATGATTTACAATGATCATTTCCCAGGTCTAGAATGTCTTTTGCAATCTTACCAATAATGGTTACAACAAAATACCTTTTAAGATCATTTGACCATTGTTTGACATTAAGAATCACTTGAGTTTGAACAGTCACTTTGCTGTACAGAAGAAATTAACTTAGCATTGTAAATCAAATATATTCTAATAAAAATTATTTTAAAGTAACTACAGTCATTACAAGGAATGAGAACCACTGTCAACATGGTGGGGAATGCCATCACCATGACAACGGCTGTGGAGCTGTTTCTCGGGTCTGTACTCCTTGTAACTTGGGACAAAGCATCCTACTGCAGCTCAAGGAGTGGGATTTGGTCGGTGGCCAAGGGAAAGGGTCTTGCTATGGTCAGAATAGGAGTCGGGGGAAGGCTGTAAATGCCTGTGGGCGGTCTCTTCTCCAGCCTGTTTTGCAGGACAGCCCCGACCCATGGAACAACTTACTCGTGTTGATCTTCTGCAAAGAAATGTGCTTCTCTAGCTGCCGTCTCAGCATCACCTCGGCCCCATACTTGCCCAGGGTGCCATTGTCAGCCAGGATGAAGTGCGTGTGAGAGTTGTTGAGCACGGAGAGCTTACTCAGGGGGTTGGACATGGTCTGGTACACCCGTGTCACCTGATGAAATGTACAGCACAGTTCAGAGCTGCTGAACTTCGACAGTAAGACTAACAGGAGAAGCAAAAACACTCAGATGTGGAGCTAGGGCTTCATCTAATTGTGGACTTCAACCTGCTCTGCCTTCCCTAGCCTCTCTATTGAAAGTTTGTTTTTTTTTTTTTGTAATTTTCATATTAAATTAGAAAAAATACTTTAGTCATGACAACCTAGTATCTTAATTTTGCAATATTTTTTTTTTTTCATATTTTGGCCAAACCTCATGTGATGTGGGATCTTAGTTCCCTGACCAGGGATTGAACCCACACCCCCTGCAATGAAAGCATGGAGTGTTAACCACTGAAGCAACAGGGAAGTCGCAACATCTCAACATTTTAGATCATGCCCTTCTTCAGGGGATCTTCCTGACCCAGGGATAGAACCTTCATCTCCTGCACTGGCAGGTGGGTTCTTTACTGCTGAGGCACTGGGGGGTCAGTATCTTGCTTGAAGTCTTGTATCATCGTTTTGCAAGATGTTACTGCTAAGGAAAGGGAAAAGGCTACATGAGACCTCTCTTTATTATTTCCTACAACTGCAGGTGCAATCTACAATGACATCAAAATAAAGGCTTCGGTTTTTAAAAATTGCACACCTCTGGGGAGAAAATACTTACATCCCTTCCCACCAGGTCTTCCTTGTTCTCCACAATGCCCCAGGGAGCAATTCCTATAGCACAGACCCGGCCTCTGGACTTGGAGGAGTGATCCTTCAAGGCATCCCCCACGTGGCTGATGACACCTGTGAGCAGCCGTAAGTCATATTTGCAGGCCCCTTACCTCCCATCAAATCACTTTTCAGGAACTTTAGGGATCCCTGCTCTGAGCTGCTCCACTTCCTGCAGAACAGGGTTGAATCACTGAAAGTCTGAGCTCATAAAAACTAGTCATCCTACATTAGCTCCTAGGAAAGGGAAAATAAAAACCAAAGCAACTGTATAGGAATTTTCTTTACAAGTTTCCAAGACCTAAGGATGGATGAAGCAACGGTCTCCCTGTGTCTGCATTCAGCTAAAGCTGAGAGTCAGACGGCCAGGTGTGTTTCTCAACCTCTCTGGGCCTCAGTGATAGGAAAAGGATTGTCAGAAGCCTCAGTGAAAATGAGGCTTTGTCCAGTGCTCACATCAAAGAATGGCATATAGTAGGTGCCAGAGATGTTGACCATTATCATGATCATACCAAAATAAATACCAAGATACCACATAAAAGTTTCACTTCTGCCATAAATATTATTGTTACCAACCAGGGTTCTTGGCCTTCCCCCATCAGTAGAGATCGACTAGAGGCCAGACAAGATTCTGGCAAGACTTTGTTGGGGTCCCTGCTGCTGCAGTGGGGGTAGTGAGAACAAACAAGAGGTGCCCTTGCTTCCTCCCCAAGGTGGGGTGAGCTGGTTCCTTACATGGAGTGAGGATCAGGAGTGTGTCCGGGTGTGAGTCTGAAGGGGTGGCTTAGATGTTCTTCCCACCTATTAGGTGGTGCTGTGTGCAGGGGGCATACCCTGCAGGGGGAATACCCTGTTTTCGCTCCTGATCCCCTGCTTTTGCTCCAGGCTCTTCAGAAGTGGCAGTTATTTTTTTGTTTTCTGTCTCTTTGTAACTTTGGGTCCATAATTTGTCCCAACTGTGCATACACATAGATATTTTTTAGTCCCGTAAAAATAACTTTATGAGACTCTCTCTTTAGTTACTTTGATTTTGTATCTTAAGGAGAGGTGTGTCCAGGTGCCAGCGCTGCAGCGAAGGGTCTCAGGACCCAGCCTGTCTCAATCTCAGGATGTAGCATGTTTTGTTTCTTGATCTTAATTATCCCAAAGCTTCTAGGGAACCACAGTGATCTTGGGGTCTGCACATTCACAGCCAGGGAGAGGGCCGACACTTACCCGTGCTGACGCCCCCGGTGAAGATCCAGGCCCCAGTGGTCATGGCAGCCTTGATCAGGCCTTTCCCGAAGACCTGCTTCAGCTTGGGCTGCATCTCAAAGTTCTGAAGGCCCCCATGCACGGATATTAAGAGCTTGGGGAGCTCCAGCTGCCAGTCTCTCACCATGAGATGAAGCAGCGAGTCTGGCTTGGTGTCGTAGGAGACCCGGATATACTGCAAAAGAGGGTGTGGCCCTCAGCACCCTTTCTTGGGTCTGACTCTCGTGTCACTGTCACTCCAGTTCAAGTGACAGCCTTCTGCCTTTCTCTCTGGCAGGGATCTGGGGCCCTCTGTGCAAGTCCGTGGCCACACGATGGGAAGGAACACTGGAGGGTTGCCAGATTCGGCAAGTAAAAATATAGAATGCACAGCTAAACTTGAATTTTACATGAACAATGGAACATGTTTTAGTATAAGTATGCTTCCTGCAATATTTGGGGCATCCTTAAAAATTACATGTTATCTATCTGAAATTCAAATGTAATTGGGGGTATTGCATTTTACCTGGCAAACCTTACCTTTTATTTTTTCATTGCCTTGTGTTGTGTGAGTGTTAGTTGTGTCAGACTCTTTGTGACCCCCTAGACTATAGCCCACCAGGCTCTTCTGTCCACGGCATTTTCCAGGCAAGAATACTGGAGTGGGTTGCATTTTTTATTGCCTTAGGATGATTTATTTTGTCAAAGTTCCCAGCCAATTTTCCTAGTATCAGAACTTCTATAGTGACAATAATTAATACTGGAGAGTAAAAGGAATCCTGAAATTGTCTAATACTGAAAGATATTACTGTTAGCAAAGATTTATTTTTAATTATTTAACTAGCTTGTTAAAAATTATGTGCATTGCAAATAGGTCCATCTGTATCATTTTTCTAGATTCCACATATATGCATTAATATATGACATTCGTTTTTCTGTTTCTGACTTATAGCAGAAAATAACACAATATTGTAAAGCAACTATACTCCAATAAAAAATATTTTTAAAGTACATAACCCCCCAAAAATTAAGTACTGTCACACACATGCACAAATGTCTGCCAATTAACAAATTTATCAGAAATTTTGTAGCAAATTTGTAGAAAATGAAACCAAAGTTCAAAGGAAACACATTCTAAAATTTCAAAGCAAAGACCATTTATAGTTCTAAACAACAATTGAAATACTTCTTCACTGTGTCTAGCATTCATAGGAGCACAGAAATTATTCCAGATTAATTTTATTTCTGGATACTTTTTGTTCATTGGAAACTTCTAGGAAATATGTCTGTTAGGTCTACAAAAATTTTAGAGCAACTTAGAAATTTATCTACTTTATGTAAAGCTTTTTAACAATTGGTCATTGTTGGGCTATATTCCATGTGCTCATGATCAGTTGCTAAATTGCATTGTTCAAGCCAGGGATTCCTCCAAGCCTGTGGAAGAAAGTGAAATCCAGTCTAATCCGGTGATAGTCGACTCAATCCCCCTCCCCTTCTACCCCACCCAAATCCCAAATCTCAGTCTTCCTGGACCATCTCTCTTTTACTATTGAATCAAAAACATTTATAACAGGTCAAAGCTGACTGCGGTAAAGTTCTGTGTATGCTTATGTGCTCAGTCACTCAGTCGTGTCCAACTCTTTGCGACCCCATGGCCTGTAGCCCACCAGGCTCCTCTGTCCGTGGGATTTCCTAGGCAAGAATATTGGAGTGGGTTGTCATTTCCTTCTCCAGAAGGTCTTCCCAACCCAGGAATCTAACTCAAGTCTCCTGCATTGCAGGCAGATCCTTTACCACTGAGTCACCAGGGAAGCCTATAGAACCCGAGGTGTGGGGGAGGGATAAATTGGGAAATTCTGGTTGACATTTACACACAGTACTATACATATAATAGAGAACTAATAAGGACCTCCTGTATAGCACAGGGAACTTGCTCATGGTCTGTATGGGAAAAGACTATAAAAGATTGGATATATGTATATGTATAGCTGATTCACTTTGCTGTACACCAGAAACTAACACAACATTGAAAATCAACTGTAGTCCAATAAAAAAACTTTTTAAAAAAGTCTCAAGATGGCTCAGCTGGAATGTGGCTCCAGATGCTGGACAGGATGTCTTAGAGGGAATGCGTGCTGAAAATGGGGCTTGTAACTGATCTCGGGTCTGGACCTTTCCCTAAAGGTGAAGAAGAGGTTAATGAGTCCATGCACTGGCCCCTGTGAAATGCCTCTTTGTGTCCTGGCCAGTAGGCAGGGCACCCTTCTGGAAGACCCAGTGCTATGGTATTTGCTTGGAACACTTCTGAATTTTATCTGAACAATGATGTTGGGCCAGTGAAATAGAATAAAATAGCAAAAATGGCCTGACAGGGACCGTGGGAGTATTATTTAGAATGGGCTGAAAGGGATCCCAGTGCTGCCGCCTCCCCTCTCTGGCAGGGCTCCTCAGAAAGGCAGAGGGCACTCCCTGTTTACATGCAAATGTGAAAGGCTGCCGCCGTCTTCTTGTCTTCTCGGACCAGCTGAATGCCCGCCAAGGGAGGCTGGGCTTGGACTTCAGAGAGAAATATTTCCAGGCGCTCTTCACCCATTTAAGGGTGGCTCAATGCCCGCAGTTATTTAATAGAAAAGACAAAACAAAGCCCCAAACAACCCTAAAAACCAAATGACATAATTCGTCTCTTATCCCTGGAGATGGAACAGTATCTTTGTAGAGTCCGGCTGGACTGTGATTCTTAGTATAGATTTTACTGTGTTTCCCTGGTGGCTCAGTGATAAAGAACCCGCCTGGCAATGCAGGAGATGCATGTTCGATCCCTGATTCAGACAGATGCCCTGGAGAAGGAAATGACAACCCACTCCAGTATTCTTGGGACTTCCCTGGTGGCTCAGACAATAAAGAATCTGTCTGCAGTGCAAGAAACCTGGGTTCAGTCCCTGGAGGAGGAAATGACAACCCACTTCAGTATTCTTGCCTGGCAAATTCCATGGAAAGAGGAGCCTGGAGGGCTACAGTCCAGGGAATTGCAAAGAGTCAAACATAACTGAGCACAGCACAGCATGTGTTCTTTATCATAGTGTCCAGTTTCCAAATCTCATGGCTAAAAAGTGGAGTGTGCAGACATATTCCTTGTCTTTACAATGAAAACTCTAGGAAGATTGCATCACACCCTTGAAAGAATACCCAGGTGTCTACGGTCTCAGAGTCCGGGAGGCTGGGCCTCTGATGGAGGCTGTGGCTTAGTGACACCCCTTCCCAAGGCCTCTCTTACCATGGCTTTGTTGGAGTATCCGCCGCCCTGAAATTCGAGAATCCCATAGGAATCTGTGGGGTAGCTCTGGGTGTGTTTGCCAACAGACCATTTTTCAGGTTGAACTTCCACCAGCTGGTTTTCCTCTCCATTTTTGCTGGCTGTTACACTTGGCAGAGGGGGGATGTGTTGGTTGGTGAGCTGGCCACAGCAACATCTGAAAACAAAGACAAAGTTTGGTCTTTCCAGAACATTCTCCTTCTTACGCTGCATTAACCTGAATAGAAGCAGACTAACACCTTCCTCATCCAGTTTTACTGGGGACAGAAATACCCCTTATGGTGTCCTTTTCCAGATAATCAGTGCATATCTATTTCCACGCCAGACTATTTTAAACACAATGGATGACTGCTCTTCCTTACTGAACACATCTTAATTCTTTTTTTTTAAGGACTGTTGTATTTATTTTAAATTTTTTATTAAAATATTTATTTATTTATTTATTTTTGGCTGTATTGGGTCTTCATTGTTGCATCCGGGCTTTCTCTAGTTGCAGTGAGCGGGGAGTACTCTATAGTTAAGTTGAGGACTTCTCATTGCAGTGACTTCTCCTGTTGTAAAGCATGGGCTACAGAGTGCAGGCTCAGTAGTTGTAGCACAGGGATTTAGTTGTCCCACAGATGTGAGATCTTCCCAGACCAGGGACTGAACCTGTATCCCCTGCAGTTGGCAGGCAGATTCCTAACCACTGGACCACCAGGGAAGTCCTTTAATTCTTTTTGGTGTTTTGACAACATGATTATGGCCACCAATCACTGAAATTCTATGACAAAGGACACTCACTCTCCACCCACCCCCCATATAGAGTTGACCCTCAAGGATTTTTCAGTATTGCTAAATTCTTCCATTGCTTTAGTAAAACATTTCTCTACACAAGTTACATTGAAAGTGTATTTGTTTTGCTGCTCATACTTTCGGTGCCAATTCAAAGAATCATTTGCCAAATCCAAGGTCGTGAAGATTAACTTCTATGTTTTTGTCTAAGAACTTTATAGTTTTAGCCCTTATATCTGATATGTGATAGATTTGGAGTTAATTTTTATATGTGGTGTGAAGTAGGGGCTTAAAGCCATTCCTTTGTACCTTGATGTCCAGTTGTTTCAGCATCATTTGATGAAGAGACTAATCTTCCCCCATCAGGTTAGGTAACCTTGCCGAAAAACCATAGACAAGTCAGACAAGTGGGTTTCTTTCTGGTGAAGGGGACGACCGAGGATGAGATGGCTGGATGGCATCACGGACTCAATGGATGTGAGTCTGAGTGAACTCCGAGAGATGGTGATGAACAGGAAGGCCTGGCGTGCTGCGATTCATTGGGTCGCAAAGAGTCGGACACGACTGAGCGACTGAACTGAACTGAACTGAACTGATTCCAGTACTACGTTACCTTGATTAGTGTAGAACTGTAGAAAGTATTGAAATCAGGTAACATGAGCCCTTCTACTTTGTTCTTTTTTATAAGATTGTTTTGGCTGCTTTGGATCCCTTGCAATTCCATGCCAATCAGCTTGTCGGTTTCTATAAAGAAGTCACCCAGAACTCTGATAGGGATTACATTGAATCTGTAGGTCATTTTGGCTGTCTGCATCCTGACAGAGGAGTTTATAGCCCAGGTGACTCTCTGCTTGATGACTCACATGGAGAATAAGTTCTGGGCATCCTTGACTCCTCCTCCCTTTCCCTCAAACACCAGAATAGTTGCTGGCAGCTGGTGGACAAGGGCTATTTTGAATAACATCTTAATTATGGCTTCTAATTTACCTGTTTGGGTCTTTAGTGCTGGGAATGACAAAGATACATTCTCGTTTGCAAAAGGTTTTTTCTATCCAAGCTTTCTGTCCCTAGAAGAGGAAAAAAGTGGACATTAGACTGAGATATTCCCAAACCAACCTCAGAATTCATTATTTTACTTTTATAAAATGAATAGTAACAGGGAGTCTGCCCAAAACATCTGAATAAACACCTCCAAGAATGGTGAATGCAAGCTTTTCAGGATCTTAGCTCTGGTTCCTTTTAAGAGAAAAGGCTCAGAAATATGCTTTTGTGGTTTCCGTAGGGCTAGGAAACCTGTGCTTTGCATGAAAATCAGAGTCTCCAGAAGGGGAATGTTGGTGCCCCTAGGGCTAGCCAGTGCCCTGCAGAGCCTGGTGTGGACCTGAGTTATTGGAAAAGCTGACAAAATTGTCAGTCTCTGATCAGGTCTTTGTTTTGTTTTTCCTTAAGATGTGTGGACCATTTTTAAAGTCTTATTGAATTTGCTACAATATTGTTTCCGTTCATGTTTTGGTTTTTTGGCCACAAGGCATGTGGGATCTTAGCCACTGGACCAGAGATGGAACCCATGTCTGTTGCATTGGGAGGCAAAGTCTTAACTACTGGACCAACAGGGAAGTCATTCTGATCAGGTCTTTGATTTGCTGACAAAAACCTGGTCTTCTCTAGACTCCCAGGCCCCATTGCACTATAGTCATTTTATAAGTAATGTTTCTAACTGGTGCTCAGATTCACCAACTGTTATTTTTATAATTAAAAATATTGAAGATTGTGAAGAACTGGGGCCTCATGTAACATTGATGCTGGGGCTGGAAATTGGTACATTTACCATCAGGGGTAATTTGGCAATCATTTGTTGCAGTTACAAAGCTTATATGTTTTCACTTGCCATTTTTTAGGATTTTATTCTACAAATATGCCTGAACAAGCTGACACAGGCCCAAGGCTATTTACTGCATCACTATCTGTGATATCAAAAGGCTGGGAGTCACCTACTGCTTATCAGTAGGGGATTGTTACCCAAATCATGGAATAGTCATCGATGCAATTCTTTGAGAAAACAAAAAATTTTTTGAAAGATAATAGGATGTTCTTGTTCTATCAATAGGGGAAAATCACTGAGCTATGGTAAGTGAAAAAGCAAGCCACAGAATAATTTCTAGAAAATAGACACCATGTATGGGAATGATACCCCAGGAGCAGCTGGCAGTGGGTCCCTCAGAGGGAGACCTAGAGGCCTCAGGGACCTGGGTGGAAAGGAGCTGCCCATAGCCTGGGGCCCTGCTCAGTTTTTTTAAGATTTTATTTTTTGTCAAGCTTAGTGAAGTAAGCCATAAAGAAAGACAAATATCGTATGATATTGCTTTTATGTGGAATCTAAAAATGTGATACAAACAAATTTATTTACAAGACAGAAATGGACTCACAGACACAGAAAACAAATTTATGGTTACCAAAGGGGAAAGGTTGGGGGGGAGGGATAAATTAGGAGCTTGGGATTATCAGATGCACACCACTATATATAAAACAGATAAATGATAAGGACCTACTGTATAGCACACAGAACTATACACAATATCTTGTAATAATCTATAAAGGAAAAGAATCTGAAAAAGAATATGTGGGAATTCCCTGGTGGTCCAGTGGTTAGGACTCAGTGCTGTCACTGTGGGACCTGGGTTCAATTCCTGGTTGGGGACTAAGATCCCACACACTGCACAATATGGCCAAAGATACATAGATATAGATACAGATAACTGAATCATTCTGCTGTACACCTGAAACTAACACAACATTGTAAATCAACTACACTTAAATTTAAAAAATTTTTAAATTAAGACTTTATTTTTTTTGGAGCCATTTTAGGTTTACAACAAAACTGAAAGGGTGGTACAGAGATTTCCCATAAACTCCCTGCCCTCCATCCTTATCAACGTTCTCCACCAGGGAACTGTATTTTTTACCAAAGTCGAACCTACATTGACAAATCATTACCACCCGAAGTTGATATTGTGTGTTATTTCACTCTTGGCATTGTACAGTCTATGGTTTGACAAATTAAAATGACTCTATCCACCATTATAGTATCATACACAGTGTTTTCTGCCCCCAAAATCTTCTGTTCTCCACCTATTCATCCCTCCCTCCTCCTAATCTCTGGAAACCACTGAATTTTTACTATCTCCATAGTTGCACCTTTTCTAGGATGTTGTATAGTTGGAATCATCCACTCTAAAGTCCTTTTAGGTTGGCTTCTTTCACTTACAAGTGTGCTAAGTTGCTTCAGTTGTGTCTGACTCTGTGCAATGCTATGGACTATAGCCCTTTAAGCTCCTGTATCCATGGGATTCTTCAGGCAAGAATACTAGAGTAGGTTGCCATGCCTCCTCCAGGGGATCTTCCTGACCCAGGAATCAAACCTGTGTCTCTTATGTCTCCTGGATTAGCAGGCAGGTTCTTTACTAAGCAGTGTCACTGGGAAGCCCCTTCTTTCACTTGGTTGTATGCCTTTAAGCTTCTACCATGCCTTCTGACAGATAACTCTTTTTTAGTGCTTCCCTGGTGGCTCAGAGGTTAAAGCATCTGCCTCCAATGCGGGAGACCCGGGTTCGATCCCTGGGTCGGGAAGATCCTCTGGAGAAGGAAATGGCAATCCACTCCAGTATTCTTGCCTGGAGAATACCATGGACGGAGAAGCCTAGTAGGTTACAGTCCACGGGGTCGCAAACAGTCAGACACGACTGGACGACTTCACCTTAGTGCTGAATAATATTCCATGGTCTGGATGTACCACAGTTTATTTACCCATCTACCCTCTGAAGTTGGTTGCATCTAAATTGTGTCAATTCCAAATAAAGATGCCATAAGCATCTGTGTGTGGTTTTCCATGCGGGTGTAAGTTTTCCCGTTTAAAAATCTGAATGATGTGAATGTATGACCTTGGTGTGTGGCCATCCCTCAAGTGTGCCATAGACCCTCCAGGACCTGTGACTAATAAATCTTATTCCTCCAAGTTCCCTTGGTCTTGGCTGAAGTGTATTTTGCAATCAGAATAAGAACCACAGGGCTAGGGCAGCCACATTAGTTCTAGAGGGGTGATGTCCGTGGGGCTCCCTGCAGTGAGGCCTGGTTGAATGCCCTGGGCATCCCTAGCCAGGAGCTTCATTTTCCGCAGGCTGAGACCAACGTGGTTACACAAAGCACAGAGCTCAGGAGACTGGGGATCATTGGCTGACCACACATATACATGTATGTATATTTATTTCCTAGCTCCACCCACCAAAAGGGCCTAAAAACACTCTGACAGAAATGAATATACTTAGTGTGCAAATATTTGTTTCTAAACAACATTCTCCACTAAAAAAAGCCAGGGCTCCTAGGACAAATGACTGAATCCAGATCTGGGGCAGAGAAAGTACAAGAAAAGCTTGGAACATCTTGTGCCAGAAAGTAAGGAAGTGTTTACTTTCCGCTTGGGAACTTGTCAGAAAACACAGAACCCTCTTTGAGAGGGCTCTCATTGGCTTTATCTGAGATGTGAGCATGAAACTAAATGATCACAATAAAGAACTGTAACCCTTTGGCTGAAATAAGGATCCATGAACTCACAGTGGCATAAATTTATACATAAATAAATATATAGGGAAGTTGAGAAAGCTCTTTCTTGCATTTTTTAGTCACCCTCCCAATGCAGGGGGCCCGGGTTCCACCCCTGGTCAGGGAACTAGATTCCACATGCCACAACTAAGACCCAGCACAGTCACATAAATAAATATTAAAAAAATAAAGAAAATAAAGAAAACCAACATTTGGCAACTGTCAAGAATCTTTGTTGAAATCTACATGCCATAGGTAAAGGATTGGAGAGTAACAGTACACTTACATAATCTCAAGGCATCTCCCACAGATATTTCCTAATCACAAAGGGGAAATGAGTAACCGGACAGATTGGAGAAATTTGGTGAATACCACCTAAAATAAAGTGAGCTGTCACCAGCAATGAAACCAATATTTACCATGAGCCTCTAGATGAAATGCAGAGAAGAAAAATTGCCTAAAATGCAAAATCTGAATCTAATAAGGAGGAAACTTTAGACAACCAAATTGAGGAGCATCCTGGAAAATAACAGAAATCACTGACCTTCAAAACTCCAAAGGCCATGAAAGGCAAGTAAAGGCTGGGGAACGGTCACAGGAGCTATAGAGACATGACCCTGGAACACCCTTCAGTTTTTTGTCTCGTCTTTGGCCCTGCCCCCCAGTCCCGCCCACCCTTTCTGGCTTCCACCCTCTGATCCCTCTCCAGGCCCCACTCCCTCTAAGGGCTCACTGACCCTTCCTCCCAGTGCCTCCACCCCACCCCTGCATAAGAAACCAACAAGTGGGCCCTTCACAGAAAACTGGTAGTAACCAGGTGTGGGAAATCAGGGGAGCTTCCCAGGTGGCACAGTGATAAAGAATCCACCTGCTAATGCAGAAGACTCAGGTTCGATCCCTGGGTTGGGAAGATCCCCTGAAGGAGGAAATGGCAACCCATTCCAGGTTCTTGCCTGGGAAATCCCATGGACAGAGGAGACTGGTGGGCTACAGTCCATAGGGTCACAAAGAGACGGATACAACTTAGCGACAGAGCACACATCCATGCATGCATGTGGGAAATCAGAAATCCAGGGTCTAGCCCCTTGGAAAACTAGGCTCAGGCCCCTGTCCTCACAAGGGGGACAAGCCATCTGCCATGCAGGGTCTCAAATGCTGAGGTGGGTAAGGAACTGGGCCGGCAGTAACGTGCCTCAGACATAGTCACATCTATTCTGTCACAGGCAGTATTCAAACGCCCCCACCACCCAGTGCCCCAGACACCCTTCCTGCCGGTGCAGGGCATCTGTGGGCCTCCAAGGGCATCAGCCTGGCATCTGCTCCCCCAACTCAGGAGGGGGCTTTTTAAGGCGCCCAGCACTGACTCTGCTTGTAGCCATGGGCAAGGGCAGCAGCAGCTGGTATCCACACAGCTCCAGGCTCAACCCACTTCCCTCTGCTTCACCAAAAATCCATTCTTTTTCTAATGAAAAAGCTAGTATTGATTACCATACTTTCTCTGAGGAAAGAAAGACTTTGCATTAGTACTAACTCTGAATTTTTCTTATTTTTTTTTAGTTTAGTTAGGAAGAATCCAGTTCCAAAATTCCAGTTACTGCTTGTTGCTGTTGTTCAGTCACTCAGTTGTATTCGACTGTTTACCACCCCAAGGACTACTGCAGCATTCCAGGCTCCCCTGTCCTTCACTATCTCCTGGAGTTTACTGCAGGCACTCCTGCAGGGGACCAAGCAGGACTGTGGCTCCTGTGATTTTTGTAGGAGATTCATATCCATCAAGTCTGTGGTGCTATGTTGCTGCTTAGTCTCCAGAAATGTTCTGGAATCTTCTGAGGATGAACAAGAGGTCCCGAAAGTCACTCACTCAATGCCTGCAGTCATGCTTCACAGGGTCCAGTTTCTGTCAAGAGGCCCGGAAGGGAGGCTCTCTGGCTCCCTGCTCCCCAGCCCCTCCGGCAAGCTATTCCTACACACCCTCCCTCTCTCATCTGACCCTTTTCCTCCCACAAGAATCTCGGAAGCCACAGCCCTGCTCGGTCTCCTGTAGAAGTGCCTGGTGGAAGGGTGGTGCTCACTGTCCCCTGGTGACTAAGGGGTGATTCAGAAGCCCAGGTGGAGTGTGGCCAGGGATGCGGGCAGCAGCCCACCCCTGGGCCCCTGAGGTCAGCTGGGCAAACAGAGCAGGGAGTCACCCAGGTCAGCTGACATGGGGCGAGCTCAGTCTCAGAGGCAAATTCAGGTGAGAGGCGATGGGTGGAGGGCCCCTCAGTAAACAGTCCTCCCAGCCCTCCAGAGGATGCCCCAGGGCTGAGTCAGGCCAAGGGATTAAGGAAGGGCATGCGGACTGAGATGAAAGGAAGCAGAGCCTCCTGGGGTTCATTCGTAAACCCTCCAAGTCCCCCCAGCCCCTAGGCTAAATCCTGCTCATTCATCTGAAGTAGTCTCTTCCATCACAAATATTTATTTTATTTTATTTTTTTTAACAGAAATTGAGAAGCATTTTATTTTTTTCAGGGAAGAAGTGGTTATTTGAAATGCCTTGGGACAGGGTAATGGGACCCCTGTCCTGGGGATTAGGCTTCCATCTGAAAGAGTGCAGGAAGCTGAGTAGGGGAATGCGGGAGCACTGCCCACCACACTGAGCTGCAACTTTCATGTCTCTGAAAGGGACACTGCTTTGCATAGTTCTGAGCTTCAACTGAGATGATATTAGTGCCGTATTTGGGAAGTGCTACAGGAGATGTGGATTCAATCCCTGGTTCAGGAAGATCCCCTGGAGAAGGAAATGGCAACCTACTACAGTATTCCTGCCTGGAGAATTCCATGGACAGAGTTGCCTGGTAGGCTACAGTCCATGGGGTCACAAAATAGTCGCACATGACCAAGCAACTACGCAGGCACACACACACATTTAAATGGAAATCCTGGTCATTCCAACAGCTCTCCTCCCTTATCTACAGAGGTTACATGCTAGAACCACCACCCCCCCATCGTTACATGATGCCCGAAACCCAGATAGGACCAAATTCGGGATATACTATGCCTTTTCCCATACATACATACTTATAATAAAGTTTAATTTATAAATTAGGCACAGTAAAAGATTAACAATAACTAATAATAGAATAATAACTAATAATAAAATAACATAAATGAACAGCAAATCCTAATAATGAAAGAAAAAGCCTTGCCTGGTCTGGCCTCTAGTCAATTTCTCTTACTTGGGGAAGAAGGTTCAGTAGCAAGTAGATGGGATGTTTGGTGGTGCTGTTGGGGCTGGGAAAGGACCTGATGTTGATGGGGATGGAGGGACGGGAAGGGCCTAATCACAAACCTAGGCTTCTGGCTGGTGGAGCTGGGTGGCTGGGGGTGCAATTTATGAAGGTGGGGCCACGCAGGCCCAGGCTTGAGGAAGACAATCCAACCCCCTGCAGTGAACACCTCAGGCTCCAGGCACCCACTGGACCTGCAGGGAGGGAAAGGGGTCAGCTGGTTGCATGAATGAGACCCAGGGTATAGCGATATCTAGATAACTCTAGATAATGGGAATCAGAGAGATTGCTGATGGAGAGACTGCAGGAAGTAGACAGGAAGGTGTCTGGCACTGAGTCCCCAGGAGCAGGGGAGAGGGCTGGGGACACAAGGTCTGGGAGGTGGAGGACAGACACAGAGTCTCAGGAGCCTGCTGAGGATCGTGTGTCCTTGATGGACTAGCCAGGTTTGCGGGAGGGAGGTCAGAGGGGAGTGGGCTGATGGCCCTGCCAGCTCGTTTTTTGTTTTATTTTCAAAGAAAGAAAAAAAAAAAAAAGAAGTATCTGCTATTAACAATAAAAAGCCCCAAGTAAACTTTATACAACCTGGGGAGTAACCACCAGATCTCACGATCAGGTCATTTGCTGGACTTTTATGTGGATTTAGAGCCAAGTCCTGAGGAGCTGTAGACAGCCAGCCTCACCCTCCACCCCCACCCCCGACCAGAATAGGGGTGACATCAGGACCTTCTGGAATGGGTTCATGTGGATGGGGAGGGGCCTCTGGGGAGGTGTGGGTAGGAGGAGCAGGGCAGGGCATAGCCTGGAGAAGGCAGGGCTGAAGTGGGGGTGCCCAGGGAAGGTGGGGAGGGTGGGGCTGGGGCGACGGGGCAGCCTGGTCTGGACCTCAGGAAGTGGCTTCGGAACTAAGAGCTGGTTTGCTGCTGGGTGAGTCTCTGTTTACTCAGTGGCCCTGCTTCTTGGGCCAAAATTAACAGCAAAGGCCACAGTGAAATGGCGATTTGTGGACCAATTTAGCCAAAAGAAACCGCTGGTCTCATGTGTCTATTTAGAGCAGACGTCTTGCGCTCTCATCCAGGGCTGCATGGGGCCCACACGTGGACTTGGTTTGACCCTTGTATCAGGAGAATTCGCTGCTGTTATTAACTGCAAGAGAGGTCCCCGTGTGAAAACCTTGACCTCTGGCTGCCCTGCACTGCCCTGGGGATGTGGGAACTCGGGCTGACAGACCTCCTGCACGGCTGGGGCTGTGAGTCCCCCCACACAGGAGAGATGAGGAAAGTGCTCTTGAAGAGGGGACAGCAGGACAGGGAAGAATGCCAGGACTCCTCTGCTGTGATGGGTACAGTGATGCCTGCTCAAACCTGGATGCATTTGGGGTGGGGGCCATGCAGAGACCATGGGCTCCCTCACTGTGGTTTCACAGATGAGGAAACAGACAATGGAGGGGTTAGGACTTTGGTAGGAGCTCTGGGAGGTGATGGTTGCAAGGCATCACTGACTCAATGGACATGAGTTTGAGCAAACTCTGAGAGACAGTGGTGGACAGAGAAGCCTGGCATGCTGCAGTTTATGGGGTCGCATAGAGTTTGACATGACTGAGTGACTGAACAACAACTGGGAAGTTAGGGGGCATCGAGACATAAGACACAGTGACACGGTAAAGCCACAAGCTTGGCCAGTCCCATGGCCAGGTGGCCAGCCTGGCTCCCCTGCATGGCTCTGTCCCTCATCTCACATCTGTCTTCTCTGGCAGATTCAAAACATTTTCTCCAAAATGGGCAGATGCTTTTGAGGTCCTCCCTTTAAGAAGGATAGAGAACAGAACTATCTCTATTTTGAATTAAAAAAAAAAAAGTTGTAATAAGATTTTTCTGGCACAATCTAGCTGTACAAGAACCACCCTTGAGGTGTAAATAACGAGTTCACCATGGCAGCCATAGGTAGCTTATGGAGCATCTTAAATCTGGCTGATCTGAGTTGGGATATGCTGTGAATTTACATGTAAAACAGCAAGTTATCATTTGCCATGTCTAACACTGGACCTTAGGAAGAAAAGTGGGGACTTCGCTGAAGGTCCAGTGATTAAAACTTCACCTTCCAATGAAGGGATGTGGATCTGATCTCTGTTTGGGGAGCTAAGATCCTATGTGCTTTGCAGTACTGTCAGCCCACTCTTCCCACCCCAAAAAAAGAAAGAAAGAAAGAAAAGAAAAAGTGTTTGGGAGGATTTTTCCCAGGTGGCTCAGTGGTAAAGAATTTGCTTGCCAATGCAGGAGATGCAGGAGAAGTGGGTTTGATTCCTGAGAAAATTCCCTAGAGAAGGGAATGGCATCCCACTTCAGTACTCTTGCCTAGAGAATCCCATGGACAGCGAGCCTTGTGTCTGTGGACACAACAGTCGGACACAACTGAGCTATTAAGTACGAACGAATTAAAAAACTAATACGCTTTTTATGTTGACCACATTTTGAAATGATCATACCAGGGATATATTGAGTTAAATACATTTTTATATTTCACTACTTTTTTTAATATGACTTATTTTTGTTTGGATATAGCTACTCTACAATGTACAATGATGTCTAGGGACAGATCTCTCTGCATATTAATGCATCCCTGGTGACTGTCTTTTTAATGGAGGTGTTTAAATACTGAATGCCATTAATCTCTAGGTCAGGGACTGGGTCTCATTAGTCCTCTGGATGAGGGCTTCTATTTTCCCAGATCTAGAACTTTAACACACACACACACACATGCACACATGCACACAAAATTATAGAACATCTTTAAAACATTTTAAAACAAAGCAAGGGAGAATTTTCTAAGAATACCTAGTGCTCCAAGTCAAGAGGACTGTAAGTTAATGAAAGTCTGTTTTGTTTTCACTTAGTTCAAAATGAAGACCAACCACTTAAATGCCTGCACATCTTTCTGTGCCTTGTACTTATCAACTTTGCAAAACAAATAAATGAAGTTTCGAAGGAGCCAAACCCAACACAAGCTCTGACTTCTGCTGAAAAATAACTAATAAAACATAAACCATGGCAGCAAATACCCTTGGCACTGGTTGACATTTCCAGTTACATTTTCTGGGGCCTAAAATACAAGGCAGGGAATGATCACTTTATGGGACAAATATCACTGCAAATGCCATGATTCAAAACTGCTGGTTGAGGGGCTTCCCTGGGGGTTCAGTGGGAAAGAATCCTCCTGCCAACGCAGGAGACATGGATTCGATCCCTGATTCGGAAAGATCCCACATGCTGTGGAGCAACAAAGCCTGTGCTCTAGAGCCCGGGAGCCACAATTACTGAAGTCTGTGTGCCCTAGAGTCCGTGCTCTGCAATAAGAGAAGCCTGAGCACCACAACTAGAGAGTAGCCCCCACTGGCCACAACTGGAGTGATGCCCACCCAGCAATGAAGAGCTA
This sequence comes from Cephalophus harveyi, assembly GCA_006410635.1. Taxonomy (NCBI): domain Eukaryota; kingdom Metazoa; phylum Chordata; class Mammalia; order Artiodactyla; family Bovidae; genus Cephalophus; species Cephalophus harveyi. Next base: position 92,754 of record SJYT01081352.1, on the reverse strand, counting down.
TCACAGCCATAAATAAACAAATCAAATTATATATATATATATATATTTTTTTTTTAATGTTGCTCAATAGTTTGCAAAATTTAATTTAGTGAACATTCCCAAAGACAACCCTTTCCCAAAATCAGACTTATATTACTAAGCTTCTCTCCCAGAGAGGCCGATCATTCCTCTTAATTCCTCCATAAATACTTACTTCAGGCTCAGCAAATCTGTCTTGTCTTTTTTCTCCCGACCTCTCTCCCTTCTTTTATTCCCGTCTCCTACCCCTGGTCAACCGAGAACAAATCCTGTGAATATTTTCAACCTTCCCCACATTCCCACTATTTTTGCTAATATTTGCTGAAGTTTACAAATTTTCTGGTAACAAAAGGAAAATGTATTTCTTATTGAATATTGTTAAAGTAAAAGAAAAAGAAATGTACAAATGAATAAATAAACATCACACAAACTAACTGCATTTAAAATAATGGCTAGCATTTCAACGTATTCCTTGGCTTTTTCCTATGAATAGATAAGATATGTGTGTGTGTGTGAGTGTGTGCATGCGTGTGTAATGAAAACTTTGATTATCCTGCTTTGTCGTTATTCATTCTTCTCTGTCGTTTAAAAAGTCAATACATTACAAAGACTTCCCTGGTGGTCCAGTGGTTAAGACTTCACTTTCCAGTGCTAGAGAGGAGAGTTTTATCCCTGGTCAAGGAGCTAAAATCCTTGATGGCTCAAGGCCCAAAACCCAAAACATACAACAGAAGCAGTATTGTAACAAATTAAGTAAAGATTTTTAAAATGGTCCACATCAAAAAAAAAAAGGCTACATTTCACCTTGTAGATAGACCACGATTATGTGTCCAGTCCTCTATTTCAGCGTTTGGATTGCCCCTGTCTGCTGTCTTACCATAGTAAACAGTGCTCTATAAATGTTGCCTTATATTTACATTAATCCATCAGGATTATTTCCTTAGGACATATCCTTAGTTGTGCAATTGTTGGACTTGGGCGATGTGCATGCTAAGTTGTGTCCAACTCTTTGTGACCCCATGGACTGTAGCCCTCCAGGCTCCTCTGTCCATGGGATTTTCCAGGCAAGAACACTGGAGTGGGTTGCCATGACCTCTTCCAGGGGGCATGCCCTTCTCCAGGGGTCAAACCCACATCTCCTGGATCTCCTGCACTGGCAGGTAAACTACCTTCTAGAAGCCAGCTCCCGTTTCCCACCCCCCGGCCCCTAGCAGTGAGAAGGAATCTCCATCTTCCTTCACAGCCAATCAATCTTTCCACTGAGGTTTTAACTAACAGCTAAAATGTCAGCTGATAAAGGCTTACAGGGACATCCCAGCCAAGAGGAAGACGCACAGATGCACATTCTGCAGGAAGCAGGGGGCCAAGGTAAGATGCTAGGGAGTGAAGGCCAGGAGGCCAAGCCCTGGAGCTGGCGCTTCTCAGCAGAACCCCAGCATCTGCATTTAGACACTGGAACCTGGTGGTGGCCGGTTCCATAGGCTTGTCCCTTCAGGGAACATGGATTCACTGGCCCTTCCCCCATGACCCTGTCCAGCCAGGCTCCACAGGAGAGGAGCTGAAGGCCTCAGGAAGCTGAGTCCTACCTCCAACACTTCCCCAAGCCTGAGCTTACCTGTCACAGCGCACCTGCACTCCCCCACACCTGAGCTTACCTGCCCCAGCACGGGGCCAAGAGGGTGCAGCTGGCCTCTCTCCGCCTCCTCTGGACAGGCAGGAGGCTGGCCGAGGAGGGCCCACCCTTTAAGAGGAGAAGTCCACATGAGGAGCACATGAGCCCCCAGACTGAGCTCTCATGATCCCCATGAGGCTTGTGACCTCACTTCCAGGCCCAAAAAGGAAGCCAAAGCCCAGCCCACCAGGCTGTTCAACGTCGATGTCACAAAAGCAGCCTTGGGGTCTGGGGAGGCGGGAGGAGGGGTGTGAGAACTTTCCCTTTGAAGTGACCCTTCCCCCAGCAGCCCTTCCCAGCTAAAAATGTCAGCACTGTTTGAATAATTGAGACAATTGGACATAACTGGCTCTTTCAGCAGCCTCTTGGCTTGAAGGCAGTGCCCAAATTACCCTAATCCTTTCATATCATCTGAGGCTGGGCCAGAGGTCGAGGTGGATGTGAGTCCCATGTGACTGTCAGCCTTGTCTTGGTGCTCCTGAGCCCCGGGTCCCCACTCCAACCACAGCCCGAGCGACCTATGTCCACAGTCATCCCACAACTACCCTGATGAGAGCTTCTGAGGTTTGCTGTAATGATTAGTCCAGTGATCAAGGAGATCAAACAAGTCAGTCTTAAAGGAAATCAACCCTGAATATTCAGTGAAAGGACTGATGCTGAAGCTCCAATACTTTGGCCACCTGATGGGAAGAGCGGACTCATTGGAAAAGACCCTGACGGGGAAAGATTGAGGGCAAAAGGAGAAAGGAGCAGGAAAAGATGAGATGGTTAAATAATATCACTGATTCAATGGACATGAATGAGGAAATAAGAAACCTGAGCCCTGGAATTCTCCCACCCATGGCCTTCCACACAAGGAACGCCTCCCCAGCAGAGGAGGCTGCAAGTCTCCTCAGCCTGGGTTCCCTCTGTCATCCAGAGGAGGCAACAGAGATGCAGGCAGACTGGACCCCAGGGGCATTAGGGGAGTTTCCATTTTACAGATGAGGAGACTGAGGATCATGTGAATCAAGAGGCTGTTTGCCCAGACATTGTGAGAGGCGGGCAGGACCCTAACTGACCCAGGCTGTCAGGTCCACCCTGTAGAGCTCCTGGGACTGCAGGCCAAGCCTGGGACCAGCCCCCACCACCAGCTGCAGGAGGACGTACCTACACCTGGGGGATGCCCAGAGGCTTGAGGAGCCTCTGAAGTTTGGAGGTGGATGCAGGATTGTGCAGGGGGCCTGGGAAGGCAAGGTCTATCCTTTGCTTTCAGCAGCTTGTCTCAGGTCTCTGCCCACTAAAGGGCAGAGACATCTTTGACATCTTTGTCCCAGCAGAGTGGGTGCCGGGGTCGGGTAAAGTGTGACTCCTGCCAAGCTTTGCCCATGCACACATCCTGGAGTGAGTTGGCAGTGCCCACCCTGAAGCAGCTCTGGCCTGGCAGCAGGGTTATATGCCCTGTAGACCACATCCCTGATGGGCTCACAGCTTTTAGCAGGAGTCTTTCTGGGCAGAGGCGGGGCTGCAGTTGGCTGTAGGTCTGACTGCATGGCTTGAGGCAAAATTATGGGTGCTGGGCGCTTCTGGGGCATCAGGAATCAGACTGGAGCAACCAGGGAGGCCTCCCGCCTTCCCTGCGGCTGCCTCTATGGCCAGCCCCACCATGGCTGCAGAATGTGAAACCTGGTGGTCAGTGCCAAGGACCAACCCCATCCCAGCCAGCCAGTAAATGTCTCTCCAGTCAGTGGACGTGACTGTCATTGGTCATTTAGGCCCTTCTCAGGGTCAGATAAGATGGAGAGAATGGGATACCCAGACCTCTGCAAGCCAATGCCCATCCTCCCTGGGGCCAGCATGCTGAGCCCAGTCCCCTGGGACTGTCACGTGCAACACGGTGGCCCCAGCCCCATCTGCCTGCTGACTGAGAACATGAAACATGGCCCTTTCAATCTGAGATGAAATCTATGCATAAAACACATGAAATGGCCAAGACTGGTGATCATATTTTTTACTGATTGCATGTTAAAATGATATTTTGGATGTTTGCAGTTGAATAAAACATTATTTTTTTAATATTAATATTTTAATATATTCTATTTTAATATTTTAATTTTCAATATAATTAATCCTAGGAGGAAAATATGAGTAAATTTTATGTACAGTTTGATTCCAACTATAAAAATATACTTAGAGAAAAAAGGACCAGAAAGAAACATGAAATGCTAACAGGTTATGTTAATAAAAATAAATGTGATTTTTATCACGTATATTAATTTATATAATGTATTAATGTATATATACATAAAAGAAAATTCATCATGAGTTCGTACTGATAATTTCCCATTCAGATTTAGAAACAGTCATTTTCTTTAAAGTCCTTGATTTTATATTTATGTCTCTTTTTCTTTATGCTCTCTTATCTTCAGGTCATTGACACAATTTCTCTTTTGCTTTATCTTAGGTAAAGTTTCAGAGCAACAGTATTACTGTGACCCATAAATTACTGAAAGCAGTTTAAAATGTTGTTTTATTTTTCTTTTTGGTCTGAGGTATATCCCATCAAGGACTTCCCAGGTAGCTCAAGTGCTAAAGAACTCACCTGCCAATGTGGGAGACAGAAGAGACATCAGATCTATCCCAGGTCAGGAAGATCCCTTGGAGGACGGCCTGGCAACACACTCCAGTATTTTGCCTAGAGGATCTCATGGACAGAGGAACCTGGCTGGCTACAGTCTATGGGGTCGCAAACAGATGGACCCAACTGAAGAGACTTAACATACACACACACATATCCCATCAGGGTTTTCACATCACTTAAAATGATTCTGCCTTGTGTGGCTACTTGGCAAAAATGATACATAGTTGGATTCACTTATAGAATTTTCCCCTGGGTTTTTAGAAATTGGCTTCTCAATTTAATATAATTATATAAAATAGGATTGGGGGCAGGAGGAGAAGGGGACGACAGAGGATGAGATGGCTGGATGGCATCACCGACTCGATGGACATGAGTTTGGGTAAACTCCGGGAGTTGGTGATGGACAGGAAGGCCTGGCGTGCTGCGATTCATGGGGTTGCAAAGAGTCAGACATGACTGAATATTGAACTGAACTGAAAATGATTACATTATTGCAAACTCAAAACTGCAAAGAAGGTTTTTTCAGAAGCGTCTGGCTACTATATTTATTTCCTCCTAAAGTTTATTTACTTTAAAGTGTAAAGTTTAAAATATTTTTTGTTTAATTTTTCTCCTTTTGAGTATTGGTATATAATATTAATACTGTATCTATATAGACACATATTTTTTTTAATGGAACTGATAGAGGACTTTATACACTTTTTCCCACCTTGCTTTTTCTACTTATCTTCTCCACTTTGGGGAGGCATTACTTATCCATGTCTCATTTCTGTTTTGTAGCTGTGTATCCTGAATCTTTGAGTGAATGCTTGAAAATTCATTCAACCAGACAGACACTTGGGTGACTTTTGGTCTTTACAAATCACTGAGCAGCAAAAAGTCTTGCCGTGTGTCCTTTTGTATTTTGCCAGTCATCTCTAGGCTAGTTTCCTAGAAGTGAGATTATTGGAATTAAGGGTAAATGCACACGTAATTTTGCTAACATTGCAAAGTTTTCCTTCCCTCTGTGTGACCCCATAGACGGCAGCCCACCAGGCTCCACTGTCCCTGGGATTCTCCAGGCAAGAACACTGGAGTGGGTTGCCATTGCCTTCTCCGCAATAGAGGTTGTACCATCTTGCATTTCCACCAGTATTTTATGAGAATTGTTTCCCTGCAGCTTTGTCTATAGAATGTGTTATTAAACTTTTGGATTTTTTTGTCCATCTTATTAAGAAATGATGTTTTAATAAGTACAGTTTTCATTTCTTGCAATGCTCTTGTCCAGTTTTATTGTTTGCTTGTTTTTTAATCAGGATAATCCTGGCTTCACAGAATGACCTGGGAAATGTTTCACCTTCTATTTTCTGTAAGAGTTGGTGAAAGGTTAATATTAATTCTTCTTTACAAGTTTGATGGAATTTACAAGTGAAAATATCTGAGCCTGGGGTTTTCTTTGTGGGAAGTTTTAAAGTTAATAGTTCAAGCTCTTTGCTTTTCATAGATCTACTCACACTTTTCTGTTTCTTCTTGAGACAGTCTCAATAATTTGTATCTTTTCAGGAATTTGTTCATTACATCTGGGTTTTTAGTTGTTATACACTACAACTATACTGGCATGTAGTTGTTTATGGTTTTCCCTTAAAATTATCCTTTTTATTTCCAGAAGATCAGTGGTGGTATCCTGTCTTTCACTCTTGATTTTACTAACTTGAGTATTCTTTTTTTTTTTTCTTGGTTAGTTAACTAACTTATCAATGGTGTTTATCTTTCCAAGAAAACAGCTTTTGGTTTCATTGATTTCTTCTATTGTTCTCCTATTCTCTATTATATTTCTTTCTACTCTAGTCTTATTTCCTTCCTTCTGCTTGATTCAGGTTTAGTTTGCTCTTTTTTTTTTTTTTTTTTAGTGTTCCAAGGCTGAAGATTAGATTATTGACTTGAGGTCTTTCATTATTAATACAGGTGTCCAGAGAGGGATGAGAAAGCCCTGGTGAGTGCCAAGTGCTCGGGCCAGCACTGGCCATTTGTGAATCCTGACCTAGAGGTCTGTCCCAAAGGCCTTCTTCTGAAAGTCTCATTTGATGCAGGACTTGTACCTGTTCGACAGACTATGCTGCTCCTGGAAATGGCTGCAGGAGTGAGCATCCACTTTCAATATTTCTGAATTATTTACATACATTTTAAAACGAGGTAGTGTTGACTTATGGCCTATGACCCCATTGGCAGAATCTTTGAAACAAAGCTGAAATGGTAGATTTATCAAACAAATATATTGGCTTTGTAAATTAAAATTCACATGTCATCAAACAATGCCTGTATACATGAGGAAGGTCAGAGTGGACCTGAAGGCCTTTGATACTGAGATCAAGGATAGTCATAAAAATAAATGGAAAACTTGATCAGGCAGAGACTGACAGGTCCATCAAAACCTTTGATCACCATAAACTCCATAGCTCTGGAAATCCTCACTGACTGACAGAAGAGCAAGGAAGGTTTTTTTACTTTGGGGAAAGAAGATCCTCAAACATCTGGGACACAGGCCTAGGAAGCTCACCCCTCTCCGTCTGAAAAGCAGAGGGTCTTTCTGGTGAATCTCAGGGGCCACATAGACCAAAATGCATAGGTCATTCTCCAAAGGGTGCTTCTCCGATCAATAGTTGAATATTGGCAGCAGTCTTTTCACATTCCCTCCCCCTCTCCACATGGCTCTAGACTGGTGAAGACAGAGCTCTGGTCATTCTTCAGTGGAGCACACAGGCCAAGAGAGTCCAAATGGACAACAGCTTCCTATCTAATCCTGGGCGCTTTCTCTTCATTTTTCCTTTTTCTCTTCTCTTTATTTATTTTGGCTTCTCAATGGGTTATGTTGCAATGCTGGCAGATGATATGTCCTGGAATCACAAGCACATGGGCAAAAGAAAAACAACCAAACATTGACTATATTTTAGTTTCCAGAATAATCTCTGCAGTAAAAAGAAAGCTGGTGATTTTATGTTGGAAATGACCAACTGCTTCAGAGCTTTGTAGGAGCCTCACACTGATGTGGTTGTTGTTGTTGTTCAGTTGCTAAGTTCTGTACAGCTCTTTTCAACCCCATGGACTGCAGCACGCCAGGCTTACCTGTCCTTCACTATCTCCTGGAGTTTGCTCAAATTCATGTCCATTGAGTTGGTGATGTTATCAATCCATCTCATCCTCATCGGCCCCCTTCTCCTTTTGCCTTCAATATTTTCCAGTGAGTCAGCTCTTCGCATCAGGTGGCCAAAGTATTGGAGCTTCAACTTTATCATCAGTACTTCCAATGACCTCAGATATGCAGATGACACCACCCTTATGGCAGAAAGTGAAGAGGAGCTAAAAAGCCTCTTGATGAAAGTGAGAGAGGAGAGTGAAAAAGTTGGCTTAAAGCTCAACATTCAGAAAACGAAGATCATGGCATCTGGTCCCATCACTTCATGGGAAATAGATGGGGAAACAGTGGAAACAGTGTCAGACTTTATTTTTT
>SJYT01081352.1:58841-84939 GCA_006410635.1 Cephalophus harveyi | reverse complement strand
CCTCTTGATGAAAGTGAGAGAGGAGAGTGAAAAAGTTGGCTTAAAGCTCAACATTCAGAAAACGAAGATCATGGCATCTGGTCCCATCACTTCATGGGAAATAGATGGGAAAACAGTGGAAACAGTGTCAGATTTTATTTTTTGGGGCTCCAAAATCACTGCAGATGGTGACTGCAGCCATGAAATTAGAAGACGCTTACTCCTTGGAAGAAAAGTTATGTCCAACCTAGATAGTATTTTCAGAAGCAGAAAACTGAACTGAAGGAGGCTACTGTTGTTGAAATGTAATTGAACTAGGAGTTTCAATAGGAAACTGTGGAGGTTTGTTATTGTTTGACACAGGCACCTGAAATGTAAGAGAGCCTGCCAAGGATCACCAAGCCTGTTGACCACTACCTACTCCCAGCAGTCTGCATGGAAAGAGAAAATACAGCATAAAGATATTTGGTGGTGCATCTCAGATGGCTGCAAAATCTTTAACAGGAAATAGACATTTGGGAGCAATGAAGATCATTTAAGCCCATATTCCAGTTGAAATTAATGACCTTGAAAGAGAAAAGGAGATATTGGAAGGGAACTGATAGCTTCATAAACAAGTTGAAAAACAGGTTTGATTTTCCTATTGTAACAATAGAGCGATGGACTCTTGGCAAGAGACAGAACAGGAAGGGAGAGTTTGGCAGGTAGTTCATAAACTGACCAAGAGGGTTTTTATTAACATTTCATGAGGAGGGAGAAAAAGATTCAGATAAAATTGACAACTCAGGTGTTAAATGGAAAGAACAACAGTGGTGAAGATTCACAGCTGATCTCAGGAGAAAACACGAGGGGAAAGATGTGGCAGCCAAACATGATCTCAGACGTGAGCTGAGCATAGATAATGAAAACCAATGTGATAATTCATATCAAAAGGAAATCACACTTTTATAAAGAAGAATTTGGCTTTTTACAAAATGACTCCAGGCTGAAATATATTCTCTGCCCTATTAGGGCGTACATGATGTGCCAGCATCCACTGCCCAAAAGGACGACGACTGATTGAAGGGTGGGAAAGCTGCAACATATAATAAAATTACTTATGTTTAGGGACATTTATAAAGCAGAACAGATGCTTTTAGATGAGGATTAAAGAACAGAGAAATGAAATGATCAAAACTGCAGATGCCTTTAAGGATGTGGAGGATATTTAGCAAATCAGATTAGAAAACTAACATAGGAAGAGACCTAATAGCAGCAGAGAAGGAAATCTGTCCAAACACCAGGAAGATTTATACTCCAAAAACAAAGAATCTGGTAAATTTTTTCCTTCCTGCAGAAAGCAGAAGTAACATTTTGAGGAAATGACCCTCCAGATGCAATCTTAGTGTACAAGGGTAATAAAAATAACAATAGCTTACATTTATTAAGCCCTTAACATCTTTTTTCGGGTGCTCACTATGTGTCAAGCATTACTTCCTTTAATCCTCTCACAACCTGTGAAACTATCCTCGTGTTATAGATGAGGAACCTGAAGGTTAAAGAGGTTGACGGGTGCACGATTACTTAGCTAACAATAAAGGACCTGAGAATCCAACCCAGATCTACCTGACTCCAAAGCCCATATTGTTAACCAAGCCTCTTAAAATTGGTGAAAGGTAACCATGCCATTTTAAAGACCATATAGTTAAGAAAGAGAAGTCTGTAAAGAATCAACCACATACATAAACCTTAGGAAAGTGGATATCATAAAATAAAAAGGGAAAATATCCTGTGGTTAATGATTCCAGAAGGCAGGATATCTCAAGGAACTTGGAAGATTATTTAAAAATAACATTTTATTAATAAAGTCAGTCCTAAGTCTTCCAGCCTTCTGTGCATGTATGCATAAATATGCCAAAAATAACACTTAGAAGTTAACAGTTTGGCTGCTTAGGGCACTCAGCTGTTACAAGTACAAAAGGTGAAACATAAGGCCTCCAAAGACCAATGTCAGAAGAAGCTGAGATTTTAAGAAGCCTAAGGACAGCAAAGATTTTTGTCTCAGTTGTGTTCTGAGCAGAAAGAACCAGAAAAAGGCTAAGCTAACTGGAACTAGTTAGTACAGAAGGTGAGGAGAAGGCAATGGCACCCGACTCCAGTACTCTTGCCTGGAAATCCCACGGACGGAGGAGCCTGGGAGGCTGCAGTCCACGGGGTCACGAAGAGTTGGACACGACTGAGCGACTTCACTTTCACTTTTCACTTTCATGCATTGGAGAAGGAAATGGCAACCCACTCCAGTGTTCTTACCTGGAGAATCCCAGGGACAGGGGAGCCTGGTGAGCTGCCGTCTATGGGGTCTCACAGAGTCGGACACGACACGTGACTAGCAGCAGCAGCAGCAGCAGTACAGAAGGTGAAGGGTTTGACTTTACAGAATTTTCTTGAAAAGGACCTGGGAATGTTAATTCACATGGTGAATGAACAAGGAATGGACAAGAACACAACTTTTGCAAAAGCCTGCAGTCTTTGGCTGTATTCATAAAAACATGGTATTGAAATTAACGAGAGTATTTGCACTGCATCTGTAGTGCCCATTCCTTATTTGGAGAAATATTTTTTAATTCAAAAAACCAAATTATAAAATCATCTTTAACGAATAAAAGGGATTGTTGATAGCAGAAGTCAGCTGTGGGATCTTGGAATCAGAAGACTTATTACAGAAGAAATGGTAGAGAAATGGAAGTAATTAGCTTTGGAAAAAAAAGTAGAAATTCTAATACTGAAAAAGCTGAGTTCCATGGAGACTCACTTTATCACATTTCCCTGGCTATAGGCTTTGTAGTATTTTTCATCATCTGAAATCCCCTGCCTCTTTATTGTTTATTGTATGCCTGTCCAGACTCTTTGCAACCCCAGGGACTGTAGCCCGCCAGGCTCCTCTGTCCATGGAATTTTCCAGGCAAGAATACTGAAGTGAGTTGCCGTTTCCTCCTCCAGGGGAACTGAAGTGGCGTCTCCTGGGACTCCTGCTTTGGCAGATAAATTGTTTTACCACTGAGCTCCCTGGGAAGCCCCTTATTATTTATTACCCCTTCATATAATGTAAGGTTCACAAGAGGAGGGGCCTTGACTGATGGTTCACTATTTTATCTCCTATGCCTGCCACATAGTAGACACCAAGGGAAAGAATGGGATTGTCTCTCCACAAGTCACAGACAGCCTCCCTTGGCTCCAGTGGGTAGGGACAAACTGGTCTCTGGGGCCCACCTATCAGCAGAGGATGATACAGGGTGGGGCCTTTAGAAGAGGCTCTGGGGATAAAACCCCCAAACTTCTCACTATATGCAAAGGGACGTGTTGCTTGAGCCCAAGGCTTTTGCTAACCCTGCTGAGGCTTCAGGCATGTCTAGACACGTCCAGAGAAATGGCGGGACATGCTGGGTAGAAGTCAGATTTTCACAGTCAAAGAGCCTGTTGGAAAAAACCAAACAATCTCAAGAAGTAGCCCCTGGATGACTTTCACTCTGTATGGGTGGGTCTGGTGAGTTGATGGGGAGTCAGTTAAAGTACACTTTGTGGGGAAGATGTGGAGAAACTGGGTTCTTCCCCCATTGCTGGTGGTGGTAGACCGTGGTCCAGCCATTATAGAAAACCTTTCGGGAACTTCTTATGATGCTAAACGTGCACCTACCATACAGCCTAGCAGTTGCACCTCTGGGCACTTATCCAAGAGAAGTGAAATTCTATATTCACTTACAAATCTATAAAGAACAGTTTTATTCATAATAATAAAAAATTGGAGACAACTCAGATGTCCTTCAGTAGGTGACTAGGTAAACAAACTCTGGTACATCTCCTACCACGGAATACTGGTCAGTGACAAAAAAGGAAAGGACTGTTGATAAATAAAACAACTTCTGTGAAACTCCAGATAATTAGGAACTTGTGCTGAATGGAAAAAAAATCAGTTCCCAAAAGGCACACACTGTATGATTCCATTTATAAAAATAGTCTCACAATGACAAAATAAGGATGGAGAATAGTGATTGCCAGGGATCAGAAATGGGGGAATGAGGCAGGGTGATATCAGGGAATCTTGTAGTGGTGGATGTGAAAATGTTCTGTCTGGTTGTGTTGAGGTCAGTTTTGACAGTGATATTATTACATCATCATTTTGCAAGATGGGAGAAACTGGGTAGATGGTACATAGGATCTCTTCACATTATTATAGCTGCTAATGAATATACAGTCATCTCAGAATAAAATTTTTAATTATTTATTTATTTATTTTTAGTTGTGCTGAGTCTGTGCAATCACGCAAAGGCTTTCTCTGGTTGCGGCAAGCGGAGGCTGCTCTTCATTGTGGGACACAGGCTTCTCATTGCTGTACCTTCTCTTGTTGCAGAGCACGGGCTCTAAGCTCATGGACTTCCGTAGTTGCAGCATGCAGGCTCAGTTGTGGCACACAGGATTAGTTGCTTCTCGGCATGGGGAATCTTCCTAGACAAGGGATCAAACCCATGTTTGTTGCATTGGCAGGTGGATTCCTATCCACTGTACCACCAGGGAAGTCCTAGAATAAAAATTTAATTAAAAAAAATGTTGGCTTGCAGATTGGGAAGGTGAGATGGTGGGGAGGGGTGTAGAAGGGAGTGAACAATCCAGATAAGTCTCCTAGGAAAGAACTCATCCTAGATAAACAAAGAAGTTGGTGTGATAACGTTGACCTTACAGAATGTAAGATCCAACAGAGCAGGAATTGTGTCCACCATGTGTGTCCCTGGGTCACTTGTGCCTATCACTTGTCCCTGGGTCACTTGTGACAATACAGCCTGACATATCAGAGGGCTTATGGCAAGGGTTCCCCTCTCTCCAAATAAGAGCACTTAGGTATTGAAGAATGGCAGGCGACCCAAATCTGCTTGAGTCATCAGTTTTGCACCAGAAGGTTTAACTGAAAAGTACCCTTCACTCCACTTGTTTCCAAAGTTCAGACTGACTGAACTTTCAGGAGACACTCAGTGGAACCAAGCAGAGCTCTGTGACTGTTAAATGCACCTGCCCCAGGGTCACCCCAGATACACAAAAACCGACATAGCTGCTCAGTTAACCCTTGCATCACTGAGTCATGATAACACTGCTTTGGGAGCCTCTGACAAAATAGGATCCCATGAAGAGGGTGCCACTATCCCCTATTCTGCCACAGATGTTCTTGACTGCCTGAGGACTTGAAATGGGTCTTAAGAGAAACTGCTGGGGCTGGTGGAGTCTCAGGAAAGAACACAGCTCTAGAGAGGCCACAAAAATGTTGTGGTTGGTCCTGATCACAGTAGCCCACGGTGCTGTAACTTTCATAGGGCCCAGCCAGAATAGGGACAGCCACCAGCAGTGAAACTTCTGTGAATGGCCTTGTTCTTGAACTCATGTAAGAAACCTGTTAGGGACTCCCAGAACTCATTAAGGGGCAATTTGCAGGAGATTGAAGTCCCCTATACACTGGTGGGAGCTAGAATCAGCTAACTTGGACTACAGATCTTTTTTAAAAAAAATTGGTATAACCTTATATTCATCCTGATTTTCAGAAGGGAGTTGGATTTGTAATCAGAAAACCTCAGTGCCAAGCTTCAGTTTCAGTTTCTTAAACTGGCATAATAATGTCTGCCCTGCCTACTTGATAAGACAGTTATTCTGAGAATTATATGAAATGATATATATAAGAAAGCTTTTAACATTGTCAAGCACTGTATGCATGAAGTACTTGGTATCATTATGGTGCGTTGTCATCTCCACTGTAAATTCCTATCATCTCATCTTCTAAATGCTGTGTAATTGCTTTATTTTTATATTTGTAAACTTGGTTTATTATTTATTTTCTTCTGTTCCAAAATTTTTTACTTGAAAGTATAATGTACATATAGAATATATATCTTTTTAAGCAAAAGAGCTTGAGGATATCCAAAAATTGGTCTTGTGAATCAGGGCATATTGTTTTATTTTTTAAACCCTGAAGTATTTGTAAACAATGAAGTACTGAGAAAGGAAAAAATATGCAAACAACAATAGCAGCAACAAAAATACACCTTTGCTCTCATGGCTTTGCAACTTTAGTTTAACTTCCGTTGCTGTGCACGAAAATACTGTGACTTCCATCCTCAGATCCAGGATAGGTGGTCTGTATGTCCCACTACTCTCAACTTAAGGGGACCAAATGACCTGCTGCTGTGCCATCCCTATACAGGAAGCTATCTCCTCAGATCTGTTTTTTGTTTTCTTAATTGTCTGGTTTTTTTTTTTTTTTTTTCAATTTTACGGAGATATAATTGACACAGCCTTGTATAAGTTTAAGGTTTACCACATATTGACCTCTCGTACATATATTGCAAAATGATTGCTGCAGTAAGTTTAATTAAACTTAGATGTGGCCCAAACAAAGCTGCCAAAAATGATCTTTAGAGCATGATCTAAAATGTGTCCAAAGAGTTTATACCTTCTGGAGAGCTACCATCTTCATGCAGACATGCTTACCAGGTATATAACTCATGCAGTGGCTTGCTTAGTATCAAGCATGGTGAGAATGTAGATTCAAGGTTTATTTCCATTTTAAAAATGCTAACATCTTCACATTCATAGTTAGCAGGAATTTGATCTGAATAAGTGAGAGGAGGTCACACAATTTTACTCATTCTCAGAGTGATCTGAGTCCCTAGAGATGGGTGTTCTCCATCCTCTGGCCTTAGGTCAACAAGAGTAAAATGGAGCCCTGGGCTCTGATGCTCCTGGCCAAAACACTAGCCCATCTCTGACGCCATCAGGACTAACTCATACAGTTTATTCATCCTTATGTCTTCACCTCCTCCACCCCAAGTGCTTGTGATTCATAGAGATCATCTTTCACAGATGAAAAATGACTCAAAATGAAATAAAAATATTCCCAATTTTGCCCAGGCATTTCCTATTTTTTTCCCACTTTTTTTTCTCTTTATTATCCAGTAACATCTAGCATAAACTATATTTTATATATATACTTTTTATCACTTTTCTCCCTGATCTGGATTGTAAGCAGCTCCAATAGATAAAAGAATTTTGTTTATTTTGTGTATTCTTTGTTCCCAGTACCTTGACCATTACCTTATAGGTCATACTTATTTGATAATCAAGTTATTGAATGGATGAATGAGTGATTAAATGGGGTATCCCCAAATAGTATTGCTACTCCTTTCAGTTTTCTTTAGCATCTCAAGTCCAGTATAGTTAACCAAGTAGATGCTATCTCATTCCATCAGACACTCTCATCATTCTTACACACTCCATTATCTGCTTCAGTTTTCCAAATAATGGAGAGGAAGATGCTACTGCAAGGAAATGAGAGATTTTTCCTATCTCCAGCTCTTCTTCCATCTCATATATGACTAGTAAATTTCTAAAACTTTCTGAAAATCATGTAGAAGGTGCATAATTTCTTAGTCCCCTTTTTATTATCCCTATAAAACACTATGGTATTTTAGGTCCTTGTGACCCAAGACTATTTGAAGTGTGCATCTGTGGTGGTCTTTGTCTCTCTTGCAGGATTTGAAAGTTGTCCTGAGACCAGAATCTCCCACAGTTCCCTGCATCTCTGCCCAGGGCTTCTCTGAGGGTGTGGTCATGGGTGTTGGCTAAATGTGGAGACAGAGGAGCAAATTAACCATGGGCTAGAAATTAGAAAATGTGTTCCGGAATTAGGCTGCTGATCATCCAATTTACAACATTTTATGAGACCCATAACCTGGAAATTAAGGGATAGTAGTGAATCCTGGAAACAAGGGAGGCAAAAGCCAGAAAGTCAGACTCCCTATGTCTGGCTCCCATTCACTCAATAAGTGGCTTGCTTAGTATCAAGCATGGTGAGAATGTAGATTCAAGGTTTATTTCCATTTTAAAAATGCTAACATCTTCACATTCATAGTTAGCAGGAATTTGATCTGAATAAGTGAGAGGAGGTCACACAATTTTACTCATTCTCAGAGTGATCTGAGTCCCTAGAGATGGGTGTTCTCCATCCTCTGGCCTTAGGTCAACAAGAGTAAAATGGAGCCCTGGGCTCTGATGCTCCTGGCCAAAACACTAGCCCATCTCTGACGCCATCAGGACTAACTCATACAGTTTATTCATCCTTATGTCTTCACCTCCTCCACCCCAAGTGCTTGTGATTCATAGAGATCATCTTTCACAGATGAAAAATGACTCAAAATGAAATAAAAATATTCCCAATTTTGCCCAGGCATTTCCTATTTTTTTCCCACTTTTTTTTCTCTTTATTATCCAGTAACATCTAGCATAAACTATATTTTATATATATACTTTTTATCACTTTTCTCCCTGATCTGGATTGTAAGCAGCTCCAATAGATAAAGGAATTTTGTTTATTTTGTGTACTTCTTTGTTCCCAGTACCTTGACCATTACCTTATAGGTCATACTTATTTGATAATCAAGTTATTGAATGGATGAATGAGTGATTAAATGGGGTATCCCCAAATAGTATTGCTACTCCTTTCAGTTTTCTTTAGCATCTCAAGTCCAGTATAGTTAACCAAGTAGATGCTATCTCATTCCATCAGACACTCTCATCATTCTTACACACTCCATTATCTGCTTCAGTTTTCCAAATAATGGAGAGGAAGATGCTACTGCAAGGAAATGAGAGATTTTTCCTATCTCCAGCTCTTCTTCCATCTCATATATGACTAGTAAATTTCTAAAACTTTCTGAAAATCATGTAGAAGGTGCATAATTTCTTAGTCCCCTTTTTATTATCCCTATAAAACACTATGGTATTTTAGGTCCTTGTGACCCAAGACTATTTGAAGTGTGCATCTGTGGTGGTCTTTGTCTCTCTTGCAGGATTTGAAAGTTGTCCTGAGACCAGAATCTCCCACAGTTCCCTGCATCTCTGCCCAGGGCTTCTCTGAGGGTGTGGTCATGGGTGTTGGCTAAATGTGGAGACAGAGGAGCAAATTAACCATGGGCTAGAAATTAGAAAATGTGTTCCGGAATTAGGCTGCTGATCATCCAATTTACAACATTTTATGAGACCCATAACCTGGAAATTAAGGGATAGTAGTGAATCCTGGAAACAAGGGAGGCAAAAGCCAGAAAGTCAGACTCCCTATGTCTGGCTCCCATTCACTCAATGGAACTCAGCTTCCATTCCTTCCAGGGCTGATGCTGCAGGTTGGTCTTATACCTCCTGCTGCTGTGTCCAACTGGGCAAACAGGGACTCCTGAATCATATTTGAGGTAAACAAGGAAAGAGCAAAAAGAGTATCCGTGCCCTGTGTTTCAGTAACTCTGGGAAAGAGTTCCAAGAAAAACTGGAAAATGTACCAATGGAGAATCATGGATTGTCTCAGCCACTTAAAACTGTGTGGCTTCCCTGGTGGCTCAGAGGTTAAAGCATCTGCCTCCAATGTGGGAGACCCGGGTTCGATCCCTGGGTCGGGAAGATCCCCTGGAGAAGGAAATGGCAATCCTCTCCAGTATTCTTGCCTGGAGAATCCCATGGATGGATCGCAAAGAGTCGGACACGACTGAGCGACTTCACCTTCACCTTCACCTGTCTTCAGAAGCTACTCTTTTGAAACAAGGATAATGACCTGCTCTGCATATCTTGATCAGTGGGAGCTTTTTGTTTTTTAATTGAAAAAAAAAAAAAAAACCTATTGTGAAGCATTCATATTCAAAGATTTATATATCCTCAGGGTCTCCAGACCTTCAAAGAGGGAAGGTCAGCTATAACTGGCTACCAGGATGAAACTTCCACTTAGAGGTAGAAACTTTCACCAGTCCTTCAGCTGAAAAAAAGATCTTGTTTGTTTCTGGATCAAGAGACCTTTCAGACACACATTGGAAGTCCTAAGTTTTTGCATGCTGCTGCTGCGTCAGTCGTGTCTGACTCTGTGTGACGCCATAGATGTCAGCCCACCAAGTTCCTCTGTCCCTGGGATTCTCCAGGCAAGAATATTGGAGTGGCTTGCCATTTCCTTCTCCAATGCATGAAAATGATAAGTGAAAGTGAAGTCGCTCAGTGATGCCTGACCCTTCGCGACCCCATGGACTGTAGCCTAAACTTCTAAATTGGAGCGAAGGAAAATTACTGCAGCTTCTATCTAATGAAGATTGACATTAAGAGAGAAGCACCAAGTAAAGGCAAACACCAGCTTTTCAGATACTGGGAAGAGGATGAGAGTAGAGCAGTCCATACAAGGCCAGGCATGTGAGTGAACCATAGCAACCAGAAGCAGGAGTGGAAAAGAGCTGAGAAGAGAGTGCAAAGGCTCCAGCTCCCCAGGTAGCCCGGCTTAGCAGCAGGCTGGGGTTTTTTACTTCCTTCCTTCATTCTCTAAGTATCTGCAGTGTGCTCAGTGCCAGAGGTACAGACCTGAATAAGGCAAGGTCTCTGATCCTAAGGCAGTCCCAGCAAGAAGGTGTTGCTACAGAGAAATCTTGTGAGAAACAGGGAGAAAGACGCCCTGAAGATGAGTGCACAAATCTGCCCCAGGGCACACATCTGCCCTGGCTGACCAAACCCTCTGCTCATGAGCTTCACCAGCTGCTAGCTGGAACCAGTCCCACAAAATAATTTGAATGTCCCAGGGCCTTCGATGACTCACCTGGATGAAAGAGTAGACAGTTGCCTTTGCAGACATGCAGATTTGGAGTTCCTAAATCATTATTACATGAGAAACAGGCCAGTGGATCTTTGAGGCCAGGTTCCCCAACATAATTAGGAATCCAGAGGTCATGATCCCTTGCTAAGGTGGAAAGCAGACACCATCCTGGACTTCTAAGGTCCAAAGAGAATTAGACCTTTTCTCTTTGGGCCTCCCACAGTCTTGGGCCTGTCTCTTATACACATCTAGATGTGTATAAGAGACAGCTGTATGCATGAAGTACTTGGTATCATTATGGTGCGTTGTCATCTCCACTGTAAATTCCTATCATCTCATCTTCTAAATGCTGTGTAATTGCTTTATTTTTANCGGGCCTCCCACAGTCTTGGGCCCACAGTTCTTTCCAGCATTTCTTACACTATGTGGTAGCCATCCTCATTGTGCAAGACTCCTCTGGAGAAGGGAAGGAACAGTAGAGTGCAGTGGTTAGGCACATGATCTAGGCGGCAAAAAGATCTAGGTTCACACTTTGATTGGTTCCCTTAAAGACTGTGTAATTTTGCTGCAAGGATGGAGTTAGATAACATCTGTAAAAATTTGGCCCTACGGTATAGCCTATATTTGGTATAATTGGTATGTGTGTGCTCAGTCGTGTCTGACTCTTTTTGACCCCATGGACTGTAGCCCTCTAGGCTCCTCAGTCCATGGAATTTTCCATGCAAGAATACTGGAATGGGTTGCCATTTCCTCCTCCAGGGGATCTTCCCACCCAGGGATGGAAGCAGCGTCTCTTGCATCTCCTGCACTGGCAGGCAGATTCTTTACCACTGGGCCACCTGGGAAGCCAATATATTTGGTATAATAGCTGCTATTATTTTAATATTATTTAATATATACAAATTATATATTAATATATACAAATAATATTAATGTATACAATGTATAATGTCTATGACAATATTATTATGATACATTTATTATTATATTAATATTAATAACATACTAATAATAGATAAATCCATCAGAATTCAGGGCAAGAAACAGAAATTGCTTTATTTATATTAAATAGGATTTAATTTAATGATTGGAAATGAACTTTATAAAGGAGTAATGTGCTGGTAAAGTTAGTAGAAGGATTGAAGGAACTGATTCTAGGCTGGGGCTCCAGAAACAGCTTCCAAAACAACACAGAAATGACCAGCCAGAGGAGTCCACCTCTGGGGCACCTTGGGAGCCGCGCTGGACTCCTAGGGCACTTCTGGGGCACCTTGAGAGCTGCGCTGGAACCCTGACACCGGGGCTGCCTCTGCTCCAGCCCTTGCTGCTCAGTGCCCAAGAAGCTGGAAAATGAACTCCAGAGCACCATTCCAGTAAAGCCTCACATTTCCACAATTTTGGTTGCCGGCAAAAACGGCTAAAAGAGGATCAGCCTAAATAAATCTAAGAGGCAATAATGAAGCAAAAAGCTTGATTATTTGTGACCAAAGAATTGCAGATTGAGCACAGAGGTCTGAGTAACAACCCTAACAGTGGCCCTAGTGGGGACACTGAGTAAATTTCAGAGGCTTATGTATTTATTTATTTTTAATTTGAGGGTAATTGCTTTACAACTTTGTGTGGTTTCTGCCCTATATCAGCATGAATCAGCCATAGGTATATGTACATCCCCTCCCTCCTGAGCCTCTCTCCCACTACCCATCCCATCCTCTCCCTCTAGGTTATCACAAAGCATCAAATTTGAGCTCCCTGCATCCTACAGTAAACTTCCACTGCCTATCTAATTTTAAATATGGTAATGTATATGTTTCAATGCTACTCTCTCAATTTGTCCTGCTTCCCTGATAAAGAAGATGTGGTACATATACATGGTGGAATATTACTCAGCCATAAAAAGGGATGCATTTAACTTTGTTCTAATAAGGTGGATCAACCTAGGGCCTATTATACAGAGGGAAGTAGGTCAGAAAGAGAAAGACAAATATCATGTATTAATGCCTATATATGGAATCTAGAAAGATGGTACTGATGAACCTATCTGCAGGGCAGCAATGGAGATGTAGACATAGAGAACAAGCTTGTAGACACAGGGCGGGGGGCAGAATTCAGGGACTTTTAAAGACAAAGGCAGAAAACCTAAATAGACATTTCTCCAAAGAAGATGTACAGATGGCCAAAAGGCACATGAAAAGATGCTCAACGTTGCTAATGATTAGAGAACTACAAATCAAAACCACGATGAGGTATCGCATCACACTGGTCAGAATGGCCATCATCAAAAAGTCTACAAATAATAAATGCTGGAGAGGGTGTGGAGGAAAAGAAACCCTCCTACACTGTTGGTGGGAGTCTGAATTGGTACAACCACTATGGCGAGCAGTATATAGAACAGAAGAGAACAGATAAGACATGGAAGCAGCCTAAATGTCCATGGACAGTTGAATGGTGAAGAAGATGGGAATGCATGAAAGTGAAAAGTGAAAGGGAAGTCACTCAGTCGTGTCTGACTCTTCGCGACCCCTTGGACTGCAGCCTACCAGACTCCTCTGCCCATGGGATTTTTCCAGGCAAGAGTACTGGAGTGGGGTGCCATTGCTATAGTTCAGTATAAAAAAATTTTTTTGAAAGAAGTTAAAAGCTGAATATTCAAAGGAAAAAAGTTTTTAAAAAAGCAAAGAAGGGAGGTTTGCTTTACAAAGCCTTAATTTGGGTTGGAGACAAAAGT
This sequence comes from Cephalophus harveyi, assembly GCA_006410635.1. Taxonomy (NCBI): domain Eukaryota; kingdom Metazoa; phylum Chordata; class Mammalia; order Artiodactyla; family Bovidae; genus Cephalophus; species Cephalophus harveyi. The sequence goes on along the minus strand of SJYT01081352.1, from coordinate 71,605 downwards.
TGCTGCTGCTACTTAGTCACTTCATTCGTGTCCGACTCTGTGACCCTGTGGACTGCAGCCTGCCAGGCTCCTCTGTTCATGGGATTCTCTAGGCAAGAGTACTAGAGTGGGTTGCCATGCCCTTCCTTCAGGGGATCTTCCCTACCCAGGGATCGAACCCTGGTCTCCTGTGTTGCAGGCAGAGTCTTTACCTCTGAGCCACCAGGGAAGCCCAGACAAAAGGTAGTCTTGGCTAAACATGATTACATGCAAAGTGTATCATTAGAGGAAGGTAGAAGTTTGTTACTGTAACAATTTTCAGGTGTTTTTACAGAGTCCTTGGAATTCTTGTGATTTGACCCAGTTTAATCTTCATGGTTCCACCCAGTGAGGACATGTGTAAGGCTCAGCTTCAGCTCCATTTTAAGACCTCTTGACGTAAGGGATTGACATAAGTGACTTCACTTTATTTTTCATTTTACAAAAGGGAGCAGATTCTGCCTTGCACTCCTTGTGCTGAGTACACCTGCTTGATGAAAGACAATGTGCATCTAGAACTCTGATGGCAAAGACGCCTGGAAAACATGGTGCTCAGCCTTCTAACGTCTCCCTCCACCTAGGAGGCTGGAATGGAGGCCTGTGAGCCAGTCCTCATGAGAGATAACATGTGTGGACTATACATTCCAGGCACTCTGCTAGGTACCTCATGCCAAGTTAACCTCACACCCACGCAGCGAGATATGTATGTACTTATTTCGCAAATGAGGCAGCAGAGCCTAGAGGAAGTTGTCTTGTCAGAGACCACAGAGTAAGTGGTGAGGATGGGAGGTGAACAGGTGCTGTCTTAATCTAGAGCCCTTGTCTGAACCACCATATTATTCTACCCATCTCTGTGTCTTGCATGCCCAGCCTGGCATATGGCCACACCTACCCAATGAACATTAGAGGAGTTCATTATCAGGGATTTAACCAGAAAATTAAACCTAGATACTGTGGCCTAAGGCTTCTTCACCTTCTGGCTCTGACTCCCTTTCAGGAAGGCAGGAGACCAATGATGATGAGGGGACAAATCGGTGCCCCCACGTGGTGGAGGGAGGCTGAGCCGTGTGTGTAAGTCCAGCAGGGAACTGGGCCTGGAATATGGGGGACAGGCTGTATGATGGACTTGAATGCTTCTAGGATCAAAAGACACCACTGAGCAACTTCACTTTCACTTTTCACTTTCATGCATTGGAGAAGGAATGGCAACCCACTCCAGTGTTCTTGCCTGCAGAATCCCAGGGACAGAGAAGCCTGGTAGGAGGCCATCTCTGGGGTCTCACAGAGTCGGACACGACTGAAGTGACTTAGCAGCAGCAGCAGCAGGATCAAAAGACACGGCTGAGTGACTTCACTTTCACTTTTCACTTTCATGCATTGGAGAAGGAAATGGCAACCCATTCCAGTGTTCTTGCCTGCAGAACCCCAGGGACAGAAGAGCCTGGTAGGAGGCCGTCTCTGGGGTCTCACATAGTCGGACACAACTGAAGTGACTTAGCAGCAGCAGCAGCAGGATCAAAGGTTGTTGAGATGGAAGGGCCTAATAAGAATGACTGATGGAGTCACCCAAGATATTTTTTTCTTTTAATGAAGAATGAAAGTATAGTCTTAGAGGAAAAACACTTTCCCATGAATTCAAGCACTCTGGTGCCTGTGATAATGACTTCCTGAGGTCCTGAGAGGCTGGTAGCCACAGACACCTGTCCTCTGTGGAAGCAGTTGGCATATCACACACCCAGGCACACAACTGTGCAGACTTGTAAACACTTGCCACAGGAAGCGCTTTCCCGCTCTCTCTGGACACAGACCGCAGTCCATGTGGGCGCCCAGGAAGGCTCTGCATTCTGGCAGGGATGCTGAGGTCTGAGAGGAGGGCCCCAGACCTAGAGCGGTGGGGCTGCAGTCCCCATGCAGGAGTGAACACACACACATAGAAACACAGTCACACACACAGAGGGAGATAGACACGCCCCCAACATCACACACATAGAAACAGACATGCACAGCACAAATACACATACATATATACACATAGAGGTGCACCACACATACACAAGCCTACACACATACCACACACCCCTCCATATGCAGAGGTTCACCAGGAACACAAATACACACTACAAATCACACACACAAACACACACACACCATACCCATCACACAACCCTCCACGCACCTCACCACACAAAAACAGACATTCACATAACCACACATACACATACACACACATAGACACAAATAAACATACCACAAGTAGATACACACACATACACATACCATACCACACACATGAACATGCACCACACGTGCACAGTACACACACGCTCACATATAATGCACACAACCCAAATTTACACTCACAAACATATACAGTGAACACATATACCACATATGTAACACACAGGCACGAGCTTCTGAAAAATTGCCTCACCGTGGTTTAGCCATATTACAAAAGGTTTAAGGTGATAGTTACATGGACTATGAATGTGGGAGGTATGCATACAAAACAGTATCAGAAATGAAAAAGGCAGCAAACACAGTGATATGTGTGCCTGGTAGTCATAGGGACAGGAAGACAATGTAAGCAGCACAAATAATTTATGTTTAGTAAACTTTGAATAGTTTACTGTGAATGGATTTAGTTGAACAATAAAATTTTTCCAGTAACTACTCTTTAGCCCAATATATTCACTATGTGGCCAGTGATATTTCCATGGGGTAGAGTCTGGTTGGCTTCTAGCCCACCCCCTCCCATTCCGAGTGTATCTGTTGTTAGGGGGACAGCCACCCAGAGCCCCTGTGGTGTCTGGTTGATGACAGAGCTGGCCATCCACTCCCTCTTGCCATCCACTCCCTCTTGCCATCCACTCCCTCTTGCCACCCACTCCCTCTTGCCACCCACTCCCTCTTGCCACCCACTCCCTCTTGCCACCCACTCCCTCTTGTCCTTCCCAGCTCCCTCCCTGCCCTGCCTTTCTTGACACAGCAAACAAATAGGGAAGTTCAGGGATTTGGCATTGACCTTAGTGAGACACCGTAGTGTCTCATAGCTTCCCATAGTCCTGATTCCCCCAGAGCTACAGTTTATCTCTGTGTGCCTAGGGGGCGCTCAGGTCCAGGAATTGAAAATGTCAGAAGTTCCCTCTAGTATTTCTAAGATCCAGTAGGGAAGGGCTGGAAGTCCCAAAGTTAAGGGCCTGCTGATGAGAATGATGGCTGAGGGTCGTTGAGGAGGAGAAAGTGGGCTGATTGTAAATATACCTCCGAGACCCATTGTTTCATTGAAGTTCACATCTAAAAGGGATCATACATACCATCAGGTGTAATCTCTACATTTCTCAGAGGTAGGATCCAAGGCCAGAAGTGATATGTTTATTAAGACTATTTAGAAGCAACTTGATAATAAGAGATGCCCCGTCCTTTCTGATGGAGCAAATGGTTACCAATTTTATCTTCCTGTTCCCTTGTATTGTTTCATTATTCAGTGTAGGTGCCAAGATACTATTCTATATTCAAGATTTTATTAGAGAAACTAACCAATTAAATAGACTTTAAGAATTTCCATTTTATTAGATGAATGTAGAAGAATATTAATTTTCAAGGGAGAAAGGCATGTAACTCAAGAAAAATGATCAATTTATGTGTAGTTTTGGCATCCTATCATAATTAATTCTCCACTGTGTGTTTTTACTACGTTTCACTAAACAGCAAGAAATGGGGAAGGTGTATGGATTAGCGATGGGAACCAGGAGCCTAATCCTACACTGGCCTCTGCTCCCATGATCTCACGTGAGTGTCTGAACCTTTGTGAACTCCAGCTTCCCCTACTAAACAACAGGCTGGGACCAAATAAGCTCCATGGGTTCCAGTTAGGATGCAAAGAAGAATGAGTGTGTGGTCAGACATAAAGAGTCAGACCACCTGGAGCTGGTTTATCTCCATCTTTGAGCAAGTCACGTACCTTCTCCAGACTGCAGTTCTCTTTAGAGTATAAAATGTGTGCTATCCACCACGCAGGGCTGTTAATTCTACAAAGAATTCATGGCATCTGTCTGCCTTAGGGTAACATCTTAGGGATGTGGTGGTAAAGGACATGACCTTGTGCTTCCACAAAAGGCCTTTTGCTGTCATTGTGGAAAAGATGGAAGCCCCCTGGATGGAGGAAGCCCTGAACCCACACGCCTGCCACCATTGCAGCCTTTTGGAGTAGATTTTTGCCCCACTGTGGTTTAGCTTTGTTTTGCCTTCTGTTCATTGAGTTTTGCTTTTATAGATGACTTTATTTTTTTGAGATTCATTTTTCACCTGACTCTTCCTTCTTTCATGCTATTATTTCCTGATTAGGTCATTTCCCCAAACTCGCCTCTCTTTCCTCTGGCTAATCCTCCAGGGCTCAGCTTTCCTCATGGAAATTTTTCTGAATCATTGCCACCCTTCTATTTGCTTTAATAGTACCCAGCTCTTCTTCCTAACACTTACCACAATTACATTTACGTAATTTATTTGTGTTAGTCTGTCTTCCTTACCTAGCAAAAGTTGTAAGAAAGCAGCTGTCTCTTCTTTTTTATTCACTGATCTGCCCCTAACCCTATAGTGCTTACCACACAGTGAAGGGTTCTGTAATATGTGTTGAGTGACTGGGTAGATGAATGAATGAATGCTGTAATATGTGTTGAGTGACTGAGTAGATGAATGAATGAATGATCCCCCCAGCCAGCTGTCATGACTAGCTCATTAGGAGCACTTCTGTCCCTTTGCTCCTTCCATAATTAGTTTCATCTTCACTCTTGGAAGGATTTCTTCACAGCTTTTCCTACCCTTTTAAGAAAGGAATTTTATTTACAGCTGCCACAAAAAAATTCAACCAGAAGTCCTGACAGACCGTAATTTTAGAGAAACTTCATCTTGCTTACACTGAGGCTCACAGATCGACACATTACACTGAGGACACATTCCCCATGTCCTCTAGTTGGGCATTTAAATCTACTTTGGGGTATCCGTGTGATTATCAAGAGATGCAGAAGGGCTAAGGGATCTTACTGATGACAGGGCCCAGTTTAGATTCTGCCTTGACGAATTTTCTAGCCCAACAATTTGCTACTAAAGATTCTGGGTTCTCCATCTTAGGATTTTGTATCTGGGATTTTCTACTCTCATCAGGTTCCCAGGTAATCAAGCAGGTGAACAGGCAAGAGCTTCATAAAAAGAAGACATGTAAGTCAAATCAGTGTTTTCTTCTGATGACAACAGAGCTAAGAGAACACCTGGGTATTGGAAAGTGACTTTGAGGAGGGAGCAGAGAGGGAAGGCAGAATGGTGGGTTTCTCCTGAGAATGACTCACACCACTCTTGCTATGTATGTGTGTACGTTTCTCTCCTTAATGGAATAGCAACACACAGGAGTAGTTTCCCTCTCCCAGTCCAGTCTGCCTGAAGATTGGGTCTCTATGGAGGAAACACGTTCCACAATAATATTCTGGAGTGCTGCTGTGTTTGGGGCAGCCCTTAGGCTTCCTGACAATATAGCTTTGTTCTTGTTTCCTCCCCAGTACCTGATCCAGCAGCGAGTGCCCCGTTCTCAACCTCCCAGAGGTAAACTGTCATTATGACGGGAACAATAGGCCAAGCTGTGCTGTGGAGGGTATATATTCAAGGATGCCATGTTTAATTCCCCTACTTCCATGAATAGTCTTTAAGATGAATAGCTTTTCTTTTTCTTTTTTTGTTTGTTTCTTTCTTGGTTTGTTTCTTTAAATAGCTTACCGGATCCCCCACTGCAGTCTAAATAGTGCCTATTTCAGGGTTTCAGACCTGCCTGACCATATTCCATTTAAAGTTATGTGTGTCACAGACTGGTGGGCAAAAGTCACTCTGGAAGGGATTTCTGAGGCAGGAGTGGGAATGGTTATCTCAGACATCTCGCCCTTGGCCCCAGGGAAAGAGAAGCTACAAGCTGAAGCTACAACAGGCAGTTTTCAAAGTTGGAGGAGATGTAAAAAGCAGGATTCTGCTGCTGTTGTGACTGAAGGTGGGAAGGGAGAGCTTTCTGTTTGCTTCTGTGCTGAAGCTGCGGCGTTTCAGACACAGTGAGGACGGAAGGCTTCCAAGACTAATGACTCCTTGGTCTGCACAGCTTTGGGGACGATGGGTGGGGGCAGGACGGGTGAGAGCACCTCCACAGACGTCAGCGCTGCAGTGGAAGCCCTGGCGGCTGTGCTGTGGAGGGGTCCTCAAGTGGCTTCTCAGGCCTTGACCCCCCGATGAGTCCGTGGAGAGGAGGAAGCACATGGCGGACAGGGTGTGGGAGCATGTGCTCATGTGCAAAGGGTCCCCGGGGAGTCCCAGAAACAAAACTGGGTGAAGAGGGAGTGGAGGGAGGAGCCAGTGAAGTGCAGTCACTATTGTGAATGTAATGCTGTTTATTTTTTTATTTCAGTTTTTGTTTTTTTTTACTATAGGTGATTTACAGTATTAGTTTCAGGTGTACAATGTGGTGATTCAGTGTTTTTATAGATCATATCCCATTTAAAGTTTTATAAAATATTGGCTATATTCCATTTGTACAGTACATCTTTGTATCTTATTTATTTTATACATAGTAGTCTGTACCTTTTAATCCCCTGTCCTTAAATTGCTTCTCCCTGCTTCCCTCTCCCCACTGGTAACCACTAATTTGTTCTCTATAACTGAATCTATTTCTATTTTGTTATATTAATTTGTTTTATTTTTTAGATTCCACATATAAGTGATAACAGAGTATTTTTTTTTTCTGACTTATTTCACTAAGCATAGTACCCTCTAAGTCCATCTGCTGCTGCTGCTGCTAAGTTGCTTCAGTCGTGTCCGACTCTGTGCAACCCCATAGACGGCAGCTCACCAGGCTCCCCCGTCCCTGGGATTCTCCAGGCAAGAACACTGGAGTGGATTGCCATTTCCTTCAGTGCAGGAAAGTGAAAGTGAAGATGCTCAGTCGTGTCCAACCCTCAGCGACCCCATGGACTGCAGCCCAGCAGGCTCTTCCGTCCATGGGATTTTCCAGGCAAGAGTACTGGAGTAGGGTGCCATTGCCTCCTCCGCTAAGTCCATCTATGTTGTTACAAATGGCAAAATTTCATTCTTTGTATGGTTGAATGACATGCCACTATATGTGTATATATGTATGTGTATGTGTGTCTGTGTCTGTGTGTGTATGTCTGTCTGTCTGTCTGTATCACATCTTCCTTATCCATTCATCTGTTGATGGACACTTAGGTTGATTCCATATCTTCTGTGTGTTAGTGGCTCAGTCATGTCTGACTCTTTACAACCCCATAGACTGTAGCCTGCCTGGTGTTTCTGTCCATGGGATTCTCCAGGCAAGAATACTGGAGTGGATTGCCATTCCCTTCTCCAGAGGATCTTCCCAACTCACGGATCGAAGCCTGGTCTCCTGCATTGCAGGCAGATTCTCTACTGTTTGAGCTACATGGAAGGCCATGTCTTGGCTGTGATAAATAATGCTGCTATGAACCTTGGGGTGCAGGTATCTTTTCAAATTAGTGTTTCCATTTTCTTTGGATATATACCCAGGGGTGGAATTGGTAGACCGTATGGTAGTTCTGTTTTTAGATTTTTAAGGAACCTCCATCTGTTTCCAAAAGTGGCTGCACCAGTTTACCTTCCTACCAATAGTGCACAAGGGTTTCCTTTTCTTCACATCCTCAACAACATTTGTTCTTTGTGATCTTTTTGACAGTAGTCATTCCGATAGGTGTGAAGTGATATTTCATTGTGGGTTTGATTTGCATTTCCCTGATGGTTAGTGATGTTGAGCATCTTTTCATGTGCCTGTTGGCCATCTGTATGTCTTCTCTGGAAAAGTAGATATGACCCTATTTGGACTCACAGTTGGGTATAGCATGGAGAAAACACAGTCAGGTTACAATACAATTATAAATGTCAGTACTAGGAAGGCTCTTAGAGATTATCTAGCCAGATTTCTTCATGATGTCACAAATGGCAAGGTTTCATTTTTATGAGTAGTATTCCATTGCATATATACATGGAGGACCTTGAGGGTATTGTGCTAAGTAAAATAAGTCAGATGAAACAAATAAACTGTATGTTTTGACTTGTATATGGAATATAGAAAATAGAAAGACATACTAAATGAACAAACCAAGCAAATATAAACATGTAGTTACAGAGAACAGAGTGCATGCCTGTGCACTAAGGTGCTTCAGTTGTGTCCCACTCTGTGCAGCTGTATGGACTGCAGCCCACCAGGCTCCTCTGTCCATGAGATTCTCCAGGCAAGAATACTGTAGTGGGGTACCATGCCCTCCTCCAGGGGGTCTTCCCCACCCAGGGATTGAACCTGTGTCTCTTAGGTCTCCTACGTAGGCAGGCAGGTTCTTTACTGCTGGTGCCACCTAGGAAGCAATTACAGAGAATAGAGTAATAGTTACCATATAGGAATGGGTGGAAGGGAGGGAAAAATGGGTAAAGGGGATCAACTGCCTGGTGATGGATGGAAACTAAATTTGTGGTGGTAAGCACACTGTAGGACATATAGAATTAGAAATATAGTGTTTTTACACACAAAACTTGTATAATATTATAAAACCAGAAGAAGGGCAGGGGGAGCAATATGAAGAATCTTTGTTCTGACCTTGACTGTACTATGTCAANTGGTGATGGATGGAAACTAAATTTGTGGTGGTAAGCACACTGTAGGACATATAGAATTAGAAATATAGTGTTTTTACACACAAAACTTGTATAATATTATAAAACCAGAAGAAGGGCAGGGGGAGCAATATGAAGAATCTTTGTTCTGACCTTGACTGTACTATGTCAATACCCTGGTTGGGATTTTTTTTTTTTTTTGCCACACCACATGGCGTGTGGGATCTTAGTTCCTTAACCAGGGATCAAACCCACAACCCTTGCACTGAAAGTTTGGAGTCTTAACCACAAACACCAGGGAAGTGCCCTGGTTGTGATATTTTGCTATAGTTTTACAGGGGATAACCATGGGGAAAACTGGGAAAAGGGAAAATGGAATCCCTCTGTATCATTCCTTACAACTGCATGTAAATCTATAATTATCTCAAAATAAAAAGTGTAATTTACACAAAAAGTCCTCATGACACAGGTAATGAAAATGAGGCCCAGAGAGTTAAGAGACTTGCCATTGTTTCACAGCCAGTTAACAGCATAGCCAGGGTTGGACCTAGTTCTTCCAAGTCCCAGCCTTTGACACTCGATGGACTCCTGACAATGCAGAAATGTGTGTAGGGCATCAAGGGCTTCTGCTGTGTCTGTGGGAAGGAAGTGTGATCTTGGGCCCATGACTTTGAGGAAAGTCCAGGATGCCTGAAGTCGAATGGACGCTGTGGTGGGGGATTCTGTGTAGGAGCACCCTAAGAGGGGGAGTTCTGCTAGTACTAACCTCAAAAAGGCTCTGCCCCAACTGTGGCTTGGGAAAGTCAGAAAGGAGCAGGTGTAGCCTCATAGAAACAGAGCATTCCCTGGATCTCAGGATGTTCTGTCCATTCACCTAACTACACCCACATCCTCACAGACAGAAGCTTTTCCTCTTCAGCAGTAGGTCAACCCACAGGGTCTAGAGTCACCTACTAGGGCAACAAAACACATTTTTTTTTTTTTTTGCATCAGTGAGGGTTTTTTTGTTGTTGTTCTTGTTTTAAATCAAAATTCTCTCTTCTACTGTTTTAGGTCATTTACTCTTGAGCAAATCTGAAACAGTGTTATTGTTGTTTGATATTATCTTATTCATGAAATCTGGCCAGGGCTTCCCAGGTGACTCAGTGGTAAAGAATCCACTTGGCAGTACAGGACATGCAAGTTTGATCCCTGTGTGGAGAAGATACCCTGGAGTAGAAAGTGGCACCCTACTCCAGTATTCTTGCCTGAAAAACCCCATGAACAGGGGAGCTTGGCAGACTACATACAGTCCATGGGGCTGCAAAGAATCAGATACAACTGAACGACTGAGCACAGCACAGAGTGAAATCTGGCCACTCTTTAGTCTTCTAGGGTGAAATAGCCCAACTCCTTTATCCACTGGCCCTTAGGAATCTGAGACCAAGTTACTCTCTTGTTATGGAATGTTCCAGAAGCTGTGGAGAAGACCCAACTTTCCATACCTCATAACATTCATTTTTAGTGATTCACCTTTATTATAGTATTAATGAGGTGAAGTCGCTCAGTCGTGTCCGACTCTTTGCGATCCATCCATGGGATTCTCCAGGCAAGAATACTGGAGTAGATTGCCATTTCCTTCTCCAGGGGATCTTCCCGACCCAGGGATCGAACCCAGGTCTCCCGCATTGGAGGCAGATGCTTTAACCTCTGAGCCACCAGGGAAGCCCCTGCTAAATGTAGTGCACCCCGGGACACTCAGGATATGTATTTTGACTTAACTAAGATTCATGTCACTCTGCTGGGTAATTTAAAACTTAATTTTAAAAATGCACGCACAGGACTTCCCCAGTGATACAGTGGATAGGAATCCTTTGGCCAGTGGAGGGGACATGGATTTGATCCCTGGCTCAGGAAGATCCTATATGCCTCAGAGCAACTAAGCCCATGCACCATAGCTACTGAGCCTGTGCTCTAGAGCCCGCGAGCCACAACTACTGCACCCGAATGCTGCAACTATTGAAGGGTGTGTGCCTAGAGCCTGTCTGTGCCCCATAACAAGAGAAGCCCCTGCAATGAGAAGCCTAGGCACCACAAGGAAGAGTAGCCCTCTCTCACCACAACTAGAGGAAAACCTGAATATAGCAACTAAGACCCAACACAACCAAAAAAGAAAAAATTACACATCTTTAACATTCAGAAAATGAAGATCATGGCATCTGGTCCCATCACTTCATGGCAAACATATGGGGAAACAGTGGAAATAGTGTCAGACTTTATTTGGGGGGGCTCCAAAATCACTGCAGATGGTGACTGCAGCCATGAAATTAAAAGACGCTTACCCCTTGGAAGAAAGTTATGACCAAGCTAGATAGCATATTGAAAAGCAGAGACATTACTTTGCCAACAAAGGTCCATCTTGTCAAGGCTATCATTTTTCCAGTGGTCATGTACGGATATGAGACTTGGACTGTGAAGAGAGCTGAGTGCTGAAGAATTGATGCTTTTGAACTGTGGTGTTGGAGAAGACTCTTGAGAGTCCCTTGAACTGCAAGGAGATCCAACCAGTCCATTCTGAAGGAGATCAGCCCTGGGTGTTCTTTGGAAGGAATGATGCTAAAGCTGAAACTCCAGTACTTTGGCCACCTCATGCGAAGAGTTGACTCATTGGAAAAGACTCTGATGCTGGGAGGGATTTTGGGCAGGAGGAGAAGGGGACGACCGAGGATGAGATGGCTGGATGGCATCACCGACTGAATAGATGTGAGTTTGAGTGAACTCTGGGAGATGGTGATGGACAGGGAGGCCTGGTGTGCTGCGATTCATGGGGTTGCAAAGAGTTGGACACAACTGAGCGACTGAACTGAACTGAAAAATACACATGTATTTAAAAATATACACGGAATAAAAGTACAGCTCTTTCCTGTGGATGGCGAAATTTGGATGTAGAATAAACCAATGGCCACCTGAGCCCATTTTAAGTCATGCAGACACCCCATCTCTGCAGCTCATAGCATTCTTGTGAATGGGCCCTGATAAGTCTCAGATACCGTTTACTTCTCTTTCTTTTGCTCTCACTCCCTGACCTCATCGGAGTGCCCTTTATTCCCCCACCTCCCTTGGTTTGCCTTCACAAGTGCCTGTGCCATAATCGAATGAGAGCTTGTTTTTTACTTACTTCTGGTGACTTTGTCACGGCCTCACACAAAGGTCACATCTGCAAAGCCAGACCAGTCGGCTGAGAGAGGCCATATTGACTGAGCGGGAGACAGACTCTTTGGAGCCATCATTTCATTGTGCAGTCGGTCTGGGGTACTTAGGGGGAGGGTGAACCTCCACCAGGTTTCTGGTCAAGCTCTATCCCCACCCACTGGAGCCCACAACACCCTGGGATCCACTCATACACAAAGCGTTCTCTTGGGCCCATCTATTTACATTCTTAGACTTCTGCCTGATCTCCCTAGAAAAACAGGTCAATCTGAAGAATGTCTATCTTCCCCCACAAAACTCTTATGAAATAGTTTGCTCTACTGAAAGAGGAACTTCCCAGGTCAGTAGGTGCCCAGTATGCTACTAGAGATCAGTGGAGAAATAACTCCAGAAAGAATGAAGGGATGGAGCCAAAGCAAAAACAATACCCAGTTGTGCATGTGACTGGTGATAGAAGCAAGGTCCGATGCTGTAAAGAGCAATATTGCATAGGAACCTGGAATGTCAGGTCCATGAATCAAGGCAAACTGAAAGTGGTCAAATAGGAGATGGTAAGAGTGAACGTCAACATTCTAAGAAGCAGCGAACTAAAATGGACTGGCATGGGTGAATTTAACTCAGATGACCATTATATCTACTACTGCGGGCAGGAATCCCTCAGAAGAAATGGAGTAGCCATCATGGTCAAAAAAAGAGTCCAAAATGCAGTACTTGGATGCAATCTCAAAAACGACAGAATCATCTCTGTTCGTTTCCAAGGCAAACCATTCAATATCACAGTAATCCAAGCCTATGCCCCAACCAGTAACACTGAAGAAGCTGAAGTTGAACGGTTCTATGAAAACCTACAAGACCTTTTAGAACTAACACCCAAAAAAGATGTCCTTTTC
>SJYT01081352.1:4691-45466 GCA_006410635.1 Cephalophus harveyi | reverse complement strand
AAATATCAGTAACCTCAGATATGCAGATGACACCACCCTTATGGCAGAAAGTGAAGAGGAACTAAAAAGCCTCTTGATGAAAGTAAAAGAGGAGAGTGAAAAAGTTGGCTTAAAGCTCAACATTCAGAAAATGAAGATCATGGCATCTGGTCCCATCACTTCTTGGGAAATAGATGAGGAAACAGTGGAGACAGTGTCAGACTTTATTTTTGGGGCTCCAAAATCACTGCAGATGGTGATTGCAGCCATGAAATTAAAAGACGCTTACTCCTTAGAAGGAAAGTTATGATCAAGCTAGATAGTATATTCAAAAGCAGAGATATTACTTTGCCAGCAAAGGCCCATCTAGTCAAGGCTATGGTTTTTCCAGTGGTCATGTGTGGATGTGAGAGTTGGGCTGTGAAGAAAGCTGAGCACCAAAGAGTTGATGCTTTTGAACTGTGGTGTTGGAGAAGACTCTTGAGAGTCCCTTGGACTGCAAGGAGATCCAACCAGTCCATCCTAAAGGAGATCAGTCCTGGGTGTTCATTGGTAGGACTGATGCTAATGCTGAAACTCCAATACTTTGGCCACCTCATGAGAAGAGCTGACTCATTGGAAAAGACCCTGATGCTGGGAGAGATTGGGGGCAGGAGGAGAAGGAGGCGACAGAGAATGTGATGTCTGGATGGCATCACCGACTGGATGGACATCAGTTTGGGTAGACTCTGGGAGTTGGTGATGGACAGGGAGGCCTAGTGTGCTGTGATTCATGGGGTTGCAAAGAGTCGGACAGGACTGAACTGAGAAAATATCTGGTCAGCCTGGAAGCAGTCTGTGTGGCCAAAGTTTCTTGTGTGTTTTTATGTTTGGGGTCATGGGATGATGGCAGGGAGAGCTGGTATTTCATCTTTTCTCTGAGAGAGATAGTGAGAGGTAAAATCCCTGTGTCCTCCATCCCTGCCCAGCAAGAGTTCAGCAGCCCCTCTCATTTCTAATAAATGAGACACTCCCAGGCTTCGGGAAAAGGTCCTTTAAATACACCTTTAATTTCACTGTCAGCATTATACATCTATTAAAGAAATGTTCACCTTTAGAGCTTGAGTGTATTATAGATTTAAAAATTGTGGTCAGAAGTTCAACGCCAGTTTAGGTTCGATACAGGATACAGGATGCTTGGGGCTGGTACACTGGGATGACCCAGTGAGATGATATGGGGAAAGAGGTGGGAGGGGGTTTCAGGATTGGGAACTCATGTACACCCGTGGCAGATTCATGTCAATGTATGGCAAAACCAATACAGTATAAACAAAAATAAATGAATAAATCCCATTTCAGTTTTTGAAAAAAGGCTTTGCTGATATTTAAAAAAAAAAAAAGTTGAATCACCAAGTTACCTATGGGCAGTGGGGAACTGGGAGGAGAATAACCATTTTAAAATAATCATATCTGAGCCTCCAAAGACAAATTAAGTGTTTGGGTCATATATATTATCAATTGCATTTTCTAAATCAGTTATTCCATCTAAAAAAAAAAAAAGTTGAATCACCAAGTTACCTATGGGCAGTGGGGAACTGGGAGGAGAATAACCATTTTAAAATAATCATATCTGAGCCTCCAAAGACAAATTAAGTGTTTGGGTCATATATATTATCAATTGCATTTTCTAAATCAGTTATTCCATCATGTTTGTCCTCGGTCCTGCCCAACTCTTTGCCATCCCATGGACTGTAGCCCACCAGGCTCCTCGGAAATCCTCCCCCAGGATTTCCCAGACAAGAATACTGGAGCAGGTTGCAATTTCCTTCTCCAGGGGATATTCCCAACACAGGGATTGAACCTGTGCCTCTTGCATCTCCTGCATTGGCAGGCAGATTCTTTATGCTGTGCCACCTGAAAGGCCTTCCATTTAAATTAGGACAGGCCACAACAGGTCAGGGGCTTATCAGCATGGCCAGTGGACAAGTCAGACGATAATCTTCACCTGACCACCCTGGTGGGACCTCAGCCCTGGTCTCCTGACTGGCAGACCCTGTTTCAGGCTCTAATCCATCCACTCAGACTCTGACAATACCCAGCTCTATTCTTCACGTTTTCAGCCTAGGGAGGAGTTCCCCTTCAGGCAAGAGAAGTAGTGGAGAGGGAGTTTTAGGATCCTAGATTGGTGATGGCTGGTCTAGGGTCCATCTCTGATCTCTGGCCATATTTTGACCTGCTTCTCTTTCTTCCTCCAAATTAGGTTGACCTGCCAACTTGCTTGAAGAAGTCATCCACTGGGTTCATTAGATGCTGTCTCTAAAGAAGCTGCTATGACTGACTTGGTTTTGGTATATATACGGTGGAGGCAAATCACCCCAGAATTTCCAGCTCTCAAGATGTGCATTGGAGGATCAGATGTGGTGGAAAACCAAAGACAGGGTGCGGAGATTGGGCATGTGCCTGGGTGGATTGGGTTGGGTCAGAGCATTCAGCCTGGGGCCAGTCTTCCTGTACTGGCTTTCATCTAACCCTGGCAGTGAAGCCCAGCCATTTCTCAGAATGGACCTTGCTGTATCAGGAAGCAACACTTGCCACAGATGTGCCAGAGAAAGCTTTCTTTTTATTTTCCTTCTTTCTCTCTCTCTCTGTCTTGTCTTGTTTCCTTTCTCACTCTTTCACTCTCTTTCTTTCTTTGTCTTAATAACAAGTGATGAAACTTTCACAAGTTTGGGGCTTGGGGCCAGTGTCTTCATCCAGGAGCTCACATTTGTGTGTGATCAGTTAACTGAATTGCCCAAAAGTATAAGAGCGGTCATAGGGCCCCAGCCTGAGTCTTCCAAAGAAGTTGGCTCTGATCTATGACCCAGACTTCCCCTTGGAAGCAGCTATCTCAATGCCTCATGAGACCAGACCACCAGGCCCCACCTCTCACATGACCACTCCAGGACCACCCGAGCAGCATCTTACCATAAGCCAGCATATTATAGCTCCTGGAGACAAAGAAGTAGCCTTTCACTGCTGCTCCTAACTGCTGGGCTCCCTGGGTGCTTAGAACCCGTTAGAAACAAAAGTATCTCAACATATAGCACCATGGCCGCAGGCCTGACTGCAGTCTAACAGTTGTGCCCTGCGGTTATTTTGCCAGTTGTGGGTGAACCTCAAACAGTTAAGAACTAGGTCTCTGCTCCCGCCACCTCCCCTGTGTCTCAGACATTTCTCTTTACCTCGTGAGTCTGCAGAAGAAGACAGGCAAGTATTCAAGAACAGACTGTCTCATGAGATTTCCTGTACTTCCTGCTGCTGCCTCGGCCACGCTTCCCTGAGAAAGACCTTCTCATGATAGATCAGCACTTCTACTGCCAGTTGTGGCAGAGGCCAGATTAAAGAGGAATGTGAAAATGCAAAATCATGAAGAAATGTACCCTCTACCTTTTTTTCATGGGTGGGGCAGGGGGAGTACAGGCAAAAGAGATGATGGCTTGAAAAAATTACATGTAAGGTCTTCCCAGGTGGTTCAGTGGTAAAGAATCCGCCTGCCAATGCAAAAGCCGGAGGAGATGCTCTGGTTTGATCCCTGAGTCAGGAAGATCCCCTGGAGAAGGAAATAGCAACCCACCCCAATATTCTTGCCTGGAGAGTTCCATGGGCAGAGGAACCTGACGAGCTACATTCAGTCCATGGGATCACAAAAGAGTCGGATAGTGTGACTAACACACACACACGGTATTTTAAAGCAAAAGAGATATGCTATTTCATTGCCTGTAGAATGATCTCAGGCCTTTGTCTTGTCCCTTATCCTAGAGAGAACCTGTGAGTGACTCTCCCCTGCCTCATCCCAATCACACACCCACTCTGAGTGCCTACTTTTTTTAAGATGATAGATTGACAGGGAAGAACAGGGTAGTTACCACAACATGACAAGACCCCTGGCCTATGTATATTCTCAAAGCCTCAAGTCTGGTTCAGTCAAGAGCTAGAGATGACCAGAGGTCAGTGGTCAACCTGGGATGGCTCTGCTACACTTGGGATCACCCCTGAGCCAAGGGCCTGTGGAGACCACAGCACCCTGAGATGTCCACAGAATTCTAGATAACTCTTGAGGGAAATACCTGACATTCCCAATCCTTTTTGTCCCTTCACTCCAGAGAGTTATGGGATTAACTTCCTTGGATCTTTGAATGGTCTATGGTCTCTTAGGTATCCGGGATCTGGAATATATTCCCCATTTTCACCTGGACCCATCTTATACCTCTTCATTTCAGTCGCTCACTCGTGTCTGACTCTTTGCGACCCCATGGACTGCAGCACACTAGGCTTCCCTGTCTATCACCAACT
Organism: Cephalophus harveyi; assembly: GCA_006410635.1. Taxonomy (NCBI): domain Eukaryota; kingdom Metazoa; phylum Chordata; class Mammalia; order Artiodactyla; family Bovidae; genus Cephalophus; species Cephalophus harveyi. The sequence continues at coordinate 41,173 of SJYT01081352.1, read as the reverse complement.
CCTGGAGCCTTCTCAAACTCATGTCCATCCCATTGGTGCTTCCATCCAACCATCTCATCCTCTGTCATCCTCCCCTTCTCCTGCCTTCAATCTTTCCCGGTATCAAGATCTTTTCCAATGAGTTAGTTCTTTGAATCAGGTGGCTAGAGTATTGGAGTTTCAGGTTCAGCATCAGCCCTTCCAATGAATATTCAGGACTGATTTCCTTTAGGATGGACTGGTTGGATCTCCTGGCAGTCCAAGGGACTCTCAAGAGTCTTCTCCAACACCACACTTAAAAAGTATCACTTCTTCTGCACTCAGCTTTCTTTATATCCAACTCTCACATTCATACATGACTACTAGAAAAACCATAGCTTTGACTAGATGGACCTTTGTTGATAAAGTAATGTCTCTGCTTTTTAATATGCTGTCTAGGTTGGTCATAACTTTTCTTCCAAGGAGCAAGAGTCTTTTAATTTCATGGGTGCAGTCACCATCTGCAGTGATTTTAGAGCCCCCCAAAATAAAGTCTCTCAACAATAAAGAGTAGTCCCCTCCAAACCCATTTCCTCACGCTAGAACCCAAGGAGCAGAAAGTCAAAGACAGGGGAGCCAGCCTCTGAGTTTAGCTGGATAGATAAAAAGCTGTGCCATCCCATTCTGAAGACTCCATGCCGGAGATGTCACTCTCCCCATTCCTCTGCCTTTGCTTCTGTGCGTTCACCTTGTCCCCGAGTGTACGCATTGTCCACCTGCCTTCATCCGAAACAAAACAGGAAGTGACTTACTTGAAGGAGAATATAAATCAAAGCTAGCTATGGTAAGAAGCATTAAAAAGGAAAAGGACGCACACAGTTGGGCATGAGATGGTGCCAGGGATGAAGTTAATACACAATGCAGGCTCCCAGGCACTTAGCAAAGGTCTTGAATCTGGCCCCAAACTGTTGAGCAGGAGATGAGAAAGGGGGAAGCAGGTGAGCATATCTGTTCATGGGGCCCAGAGATATGCCTGGCAGAGAGGCCAGCTGTGTTTCTCAACTCCAGCAGCTTCCCCTTCCCCAGCATGCCTGGTGCACAGGTCCTTCTGTGCCTTTGGTCTCACAGCTCACACCCCCACTGTTACCTCACCGCCTGTCAGCCACCCTGTCTCCTTTTTGTTCCTTGGAAACATCAAGGTCATTTCTGGCTTCATTTTTCCTCTTTCCTCAGATCTTCACATGTCTGACTTGTTCTTATCATTTGGACCTCAGCTCAAAGTCCCATCCTTGGAGAAGTGGTTTCTGACTGCCTACTCAAAAGCGATTCCTCTTCCCTACAAGCCTATGGTGAGATTGCTTCACTCTGCTTGTTTTTTCTCATAGCGCCTAATCACCGCATAAAAAAATTTAACTCATTTATTTGATAACATAGTTATTGTGTGTCTCTCCCATTACAGAAGATCATGAGCACAAGACCTAGCCTGTACCCCTTAAGAGAGAGTCTAGCAGTTGAGAGGAGCTTCAGTGAATATTGGCTGAATAATTGAACAAAGACTGATACTAAAACTAGGGAAAGCTTCTTCTGAAGGGTCCTCGTAAAAGGGACACAGAGCAACATAACAGGTGTATTCTGAGCAGCATCCTTACGGTACTCACTGTGAGGCTTCTCCGCACTCTTTTCTTCTTTTAAGATTTATTTTTTTATTTCACTTTATACGTGGCTGCACTGGCTCTTTATTGATACACATGGGCTTTCTCTAGATATGAGGCGTGGGAGCTGCTCTCTAGTTGTGGTGCATGAGCTTCTCATTGCAGTGGCCTCTCTTGTTGCAGAGCACAGGCTCCAGGCATCAGTGTTTGTGGCCTGTGGGCTCAGTAGTTGTAGCTCATGGGCTCTAGAGCATAGGCTCAATAGTCATGTCTCACAGGCTAAGTTGCCCTGCAGCATCTGGGATCTTCCTACAGCAGGGATTGAACCCATGTCCCCTGAATTGGCAGGTGGATTCTTAACTACTGGACCACTAGAGAAGCCCCGTTTCCACAGACTCTTAATTAGTATCGGGTCAGCTCAGAGCAAGGAACAAGGGGAACCCACCAGGAGTAGTTCTATCTGTACTTCATCCAATTCTCCTTTCTCTCTGACTGCAGTCTCACTTGCTGCAACCAAAGACCATTATGCCATCCTCAATAGATTCAGATAAGAGTTTTCTGCTATTTTCTGCCCCCCAAAAATCATTTTTATAAATGTGAAAAATTATACAAATGTGCATGGAAGTGTTGAGCAGAGTTACCTGAAAGGCCTTCCATTTCAATTAGGACAGGCCACAACAGGTCAGGGGCTTATCAGCATGGCCAGTGGACAAGTCAGACGATAATCTTCACCTGACCACCCTGGTGGGACCTCAGCCCTGGTCTCCTGACTGGCAGACCCTGTTTCAGGCTCTAATCCATCCACTCAGACTCTGACAATACCCAGCTCTATTCTTCACGTTTTCAGCCTAGGGAGGAGTTCCCCTTCAGGCAAGAGAAGTAGTGGAGAGGGAGTTTTAGGATCCTAGATTGGTGATGGCTGGTCTAGGGTCCATCTCTGATCTCTGGCCATATTTTGACCTGCTTCTCTTTCTTCCTCCAAATTAGGTTGACCTGCCAACTTGCTTGAAGAAGTCATCCACTGGGTTCATTAGATGCTGTCTCTAAAGAAGCTGCTATGACTGACTTGGTTTTGGTATATATACGGTGGAGGCAAATCACCCCAGAATTTCCAGCTCTCAAGATGTGCACTGGAGGATGAGATGTGGTGGAAAACCAAAGACAGGGTGCGGAGATTGGGCATGTGCCTGGGTGGATTGGGTTGGGTCAGAGCATTCAGCCTGGGGCCAGTCTTCCTGTACTGGCTTTCATCTAACCCTGGCAGTGAAGCCCAGCCATTTCTCAGAATGGACCTTGCTGTATCAGGAAGCAACACTTGCCACAGATGTGCCAGAGAAAGCTTTCTTTTTATTTTCCTTCTTTCTCTCTCTCTCTGTCTTGTCTTGTTTCCTTTCTCACTCTTTCACTCTCTTTCTTTCTTTGTCTTAATAACAAGTGATGAAACTTTCACAAGTTTGGGGCTTGGGGCCAGTGTCTTCATCCAGGAGCTCACATTTGTGTGTGATCAGTTAACTGAATTGCCCAAAAGTATAAGAGCGGTCATAGGGCCCCAGCCTGAGTCTTCCAAAGAAGTTGGCTCTGATCTATGACCCAGACTTCCCCTTGGAAGCAGCTATCTCAATGCCTCATGAGACCAGACCACCAGGCCCCACCTCTCACATGACCACTCCAGGACCACCCGAGCAGCATCTTACCATAAGCCAGCATATTATAGCTCCTGGAGACAAAGAAGTAGCCTTTCACTGCTGCTCCTAACTGCTGGGCTCCCTGGGTGCTTAGAACCCGTTAGAAACAAAAGTATCTCAACATATAGCACCATGGCCGCAGGCCTGACTGCAGTCTAACAGTTGTGCCCTGCGGTTATTTTGCCAGTTGTGGGTGAACCTCAAACAGTTAAGAACTAGGTCTCTGCTCCCGCCACCTCCCCTGTGTCTCAGACATTTCTCTTTACCTCGTGAGTCTGCAGAAGAAGACAGGCAAGTATTCAAGAACAGACTGTCTCATGAGATTTCCTGTACTTCCTGCTGCTGCCTCGGCCACGCTTCCCTGAGAAAGACCTTCTCATGATAGATCAGCACTTCTACTGCCAGTTGTGGCAGAGGCCAGATTAAAGAGGAATGTGAAAATGCAAAATCATGAAGAAATGTACCCTCTACCTTTTTTTCATGGGTGGGGCAGGGGGAGTACAGGCAAAAGAGATGATGGCTTGAAAAAATTACATGTAAGGTCTTCCCAGGTGGTTCAGTGGTAAAGAATCCGCCTGCCAATGCAAAAGCCGGAGGAGATGCTCTGGTTTGATCCCTGAGTCAGGAAGATCCCCTGGAGAAGGAAATAGCAACCCACCCCAATATTCTTGCCTGGAGAGTTCCATGGGCAGAGGAACCTGACGAGCTACATTCAGTCCATGGGATCACAAAAGAGTCGGATAGTGTGACTAACACACACACACGGTATTTTAAAGCAAAAGAGATATGCTATTTCATTGCCTGTAGAATGATCTCAGGCCTTTGTCTTGTCCCTTATCCTAGAGAGAACCTGTGAGTGACTCTCCCCTGCCTCATCCCAATCACACACCCACTCTGAGTGCCTACTTTTTTTAAGATGATAGATTGACAGGGAAGAACAGGGTAGTTACCACAACATGACAAGACCCCTGGCCTATGTATATTCTCAAAGCCTCAAGTCTGGTTCAGTCAAGAGCTAGAGATGACCAGAGGTCAGTGGTCAACCTGGGATGGCTCTGCTACACTTGGGATCACCCCTGAGCCAAGGGCCTGTGGAGACCACAGCACCCTGAGATGTCCACAGAATTCTAGATAACTCTTGAGGGAAATACCTGACATTCCCAATCCTTTTTGTCCCTTCACTCCAGAGAGTTATGGGATTAACTTCCTTGGATCTTTGAATGGTCTATGGTCTCTTAGGTATCCGGGATCTGGAATATATTCCCCATTTTCACCTGGACCCATCTTATACCTCTTCATTTCAGTCGCTCACTCGTGTCTGACTCTTTGCGACCCCATGGACTGCAGCACACTAGGCTTCCCTGTCTATCACCAACTCCTGGAGCCTTCTCAAACTCATGTCCATCCCATTGGTGCTTCCATCCAACCATCTCATCCTCTGTCATCCTCCCCTTCTCCTGCCTTCAATCTTTCCCGGTATCAAGATCTTTTCCAATGAGTTAGTTCTTTGAATCAGGTGGCTAGAGTATTGGAGTTTCAGGTTCAGCATCAGCCCTTCCAATGAATATTCAGGACTGATTTCCTTTAGGATGGACTGGTTGGATCTCCTGGCAGTCCAAGGGACTCTCAAGAGTCTTCTCCAACACCACACTTAAAAAGTATCACTTCTTCTGCACTCAGCTTTCTTTATATCCAACTCTCACATTCATACATGACTACTAGAAAAACCATAGCTTTGACTAGATGGACCTTTGTTGATAAAGTAATGTCTCTGCTTTTTAATATGCTGTCTAGGTTGGTCATAACTTTTCTTCCAAGGAGCAAGAGTCTTTTAATTTCATGGGTGCAGTCACCATCTGCAGTGATTTTAGAGCCCCCCAAAATAAAGTCTCTCAACAATAAAGAGTAGTCCCCTCCAAACCCATTTCCTCACGCTAGAACCCAAGGAGCAGAAAGTCAAAGACAGGGGAGCCAGCCTCTGAGTTTAGCTGGATAGATAAAAAGCTGTGCCATCCCATTCTGAAGACTCCATGCCGGAGATGTCACTCTCCCCATTCCTCTGCCTTTGCTTCTGTGCGTTCACCTTGTCCCCGAGTGTACGCATTGTCCACCTGCCTTCATCCGAAACAAAACAGGAAGTGACTTACTTGAAGGAGAATATAAATCAAAGCTAGCTATGGTAAGAAGCATTAAAAAGGAAAAGGACGCACACAGTTGGGCATGAGATGGTGCCAGGGATGAAGTTAATACACAATGCAGGCTCCCAGGCACTTAGCAAAGGTCTTGAATCTGGCCCCAAACTGTTGAGCAGGAGATGAGAAAGGGGGAAGCAGGTGAGCATATCTGTTCATGGGGCCCAGAGATATGCCTGGCAGAGAGGCCAGCTGTGTTTCTCAACTCCAGCAGCTTCCCCTTCCCCAGCATGCCTGGTGCACAGGTCCTTCTGTGCCTTTGGTCTCACAGCTCACACCCCCACTGTTACCTCACCGCCTGTCAGCCACCCTGTCTCCTTTTTGTTCCTTGGAAACATCAAGGTCATTTCTGGCTTCATTTTTCCTCTTTCCTCAGATCTTCACATGTCTGACTTGTTCTTATCATTTGGACCTCAGCTCAAAGTCCCATCCTTGGAGAAGTGGTTTCTGACTGCCTACTCAAAAGCGATTCCTCTTCCCTACAAGCCTATGGTGAGATTGCTTCACTCTGCTTGTTTTTTCTCATAGCGCCTAATCACCGCATAAAAAAATTTAACTCATTTATTTGATAACATAGTTATTGTGTGTCTCTCCCATTACAGAAGATCATGAGCACAAGACCTAGCCTGTACCCCTTAAGAGAGAGTCTAGCAGTTGAGAGGAGCTTCAGTGAATATTGGCTGAATAATTGAACAAAGACTGATACTAAAACTAGGGAAAGCTTCTTCTGAAGGGTCCTCGTAAAAGGGACACAGAGCAACATAACAGGTGTATTCTGAGCAGCATCCTTACAGTACTCACTGTGAGGCTTCTCCGCACTCTTTTCTTCTTTTAAGATTTATTTTTTTATTTCACTTTATACGTGGCTGCACTGGCTCTTTATTGATACACATGGGCTTTCTCTAGATATGAGGCGTGGGAGCTGCTCTCTAGTTGTGGTGCATGAGCTTCTCATTGCAGTGGCCTCTCTTGTTGCAGAGCACAGGCTCCAGGCATCAGTGTTTGTGGCCTGTGGGCTCAGTAGTTGTAGCTCATGGGCTCTAGAGCATAGGCTCAATAGTCATGTCTCACAGGCTAAGTTGCCCTGCAGCATCTGGGATCTTCCTACAGCAGGGATTGAACCCATGTCCCCTGAATTGGCAGGTGGATTCTTAACTACTGGACCACTAGAGAAGCCCCGTTTCCACAGACTCTTAATTAGTATCGGGTCAGCTCAGAGCAAGGAACAAGGGGAACCCACCAGGAGTAGTTCTATCTGTACTTCATCCAATTCTCCTTTCTCTCTGACTGCAGTCTCACTTGCTGCAACCAAAGACCATTATGCCATCCTCAATAGATTCAGATAAGAGTTTTCTGCTATTTTCTGCCCCCCAAAAATCATTTTTATAAATGTGAAAAATTATACAAATGTGCATGGAAGTGTTGAGCAGAGTAGTGCTAGTGACTCAGATTAGTTCTTTAAGGGATCTGTCTGTGCTTTCTGTGGAAAATAGACTCCAGGTGCAAGCACTGCACTGAGAGGTCAGTTAGGAGGCCATAGTGGAGGCCAGAGTGATGGTGGCTTAGACCAGTGTGGTTACAGTGGGGGCAAAAAGAAATGCTTAAAATAAAATTGATAGGATTTGCTAATGGATTGGATATAGTGTATAAGCGAAGGGGGGAGGAACAATGTCTCCCAAGAATTTTAGTTTGAGTAATTTGAGTGAAAGGTGGTACCATTTTGCTGATGTAGGATACTGAGAGAGGAGGGTTAGTTTTGTTTTTTTTTTTTAATTGTTGTTGTTATTGTTTTGTTCTTTGGTTGGTTGGTTGTTCTTTTGTCAGGGGAGGTGTTAAGAAATGTTAAAGAGGGAAGAGAAGTGAGAAGCTCTAAAAAAATCCAACTCTAACAATATAAGTTATTCCAATGTAGAAGAAAGAGGATGGCATCTGAAGAAGCTCATGTAGTTACAGAGTTTGTTATTTAACAAACTCAGATTTTTTTAAGTCAAAAAAATAGAATGGCAAAGAACTATTCCCATGCATTGCACAAATTTCGTTTCTTGGTTTTGATATTATATTATAGTTAAGTAAGAAATACCACTGGGAGACACTGGAAGAGTAGTACTTGAGATCTCTTTGTATTATCTTTGCAATTTTCTGAAATCAATCATTATTTCAAAATAAAAAGTTTTTAAAGTTACTCTTGTTCAAGAGAAAGAAATAATAACAGATACTTTAGAGGTTTGAGTTGACTGCAAGGTATTGTGAATCAGTACTGTGATGTGGGTGACAAACTAATGTTGATGCAGGTAGGATGAAAAGAAGTAAAAAATTTCCAAAGAGGGACTTCTTCTGGGTATCACACTGCCAGATTGACAACCACACTGAATGACAGCTAGACAAAAATACCCAGAATGGGGCAGCCCTGTCATATAAGAAATAGTTGAAGGAGGCTAATTTATCTACCCAAGAAAACTGTAGACCTCCGTGAGACATAACACATGTCTTCAAATACTTGACAGACTGTCATTTGGCAATCAAATTTAGATGAATCTCTGACATCCTTTAGCTGCAATGAACTTACACTTTCTCTTCACAAAATGCCAGAAATATTTTTAAAGAACACTTAGAGAAGTCATTTTAGCCATGCTAAGATTTCTGATTTTTTAAAACAATGGAAGCAGAATAAATTTGGAACATCAAAACAGTCTCCTACCTGAGTCTTTTAACTGTTAATTTCATTTGATTTGAAACTGTCACTAATTTAAAGGACTCTCCACTTTATTACCTCCACTTTCAAGTATTACTTCCTGCTACTGTCAAAAGAGCTTTTAAGATATAAGATCTATAACTCAGAGGTCTGTCAGCCTTTCACATGGAACCAAGAAGTTTTATATTTGCCTTGACTAGCAAAGATGGAAGTTCAGCACTTTTCCTATTTCTCCTGATCTGTGGATGGAAAAGAAGATGGATTTAATACTGCAAGATTAATATTGATACCTCTTAATATTAGCTTATACACTGCAAGGATGGAAATTTAAGAAGAAAGAAATAATAAAAGGCTACAAAAAGTATGATGATAAAACCCAATGAAAAGAATCTTGCAGATGCTGATTTTCATATCCTGATTGTGATGAAGGCATTAATTACGCATTCTCACTATTCTGTCTGTTCAGTCTGCTGATGAATTTTTCTAATTCTGACCCCCCACACAGAAAAAATGCCAAAAGAAAAAATGTTCAACATCATCATGAACCAGAAACTAAATACAGAACATTATTCTTCTTTTCAACAAAACCAAAACCCTTGTTACACCTGGAATGAGGACTGACTGTGGTTCTGGGTGGCAGCTGTCTCACAGTCACCTGCCACTTGCATCATCATTGGGAACAGGCAACAAGCAAAATAAATAAGTAGAGATATAACTTGTTAGATAAGGCAAGTGTTATAGAGAAAAATAAACTAAGAAAGGAGATTAGGAGATGCTGAGATAGAGGCCTATAAATGAGAGAGTAAGATGAGCAAAGATCAGAGAGACGAGCAGTTCAGGAAGAGTCCTGGAAGTGTGCCTGGCATGTTCCAGGCAGGGTTAACAGCATAAGTCACAGAGAACCTTGCAGGCTATTGTACGAAGAGGATCTGGTGGAATTTGAGAGGAAGTGTGACCTGATCTAAACTACAGTTTAATAGGAGCACTCTGACTGCTGCATTGAGAATAGATTGGATGAACTGGAAGGGAAGTCATAAGCAGAAGAGGAGCAGTCAGGAGACTATTGTCATGATCTGGATTAGAGCTGATGATGACTTGGAGCCCAGGGACAGTGGTTGAAATGGGGAGAAGTGATTGGGTTCTGGGTTCCATTTTGAAGGTCAAGTTAACAGGTTTTTCTAATAGATTTTTTGTGGGGTGTGAGAGGAAGAGGAGCGTCAAGGAAGGGTGAAGTTGCCATTCACTGAGAGAGGAAGATAGGCTGTGGGAGAGAAGGTCTGGGAGATGGAGGCTGTCAGAATCTCACTGCGGGATACTTGGCTGGATATGCCTTAGGTCAGGGGTCCCCCACACCCAGGCCACAAACCTGTGGCATGTTAGGAACCGACCACACAGCTCGAGGTGAGTGGCAGGCAAGTGAGATAAGTTTCATCTGTATTTACAACCGCTCCCCATCACTCGTGTTCCTGCCTGAGCTCTGCCTCCTGTCAGGTTAGGGGTGGCATTAGATTCTCATAGGAGCACTTGAATTGTCCCGTAGATCATCCTCCAACCTCCATGGAAAAACTGTCTTCCAGGAAGCTGATCCCCAGTGCCAAAAAGGTTGGGGACCTCTGCCTTAGATATCCAATTGGAGGTGACAAGCAGGCAGTCAGATATATGAGGCTAAAGCATGTCGGTGCCAGAGGTATAAATTGGGAATGGGTCAGTATTTAGATGGTAAGTAATCTGCCTGTGATGTTGGAGACCTGGGTTTGATCCCTGGGTTGGGAAGATCCTCTGGAGAAGGGAATGGCTACCCACTCTAGTATTCTTGACTGGAGAAGCCCATGGACAAAGGAGCCTGGCGGGCTACAGTCCATGGGGTCGAGACGAGGCAAACATGACTGAGCAACTTTCACTTTCTACAAAGACTATAGTCAGTTTACTGGATGAAGACTCTAAGGGTGAGTGTGGAGGGAAGAGAGACGTGGCCCACTGCCTGAGCAGCGTTCTGCATCAGAGAACCAGAAGGAACAGGAGGAAGGGAGGAAAGAAGCCTGGAGGCTGTGGGTCCTTCATTCCCCCTTACTTCTCTCCCTCCAACTCTCATTCTCCTTCTTCACTTTCCACCTCTCTCAGCCTCACCTCCTTTAGCCTCACTCTTAGATACTAACAAAGATGTTTTCTATCAGAGTGCACAAGCCGAAACTTATTTACCAGCTTAAACCTTATCCTTTTAATTGGGTGATTCTTTTTAAAAGGCACACAGATCGCTCTTAGGTTCATTAGTTATACTATGTGGATCAGCCAGAACAAGTTACTCAGCTCTGTGTGTTCCACCGACCTGCCTGCCAAGTAGTATTGAAGATGTTCTCATTAGTGTTGCCGTTGTTATTGTTCAGGGAGACTTCAGCCCTCAGTGCACCCCTTCCTCCTGCCTTCTCCCACTCCACCCCCTGATCCAGAGGCCAACAAATGCTCCATCATTTCACTTTGGTCCAGCTGCCAGGCTGGGGAACAGATGTTGTATTGTTAACACCAAGAAGAGAACAAACAGCCCCGCTCCTCTGTGCTCTCCCACCTCCCCCTCCATCCCCATTTTAGTTCCCTGGTGAAAATGGGCAAACAGTGTTGGGGCGAGGCGAGGATGGGGCTCCAAGTGAGTAATGCCATCCTCCTCAGCCAAGGCTGAGCCCCAGCCGGAGGCGCACGGAGTGTCCTCCCCGGCCCTGTTTACAGCAGACACGAGTTCAATCAGCTGAGAGGCTGGCTCGTGGCTGGTGACGTGAAGATACTCACACTGAGCGGGGCATTGAGAGAAAGAAGACAATGACCCTCTTCTACATGTAGCCCCAGTAACCCATCTACCTGCATTTGATGAGCAAAAGCTGTGCCCACAAGACAATCCCAAGGAAACGATTTCCTAGTCTGCTCATTTCTCCTTTAGAAACTTTTAAGAGGTGGAAGGACTTGGACCATTTCTTTTCTGGAGACTAGAGGTTTAAAGTCTTCTGATTTTTTTTTTTTTTTCATTCTTTTGCAGACCATTTTCCTCAGGTTCGGGGACATGGTGGAGAGCAGGGGTGGAATAAACATGGACTATTGAGGGCCAAGGCTAGAGATGAAGCAGGGCATGGAATTGAGGAGGCCAAGTGTGGGGCAAAAAGGTGTGCAGGGCCATGACGACCAGGCTAAGTAGTTGGAACTTCCTTGAAGTTACTAAATGAACAGATTTTTGACAAGAGAGTGATGTACAGGAAGCAGATATTTCCTCTGTGAAGGATGGATGGGAAGGAAGAGCCAGTTAAGAGGCTGCTCTAAGAATCTGGGTAGCAGACAGCAAAGACCCCAAGATTCCATTAGAGTTGGCTCAGCTGTTGTCAATGAGGTGAAATCAACAGGGCTTAGGAACCAACTGGGTGTAGAGAAGGGATGGCTGAGGAAAGGGGATGGCTGAGGATGACTCTGGTTATAGTGAGAATGTACTGGTTCTCAGCCCTGAAAAGGTTATGCCCATCCAGCCTCCTGTATACATCATTCAAAATAAAGTAGGTGTAAGGAAGTGGGATGGAGAGGGAAATGACTACCCACTCCAGTATTCTTGCCTGAGAAATCCCGTCACAGAGCTTGGCGGGCTGTAGTCCATAGGGTCGCAAAGAGTTGAACACAACTTAGCAACTAAACAACAAGGAAAGGGGGAGGCGAGGGAGATACATTGGGAGATTGGGATTGACATATATACACTATTGATATTGTGTATAAAGTAGTTGGGCTTCCCAGGTGGCTCAGTGGTAAAGAATCCACCTGCCAATGCAGGAGATGTGGGTTTGATCCTTAGGTCAGGAAAATCCCCCAGAGAAGGAAATGGCAACCCACTCCAGTATTCTTGCCTGAGAAATCTCATGAATGGAGGAGATTGGCAGGCTGTGGTCCCTGGGAGTCGGACATGACTTAGCAACTAAACAACAGCAACATAAAATAAATAACTAATGAGAACTGATACAGCTCAGGGAACCCTATTCAGTGCTCTGTGGTAACCTAAAAGGAAAGGAAATTCAAAAAAGAAGGGGATATATGTATACATATAGCTGATTCACTTTGTTGTACAGCAGAAACTAAGACAGCATTGTAAAGCAACACAACATTGAAAGCAACTGTTCTGTTGTTATTTAGTGGCCGCTGCTGCTGCTAAGTCATTTCAGTCGTGTCTGACTCTGTGCGACTCCAGGGATGGCAGACTACCAGGCTCTTCTGTCCCTGGGATTCTCCAGGCAAGAACACCGGAGTGGGTTGCCATTTCCTTCTCCAATGCATGAGAGTGAAAAGTGAAAGTGAAGTCGCTCAGTCGTGTCTGACTCTTCACGATCCCATGGACTGCAGCCCACCAGGCTCCTCCATCCATGGGATTCTCCAGGCAAAGAGTACTGGAGTAGGTTGCTATTCCCTTCTCCAGGGGAGCTTCCTGACCCAAGGATAGAACCCACATCTGTCTCCTGCATTGGAGAATCTTCAGTGGATTCTTTACCACTGAGCCACGAGAAAAGCAACTATACTTCAATAAAAATTAATTTAAAATGTTTTTAAAGTAAATGTAAGGAATTTCAAGAAGTTTGTTTTATTCTAGAATGGCTTACTTGACACTTTTTTAAAAGCACTGAACACTTTCCAAATAATTCTTTGGCACCCTGTTTTCTTGGTATTTCAAGCACGTACCTTTTCATGCTTGTTGAACAAGCCAACACGAGAGAGAGTTGCGAAATTCATGTTTGGACCACTAGGTGGATGGCACGCCTCTCACAAAGAACAGTGAAGCTGGAAGAGAAGAAGCAGGGGCAGAGTGGGGCTGATGAGCTCAGCCTTGGACTTGTGAGTGTGAAGTATCAATGGAGACAGACACTGCCAGAAGGCAGCTGATTAGATGAGTCTGGAGCGGAGATGGTAGAACTGGGCGTCATCAGCACTCATGGGGCAGAGGTTGGGGCAGAGTCATGGGAGAGGGTAAGGTCATTCAGGGTGAATGTGTGGAGGGAGAGGGAAGAAAGCCTGGAATAAAACCTGCAAGAAACTGGCATTTTAGGAATTGTGCAGGAAAAGGAGTCTGATGAGGAATATTAGGAAGATAAAAGAAAATTCAGGAGGCAGTAGAGCCTCAAAAGGCTAAGGAACAAAATAGATTCAAGAATAGGAAATAATCAGTAGCATCAAATGCTGTAGCCTGTTGCAAGTCAGATAGGAGGATGAAAGCACTGATTAGCATCACTACATGTAACATCAAAGAGCTCCCTGTTTAATTAGGTCCCATTTGTTTATTTTCATTACTCTGGGAGGTAGGTCAAAAAAGATCTTGTTATAATTTATGTCAGAGTGTTTTTCGTATGTTTTCCTCTCTGAGTTTTATAGTGTGTGGTCTTACATTTAGGTCTTTAATCCATTTAAAGTTTGTTTTTGTGAATAGTGTCAGACAGTATTCTAATTTCATTCTTTTGTGTGTAGCTATCCAGTTATCCCAGCACCGCTTATTGAAGAGATTGTCTTTTCTCCATGTATATTCTTTCCTTCTTTGTCATAAATTAGTGACCATAGGTGTGTGGATTTATCTCTGGGCTTTCTACGCTGTACCACTGTGTGTGATAGATATATACAATGGGATGTTACTCAGCCATAAAAAGGAAATTGAAGGAAAGTGAAATTGGGTCATTTGTAAAGATGTGGATGGACCTAGAGTCTGTCATACAGAGTGAAGAAAGAACAAATATCGTATATTAATGCATATAGGTGGAGTCTAGAAAAATGGTACTGAGGAACCGATTAGCAGGACAGGAATAGCAAGGCAGACATAGCGAACAGACAGAGGGGACAGTGGGAGGTTAGGATCGACATGTACACACTACCATGTGTAAAATAGACAGCTAGTGGGAACCTGCTGTATAGCACAGGGAGCCCCACTCGGTGCTCTGTGATGACCTAGAGGGGTGGGAAAGGTGGGGGGTGGTGGAAGCGAGGTCCAAGAGGGAAAGGATATATGTATACATAGAGTTGATCCACTTTGTTGTACAGCAGAAAGTAACATAACATTGTAAACCAATTATACTCCAATAAAAATAAAAAGAGGTCACTGTTGGCCTTATTATTGAGGGTGATTCCTAAGGAGTGGTATATGTGGAAGGATGTGTGAGAAGCAAATGAAATGATAGAAAAGAGGCAATGAGTTTATCCTGTTAGTGGTGGCTATAGAAAAATGAAGGTTGAGGTTGAGACAGAATTTTATGAAAAGATGGCAGAGAACATATTAAAACCATATTTATACCTGCCAGACAAATACATCAAGACCCACCAGATTCAGGGGCAGAGTGGGAAGCTTTAATACATAAATGAATTTTAGGGGAAGACTTTTCTTTTCATCACCTATAGGCTACAGAGCATCAGCTGAGGCAATGATTTTGCTTGGCTTGAATGTGGTATTTTGCAAAGTTGGACAGTCGTTTGTCAGGCATTTATTACACATGTTAGTTACTGCATGCGCTACCATGGGGGATTCAGAAACAATGAGCTCAAGAAGCTCATCGCCTTCTGGAGAGAGAAAACTTATGTCAGAGGCTATAAACCTATAGTGTGAAGCACCTGTTCTATTTGTCCTATGTAGTGTTTTTGTAAAATCGAACCATCATTTTAAAAGATCACATACAAAGCTGGATATCTGGCTTCTCTCAAAAAACTAGAAGATATATGACCCTTAACCTGCATTACTGCCAGGCAGTGGTTAACTGGAGTGAAGGTGTGACTGCCACTTACTGAGAACATCCATTCTCTAGTTCCCTCCCTTGCTTAGAACTCTTTATTAGCTGACTCATGGAGAAGACTTCATTTACATTATCTGCCTAGCCCTTGGGAGTCATTTGTGTTTGTGACTGCCCCTGAGGACAACCCAAGTCACGCATGAATCACTACATGCTAGGATGTGTGAGGCCAATAGCTATGTTACAGGTATTCAGGAAAGGAAGAAATAAGTAGAATGAAATAATTAAGCAAAGCTTCTCAGATTTGGTCTTGACAGGTATGTAGGATAAAATAGATGGTTGGATGAATAAATGATTGGTTAGATGAAAGAGAGCAAAGCATTTCCCTTGGGTTCCAGGATGGACTTGATCATGTGCATGGCGTGCCATAGCTGGAATTGAGGGAGCACAGATCTGGCATTTTTCCTTTAAAATATGAAAACTTATTTTCAGAGCAGGAAGAAGAAATTTTAATTGAAAACTGTTATCTGTAATTTCTCCATTCTCATTCGACTGTCTTCTTGTAGACAGCTTCCTGGTCAACAGCAATGATCCTATAGTGATATTGCAGTGTGCTGCTCACTTGAAAGTTAAACAGAAAGGTCGTGTAACATTAGGATTTTGTATCTATATAGTCCACTCTTGCTTGGCACAGTTGCTTCAATCTCAGTTCCCTGGGTAGTCGTAACATCGAAATCACCTTTCTTTTCATCTTTTCCATTGTTTGTGCCCACCGCCAGAGAGGGTGCTCTTCAGGCTCAGTGAGCTGCAGTTCCAACCTTGCATCCAGTTTCCAATTTTGGACAGCGTTTGAAATGACCTCAAAAGGATAATCACTTATTAATCCCTTTGATGATTTCTAACGTTTAAGAATGAAAGAAAGAAAAGTCACCCTAAATAAAAGGGAAAAGCACTGAACTTATACCATGCTACTGCAGTGACCCTTGTTTCAAGGATCTGGCCTTTGCACTGAACTTTCTGCATTCTGAATATGACCAGCTGTGTGTGAAAAAGCCCGCTTGTCACTTGATGACCATAAAATGCAGCCTACCAGTTGACAAACCTCACTCTTAAATAAGAGCAGACAATCAGATGCTTAAGGAAGCCCTCCGACACGAAAGGTAAAGATAACAACAGTAATAAGGCAACTTGGAGAAGCAGAGGCAGTGCAGAAAGCAGAAAATTACCATGAATATATAATCAGTGCCTTCAGAGAGGTGAGGGAAGTTTATATTCATGAAACAAGATTAAGATGCAAAAACAACAGCAAAAAAAATCATGAAAAGAAGAAAAAGTGCTTGAGAACTAAAGATACAGTAAACTCATTGGAAAATGTAAAAACAAAAAAAGAAAAAACCAACTTCCAAAAGGTAAGAGAAAAAGTGTAAAAAGTGTACAGTGATGGATAAGAAGATTTTTTTTTTTTTTAAGTTAGGGAATCAATCCAGGCAGTTATTTTTTCTGAACAATTATAGTTCCAGAAAAAAAAAAAAAGAAAAAATAATAGAGAAGAAATTATCAAAGATGTGTTATAAGAAATGGAGGAATAAACAAAAGCATCTATGGAAAAAAGTTACAAAGAAAGAAATGGGAAATAAGAATAGCAATAAACTTCTCAACATCAGCACTAGACTAAGGTAGTAGACAAAAAAAAAATTTTGAAGGAAAATTATTTTCAACTATTCCCAACTAAAGGTCTTAATTAAATGTGAGCATAGAATATACATTTTCATATGAGCATGATTTCAAAGCACTGGTTATAGAATTCCTATACATAAGAATTCTTGGTGAATGTGCCCCACCAAAAGGAGGGTGTAAACCAAGAAGGGTAAAGGGATGGGATCCAGGAAACAGAAGTTGCAACAGAAGAGAAAGATGAAGGGAATTTTTGGAATGACTACGAAGGAATTCCCTTGTGGTCAATTTTGCAGTGAGCCTAGAAACAAGCCCAAAGAGGAACTGGAGGACAGAGACTCCTGGAGGAAGAGCTACAGGAAAAAATGAAGTTAGACACATGGCAGGCTTCAAGACGAATGCAGAATTATCTCCATCCTCCACTGACACCTGGTTTGACCACGTAGAAATTTATGTACAGTGAATGTTGAATGGTGTAGGGAAATTTAGCCATAGATACAAATATAATTGAAGGAGGAGGAGAGGAAGAGGAAGTGGAGAAGGAGGAAAGAGGAAGAAGAGGAGGAGAAGGAAGTAGGCTATAATGAGTTACCTGAAAAAGCAAAAGGTTGAAATCATAGTCCTTAGGCTTGGCATGCACAATCTTTCAGTGATGATAATAACCTAAACCCTGAATATTGTTTTTAATTCTTTGTTGGAAGAATTGGACATACTAGAGAAAGAAAAGAGGGTATGAGAGATCTCATATCTCATTTACAGTAAAATTTTAAAAATAAATCATTAATCAAGTGATAGCAGAATTAGCATATTATGTTAAAATTAAGAAGCACATATCATAAGAAAGAGCTGAAAGACTTGAATGCAATTGCCTCTAGGGAGCCGGATGTGGGGGAGGTAGTCAGGAGGCCACTAGACTACTGGGTTGATAAGTACCTAGCATGTTTGACTTGTTTCAACTCAGGGTCTGCCTGTGTTGCTTTGATTAAATTTTAAATTACTATTGGAAATAAATAGTAGCCTTAAGACAATTTTAGAATAACTGTGCACCTACCAAGATGAGTGCTTGGAAAGATAATGACTCAGGTGCATCAGTTGTGCATCTGGTATCTTATCAAACAGTTACCAGCCTGGAGTTACAGCTACATGTACAGTCCCCCGTGCAAACACTTGCCCAGTGTGCTTAGGCAACAGCTGCTTCTGCCAGTCCTTGTTTTGGGAAGAAGGAGAGTGGATGAGTTAGACAAAAATAGCTGTCTGTGTGAGAAGAGATATTTTTACCTTCATCTTTAAGCCTGCTCCGTGTACAGTTACTATGACAGAAGACTGAATGTTGAACAGTTTTGAAGCCAACAACTGGTTCTCAGCCTCTTTCCGAGATATCCAGGCAAAGGCAGAGAAAGAATGAAATATGCCAAGTTGCTGAAATTTATAGTATCCTTTTCGAGTAAAAACTGTCAGGTTGCTAGTCAGAAAAAAACACTCTACCCGAGGTGTTAGAATGCTTCACAGTGAAAAGTTAAGTGTTAGAAAGGAACTTAGAAATCATCCAACTCAGCTATCCCCGGAGACTCAGAGAGGCAGAGATTGTCCAAAGCTACCCAGCTTACTTGTTTGAGAACAAGATCCAGAACCCTGGATGAGACTCCATACTGCCTACCTCAGAGTTGGACTTGTAGCCTTCAGATAGATAAATAGATAGAGATTGTAGAGCACGGTGGGGATCCGAATACAATTGTAATTCTAAAGCTTGTGATCTTTCTGCCACTCCAAACTGCCTCACAGAGCAACAACAAAAGGAGAGCTATAAAAACCCAACAAATCAGAAGCTTATCTCTCTGCCTGAACTGCCAGGTTTTAGGGTTTAAGCGGTCCATTCATTCAACAATGACTTACTGAGCACTCACTGTGTCCCAAGTGGTTTCCAGATAGAGGTGGCTAGTGGACAGGTGGATGGTGGGGTTTGAGGTGAGAGATTTCAGAGTTATCGACAAGTTAGGTGGTGATAACTGTCATGCTGAAGAATGAGATTGCCTGGGGAGAATGAGAACACTGAAGAGAGAAGATGCCCAAGACAGGATCCTAAGGAACAACCAGCCCGAGGACAGAAAGAGTAAAGGAGTAAACAAGGAGTGCCTGGAGCCTACACCTATCTCTTGTATGTCTTACATGCCTTAACTTGTTGCTTGTTTTCCTCCTGAGTGTTAAATTTGTGTCATAAGTATGAGTAGCCAAGGCTTGAAATGATAGAAGGAAGGAATTGGGAGGATTTAAGAGTGAACAAAGACATTCAGACTTCTCCAGGTTCGTCCTGGAGAAGTCAGTGGAACCAGTTCTGGACTTCCTGTGGAGGAGTAAGCTTCAGCCCACTCTGCCCCCATCCTCGCACTGCTGCCTCTAGCATGGGCCCTGGGGAAACCCGGGGAGGACAGGTGTTTCCTGGAAGGGTCAGTGGAAGGCCATCACCCCTTGGCCAGATGGGCCTGGTCCAGATCAGAGCATGTGCTGCTCAGAGCCATGTGGTATAAAGGTTGCGTAAACATGTGCTTGCTCTGTGATGTGGACAAGGACCAAGGAGACTGGACAGGACCAGAAAGGTTATCATATGCTGAAAGCAAAGGGGAAGAGGTCTAGACATGCACCTTTCACCTAGTTAAGTGTATTTCTCAGAGAAATGTCATTTTAGAAAAAAATAGGAATTCTAAGTAGGAAAGTGTTAAGGGGTATTGGTTGTTAGTTTTTGATTAGGCCAAGATCCAGGAGATTTTCCAAGCAAGAAGTTCCAGATCTCCTCTCCTATGTCCTAATTACATAGGCCCTCCCTGGAGGCTCTCCCTGGCTGGGCCTTCATGCTGCTGCTGCTGCTGCTAAGTCACTTCAGTCGTGTCTGACTCTGTGCGACCCCATAGACGGCAGCCTAACAGGCTCCCCTGACCCTGGGATTCTCCAGGCAAGAACACTGGAGTGGGTTGCTGTTTCCTTCTCCAGTGGGTGAAAGTGAAGTCGCTCAGTCGTGTCCGACTCTTAGCAACCCCATGGACTGCAGCCTACCAAGCTCCTCTGTCCATGGGATTTTCCAGGCAAGAGTACTGGAGTGGGGTGCCATTGCCTTCTCCGGGGCCTTCATACCCAAAGGGAATTGAGAGAGCTGGAAAACACTGCAGTGGAGAAGAAAGAGCCCAGGTTTTGGAGCTTTGCAGGCTAAGTTTTAACCCTGACTTTAATAATGGATCAGTGTGGCCTTGTGAGATTTATGTAAACTCCATGGGTCTCAGTTTTTTCATCTGAAAATGGGAATGGCACTTACCTCAAAGGATCTAGTGAGATAGTAGTTACAGAAAGACACTGAACTGAACTGAACCAGTGGGTACTCAACCAGTGCTCCTTTACCTCCTACATCCTTCTGTTCATTTCCCCTTGAAAGTTACCCTTGATTGGGCAAGACAACATTTAATAATCTTGGCTTCCCTCTAACTCCTTGCAATTTAGACACATTTTCCAGATAGTCAACAATCTCAGGATGTTACCATCATGTCAACAACCTATTGCATTCTGAGCTTTGCATGCGTCAATCATTGGATGTGAGTCAACATACTTTGGTAACTCTCAGCTGTTCACTCTGTTCTTTGAGAAAGCATTGCATTTCTGTCTATCATTAGAGGTAGTGGAAGCTTGATAAGATTCCTTGTTTTCCATCATCTTTAAATTCCCAGGATGGCTCAAGTGCCTCAATTAAAGAGAATCTCTCCCATCCCTACCTCACACACACTTGTAATTCACACAGCTAAGCTGCTGCTACTGGTCAGCATTGATGAGATTTCCCTCTTTTGCTGCTGTGACTCACCAGCCATGGGAACCATCTTTTCTGGTCTCTCTTCCTGGCATATAAGTAGTTCCTCATTTGTATTTCTTTCCCTGAAGTTCATGCCTGCAAGCACCTCCAGCAACCTGGATAAATTTAGCTCTTCTCAGGAACTTCTGCTGACTTGGTTCCATGACTGCTGAAGGTTTGACTGCTCCCCGGAAAGAGTTTGGGGCTGACTCCCCTCACTTGGAGATCTCATCTGGTTCTGCATAATTGGTCATCTGAGTCACCTCAGGCCACCCAGTTTGAGACCAACCAGTTTGTGCTCTTGGAAGCTGAAGTCCTTCATTCCTGCTTCTGACCCCTTGGAACTCCTTCCCTCTTTTTCTTCTTGCTCTGAACAGCCTGTGGCTACTGCTCTTAGCTATCATGGTCACTTCCCATTAGGGCTGAGAAAACAACTAGGCTTCTTGGCTCTCTTCTCCAGAAGCAGAAACCTCAGGTCCCATTACCAGGATCCAGCAGAGAGAAGTATACTGAGCAGATGCTCATTTAATGCCTACCAATTTGACTTCTAACTAAACACCAAAGAGGCTAAACTCAGACTTCCTTGTGAGTGAGTGAAGTTGCTCAGTTGTGTCCGACTTTTTGGGACCCCATGGACTGCAGCCTACCAGGGTCATCCATCCATGGGGTTTTCCAGGCCAGAGTACTGAAGTGGGTTGCTATTTCCTTCTCCAGGGGATTTCTCAACCCAGGGATCGAACCCAGGTCTCCCACATTGCAGGCAAATTTTTTACCAGCTGAGCCACAAGGGAAACCAAAGAATACTGGAGCGGGTAGCCTATCCCTGAGTACTGAAGTGGGTTGCTATTTCCTTCTCCAGGGGATTTCTCAACCCAGGGATCGAACCCAGGTCTCCCACATTGCAGGCAAATTTTTTACCAGCTGAGCCACAAGGGAAACCAAAGAATACTGGAGCGGGTAGCCTATCCCTTCTCCAGCAGATCTTCCCGACCTAGGAATTGAACCAGGGTCTCCTGCATTGCAGGCAGATTCTTTACCAACTATCAGGGAAGTCCCCAGATACCCTTGGTCAGCCACTAAATGGAAGAGAAATGCATCCCAAGGCCATAATGTTAGTTTAGACATGCTTATTTTCAAGGGTCCAAAATAAAGCTCATGGATCACATTGAGTAGGTTTGTGTTGGATCTTAAAGGATGGGAAAGATTTGAATAGATACAGTGGAGAGGGAAGGACTTGTTAGGAGAGAAACACAGTGCAAAGATAGAAAGCATAGACCAGAGGAGAGAACTGGCGCAGGGCACACATGTGTATGTGACTCTGTGGTGTTCACAAAGAGCTAGTGTTTGTCCAGTGAAAATACGTATAAGGAAAGGAGGAAAGAAAAAGTGGGCTGAGGTTAGTCACTATTTGTTGGGCCTTGGGTGCTAGGCTCTGACCCAATCAATCAACTAGCTGCAGACCTGCACCCACCCCTGCCCCCCTCCCCACCCCACGCCCGACCTCCAATGGCATAAATGAGCTCCAGTTGGGAAGGGGAAATTTTGTCCTTGCTCCTTACAGGAACAACTAGAATGGCCTCTTTCTGGTCCCATATCCACCCATACCCCAGTTTAGCTGCCCTTGTCTCATGGAAAACCAAGCTTAAGAAGTGCCTGTAGAACCAAAGTAATCTACTCCAGAGAAATTCATGAGCATGCATCACGGTAAGGGTCTCTAGTAGTGTCTGGGGTGGCAAACACTCACCTGAGGACTCTACCACTTGGTGATGATCAGGACTACGGAAGACTACGGCTTCAAGAGGCAGTGAGATGAAGGAACAGCTGTGCCCTGTGTAGATGAGGAACCCATGCTCTCCTGACTGGCCATTGTTCTGGCAGGAGAATGGGACCAGTGACCCTGGTGTCACTGTTGCCATCTTGGCTGATCCACAGATAAGTGAGTCAGTTCTATTTTAAGACTTTGTTCAACTGGTCACATGAAGAAATTGCTATTGAAAAAAAAAAAAAACAGCTATTTACCAGGAAAGTAAAGCTCCTGCAAAACAAAAGGTTAGTATACTATCCCCAGTAACTCTTTAAACCAAAGCAAACAGCAGGGCAGTCCATGTTTGCTCTGTAGTTCTGCTTTCCACCCTGGGTCATCCAATTCCCAAGCTTCCTGGTTGATCTCCTCCTTGGGAATAAGCTGAGACTGGGACAGCTGGGAATCTCAAAGGACAAGGGTTTCTAGAGGGTAAGAGCAACTGAACTGAACCGAAGAGAGTTAGGGACACTTGGCAGTTCTCTTGTTAAATGATTGGTTGGTTTTTACTAGAAAAGTCAGGGAGCTCAACCAGGCAAAAACACAAAAGAACCTGGAAGGCCTGAGACCCTTTATCAGGAAAGTGCCCCCTTATATTTGAGGATTCTGTATTAATGGATGGGGAGTACATTAAATATGGTCCATGGAAAGACTGCTCAAACCGGAGGACCAAACCATCAAGGCAGGAGCAAGAACATTAAGATCAACATTGAAGAGACAACAAATGTGCTGATTATGGTGCCCGTGCAGTGACTGGCATTTCCTCCAGACCATCACCACAGCATGACCTCAGCTTCTCCATGGGTATCCCCTTAGACTCAGCTTAAGCTGTACTGAGTCATACCAAGTTAGGACATCCTTATGTGACCTGTCCTGTGAAACAGACAGTCTTGCTTAGGGCACAGTATGACACATGTATCCAACAGAAAAAAATAAGATAAAGCAATATATAAATACTAGAGAATAAGTGGCATAAAAAATTCAAAGTGTGGCTGGGGACACATCAGAATGCATCTGGCGGGCAGATCAGATAGTGTGGCCTCAAGCACACAATGAAAAGACATTGTCTGTAATGGATATTGAAGTCCCTAGCCTGACCTCCAGAGCTTTACAATGTGGCCTCCACCTGCGAGTCAGCCTTACCTCCCAGGACCCCTCTTTTACCATCCAGCCTGACTGCACCACGGGTGGTTTTTCACCCCTTAGCACAAGTCTTCCTTCCCTCTGCTTTTCCAAATACTAACCGTGTTTGAGGTCTGGCTCACATTTCTTCTCTTCCTTGACATCACTCCAGCCCCCCAGCCCTCAGTGACCTCACCCTGCCCTTTGTCCACCTGTATTTCACTCAGTGTTCACTATCTGGATGCTTGTCCAGCTGTCTGGACAGCTTAGGATGACTCTGAGTTAGTTAACTCAGACTATTACCTAACCTTTGACTTTTTTGGGGGGTTGCTGCTCTGTGTCTTTGTTACTGTACGTAGGCTTTCTCTAGGTGCAGTGAGTGGGGTCTACTCTCTAGGTGCAATGCGTGGGCTTCTCACTGGGATGGCTTCTCTTGTTTCAGAGCATGGGCTCTAGAGCATGGGGCTTCAGTAGTTATGGCCCAAGGCTTATTTGCCCCACCACATGTAGAACCTTCCTGGACCAGGGATCGGATCCGTGTCCCCTGTGTTGGTAGCCGCATTCTTAACCACTGGACAGCCAAGGAAGTCCCTAACTTTTGACTCTTTGTGTATCATCTCCCCCAGCTGTATTATTCTCCCTTTGAGAACTTGGGTCTCAGATGCCCTGCATCACCCAGCACAGGACCTAACATATAGTAGGTGGTCAATAATTTGTAAAATGAATGACATTATTGCTTTTTGATGCACAGCTTATACTTCGTAATTTATTCTACCCGAGGAAGTAAACAAAGGGGATACATTTAATGAGGGCCTATCATCTGCGCCTGTTTGGCACTTTCTGAACGTATTTAAACTTCCCATCAGTCTGTAAGGAAAGAGTGTCATCATCAATTTATACATTAGGAAAATGATCAGTTTTGAGATAAACTGTTTAGTGTCGGTCAGGATTAAAATAGTTAGAGCTGAGAGCAAACCGTGGTGTGCCTTAGAATACCACACTCTTCCAGTGGTCCTGCCCTGCGTCCCCCCGAACATCCAAGGGAAGGTTGCTGGCGTTCTCGGGTGGGTCTTGGGTGCTCTGCCCGTGACTTTTCACTTCATGGCTCCACGCATTTCCCCCTACCTTCAAGCTACCTCCCCAGAGTTGCTTTTCCTGGAACCCGTTGCAGGCTTGCATATTTCCTTGTAATTCCCTTGACCTGGAAAACGTCCTCCCATCTTTTCTACTTGTCCAATTTTGCTTATCCTGAAGATCCACCTGAAATGAATATTGTCTCTGTAAAGTTTTCTGTAATCATGCATGACAATAACATTAAATGCCTTTACATCTGAACCCCCACAACCCACTGCCTCTTCCACATTTTGTAACTCACTTTATTCTGCTTTAAATTCCAATCAGTTGTTTCCCTTCCTGCGTCTTCTCCTAGGCTCTAACCCGAGGGCACAGAATGAGTCCTCTTCATCTCTGTGACTCGGGCCTTGCATGAAAGCAGCCGGGCCTCCTAAGAGTCTTTGATGGTAAAGGCAGTTGTTGGTTCTGAGCATGGATTCAGTGGCATCACCTGTAACTTCAATGATTCTGCCTGGATAATGAGCCACTGGATACCAATCAGAGCCAAGAATAAGAAGCTCCAAACAGGGACTTCCCTTGTGGTCCAGTGGCTAAGACTCCAAGCTCCCAGTGCAGGGAGCCAGAGTTTGATCCCTGGTCAGGGAACTCGATCCCACATGCTGCAACTAAAGATCTTGTGTGCCACGATTAAGACCTGGTGTGGCCAAGTAAAAAAAATAAAAATAGTATTTTTTTTTTAAAGAAGTTCCAAGCAGATTTCCCAGCCTGTCCTCAACTCTCAACTTTGAGGGCCTTCACTTTGAGGCTATACAGTCTCCAGTGTTCAGCAATGCAGGGATGGTCTTCCCTCCCTTCTAAATCTGCTCTAAGGTCCAACTTGTTTTTAAGATAGTCAGTGCCACAGGGAGAGGCTGTCATGGCAGTTTTCTCAGTGTTTTAAAGTACTGTGGAAAATAAACGGCCCTATATATTCTTTTTAACCTCACCTTTAGAAATAAGGTGTAACCCTTAGGTTTGAAAAAATGAACAAATGAAAGGATGAATGGTGAACATATCAGACCCGATTTAAATGAAGACATATGACATTTGTTTGCTCTTCCTTATAGAGTCGCAGCCCTTCCCCAAAGTTCTAGAGCATACTGCACCTAAAGATGGAAATTGGGTTTCCTCCTGAAGTGCAGGTGCCATAAAGGGATACTGGTTAGGGAGCCAACCCAGTGAATATGACCAGCATGGTGTCTGCAGCCCAGAAATGTGTACACAACCTCTGACTCCATATGACCCAGCCTCGGACCACCTGGGTAAACCAAACAAGAAGGTCTTTGGAAGCAATCACTCGGCAGAGGTTTAGGAACACATCTTCTGTGGTGTGCTGTTCAAAAGTTTCACAGCTTGAAACTTTTCATTACATGTTCCTAGTTTCTAGCAAAAAGTCTGCGCTATGGCTGACACTTTTTACATATTCATAGATGGAAACCATTCTTACTTTCTCTTCTTTTATCCTCCGACTTTCTCTTTTTCCTCCTTTCCCATCTATTTTCTGTCCATTAGGACCCGTTGAGACCCTAATAACTGGAGAGTATTAAGGCCTTAATCACCTTCCCCTTGTCCACCTTCCCTCTAGGCAATACATTAATATTCCTTATGACACATTAAATATTGGGTTCCCTTATTTTTCGGATGCCCAAGCATGATAGTTGGCTTCTTGGTGATCAAGCCCTGTTGCTATTCCTTCACCTTTACTCTCGTATTTCCTCTCACTTCTTTTCAACTGCTCGTAGCGTCGAATCCTGCTGACCCTCCACACTGACCCTAGAGCAGCTGCTGACCCTCCACGCTGAGAAACTTGGCCCTCAGAACCCTTCCGCGGGAACTCTCGCCGGCTGATGGTGTCAGGTTTCCTGCAGATAGGTTCACAGCTACCATTGGCCATAATTCCCACTTATACCCCCATTCTCCTACTCTATGCTTACTCCCCCCCAAATCCAAAATATTACCGAGAACTATGTGCTAGGGGACTGGACACATAGGCTGTGCTGAGAGACTTTGGGCTGTGCTGGCCACCATCTCCAGATTAAACGCAGGCCACAGAAGCAGGAAAATAAACCACAATGTGGAGAAACTCCCAGGAAGACAGATAAAACTCCCTTGTCTGATCTGGTTTTATTTTGGCAGAGTTCATGCTGAGTCACTTTTCTTGCCTGAGCCTCACAACAAACACCCACATAGTGCTGAGCCCTGGTCCCAGCACACTCCAGCCCGGTGGAGCTTTCAAGATAAGGAATACACAGCTGTAAACAATCCCCCTGCATTGCATGCTTACCTTCCACCCCTTCCCCACCCCCACTTTCCCAACCCCGGCTTCCACCCCACCCCAGGCCCACAGATCCCATTCCGAGAGCCTGCCCCCTATAGTGAGGAGTACTTGGTCCTCCTGATTTCCTGATAAACTCTCAGACAGGGGTGTGTGTGTGTGTGTGTGTGTGTGTGTGTGTGTGTGTGTGTGTGTGTACTTGGTCCTCCTGATTTCCTGATAAACTCTCAGACAGGGGTGTGTGTGTGTGTGTGTGTGTGTGTGTGTGTGTGTGTGTGTGTGTGTGTGTGAGAGAGAGAGAGAGTAGTATTGCATGAGGATGGTAATGTCCTCAATAATAATTCAAAACGATTTCCTACATATGAATATTGTCTAGTATTGGAAGGCAAATATGTATTCGTTACATGTCAGTCATTACTTGAGAAGAATTTTAAATGGGGAAATACTCAAAAAAGAATGCCAATAGAAAAAAAAAGCAGGCTTTCAAGTGGTCAATATTGTTTATTATAGGTAGAGATAGAGACAGAGATACGCACTGAGCAAGGAGTAGACAGAAAAAGATCAAATGCTGGAAGTTTTCCCAGAGTTGTGAATTATGGGTGCTTTGCTTCCTTTTTTTTCTGTAGGGTTCTGTGCTGTCCGAGTTTTTTTTTTTTTTTTTTTTTTACTATGAACAAATATGACTCTGTAATGCTGGGTGGGATGAATACATTTTAAAATTTGTTTTTCAAATGTAGATCGCCTTGCCTTGACGCAGCTTCATCGTGAAGCCTCACTGAAATCTGAGTGATCTGAGTCCAAAGTCTTCAGAGCTTCCTACCTCACGGCTCAGCCCACCTTCATGTTGTCCAGCACAGCATCCAGCAAAGGCCCTCATCCTTATCTGAGGGCAGAGGGTGAGTGAAACCACACGAAGTGGGTAGTTCAGCACACAGGTCTGTGGGAACCGAGTTCAGTCCCACCCCCAGCTTGCTCCAAAAAGATTCGTTAGCAAAATGGAAAAGGGAGGAGATCAGATATAGGAGGGGAATGAGACAAAGGAACCAAGAAGGGGATTTCTAACAAAGAACTGAAACCACCCTGTTCAGGAGCAGGCAGGTTTCTGAGGATTTCTATGGATGGGTGGGCAGAGAAGGCCTGGGAAAAAAACAGAGGCAGGAGCAAGGTTCATCTGAGCTCCAGGACACCCACCTCCTCCTCTGGCTCCAACCCCCTCCACTCGCTGTCACCTCTTAATCCCCTTTTGTGCTTCTCTTATCTCCCTTACCCAAGCTCTGTCTCCCACCCCCACCCCCAACTTAATTACGTCCCCACCTGACCGTGTGAGCTTGTCTCTCCAGGGCCTGCAATTTCTGCTGTGAGGGTGACAGTCACACCCAGTGCTTGCAGAGGGAAGTAGCTTATGAGGTCAGGGAGGAAGTGGTGGGTGGGGCTGGGTGCAGAGGAGAAAAGCTGCAAGTGGACTTTACAGAAGTGTGCCGAGGGCGGCTGTGGGTGCCCAGCTCCACGCCACCCCTGCCCCATTGCACGGTTACTGTGGCCCAGTCTTGAGCGGCCCTCCATGTTGGCTTCCCAGTGGGTGGGTGTCCAAGAAACTATGGAAGCAGAGGGCAGGGAAGAGCAGGCACTGCTGGGCGATGCCCACCTTTGCACCCACCTGGCAAGGACCACTGGAAGCAGTGGCCGTAGGTTGACATCTGTTCTTTACATCCCAGCACCAAATAGATTGCTTGACAGTGGTTTAACATGCACACCTAAGATGCACACATGCATATGTTTGTGTCTGTGTGTGTTTTGGGGAGGTTAGTGGGGGCTCATGGGAGGCAATGATGGGAGGGTCCCCCTGGAGAGTGAGATGACTTGTGCATTCCTCCAAACTTCTGGGGGAAGAACTGGATAACAAGTTCAGAAAAATCACTAAGTCTTGGGGGATTTGGAGCCAATCTTCCCACAGCCAGATATTCCCACATCTGTCCTTCAGACTGCACTGCCCCCAGTTTTTTCTTTTGGAAACCTGACTTCTTTTTTATATATATATATTTTAAAAATAACTTGTGTTCTTGAAAAACATAAGCCATCACTTATGATTTCCACGACACTGAGAGTTTGCCACAGGAGACAGTCTGACACAGTGGTCAGGACATGTACCACAGAACCAGACAGACCTTGAAAAGCCTAATTCTGACCATGGTGAGCTGGGTGACCAGTAAAGCAGGGATGATCCTAGTTCCTCCCTCACAGGGTTGTTGTAAGAAATAAATTAGAGCATTCGTGTTGCACTGAAAGCACAGAACCCAGCATGTGGTGAGACTGCTATGGTCCTGTCATCCGGTCAGCACTCTCCATATGGCTTTGCCCCCAGTAGAGCCATTCCGGGTGGTTAGTAATAGACTCGGCACCAGAAAAAGGGTAGCAAAGTGTGGCCTGTGGGCCACATCCTACCTGACACCTACTTTTGTTTGGCCTGAGAGCTAAGAATGCTTTTCCTTTTTGTTTCCATTTTTAAATTTTGACTGTGCTGGGTCTTCCTTGCAACACAAGGGCATCTCTAGTTGTGACACAGGGCTTCTTGTTTCCATGCAACGGCTCCTCTTGTTGCAGAGCACGGTCTCTAGAGCGCATGGGTTTCAATACTGAGCCAACTTAGTTGCCCCATGGCATGTGGGATCTTACACTCATCCCCTGCATTGGATGGCAAATTCTTAACTACTGGATAGTTTTTTGTTTTTTTTTTTAATGATTGGGAAAAAATCAAGAAGAATATTTTACAACAGGTGAAAAGTATACATTACATTACAGTGCCCATGAGTAATGCTTTTTCTGGAACACAAAACCCCTTCTGGAACACAACCACAGTCATTTGCTGTGTATTTTCTATAGCCGCTTTTGCAAAGGACCCACAGAGACTATAATACTTTCTGACCCTTTGCAAAAAAACCCTGGTCAACCCTGAATTAGAGGATCAGTAGCCCAATTCCAGCTGTGCTTCCCACCTATTACCAGAGATAATACTTTGCCCTTTGTCACCACAAAAATGCCCACCGGCAGAGTCCACATTCACCATGTTGTTGTTGACACCAGCTGGCCTACACATTGAAAAGTGTAAGACAGGACTTGGCAATAAAGCATTACTGTTATTTTCTGAGCAAGCACTTGGGGGTGGTGCAGTCCCAGTCACCCCTACTGAAAAGATTCAATGTGTTCTTTGTTCTCCCAGCCCTTGATCTTTCACTCTTATTACTATTTCTCAGGCCTGCTGTATCCGCGAGCACAAGCTCAGCTGGGAAAATATGAGTTGGGCTTTGTCTATACCTTTAATCAGTTTACTGGAAAGAAGTCAGAAACCAAAAGTAAAAGAGAAAAAAGCCTTAAAACGTATACATTATTGAGTGCTTGCTATATGCCAGGCACTTTGGGGATTAGAGTGTGAATAAAGAAAGATCCCTGAGAGAAGAAGAGAGAAACAGTAAGGCAAATAGTTCTAAAACAGTGCAAAAGCTGCTATAATTGAGGCATGTACAAAGTACTGAGGGAGCAAAGAAAATGACTTAGTTTATTGGGATATTGACAAGGAGCATGAGGAACAGTCACAGGGAGGTGACAGCTTAGAAGAGTGGAGAAGAGTTTGTTAGATGTGAAGAGAGGGTGAAGTCGTGAAAGTACAAGAGAACAGTAAGGGCAAAAGTAGAGATAGGGTACCCAGGGCATGTTCAAGCAGAGGGGTGACACAGGGGAAATAAGCTGGCACTAGTGTGTGGGTAAGCCTATGTACCCTAGTCAGGGGGTAACACTGTTACTCTACATGGATAGCCTTCAGAGACTTCATAGACTTAAAAGAGGGGCACGAGATCATAGATATGTGCAACAGAGTGATTATTGATAGCAACAGAGAGGGATGCGCTGGCATAGAGTAAGTCTTGGGTTAAAAGCAAGTCCTGGGTGATAGAGAAGTGTGTCAGGAAGAGAAATCTTGGATTTAGAGGTAACAGGACTTCATGACATGTTGAGTTCTTAGGTGAAGGTGAGAACAGAGTTAAAGAATGAATCTAGGGATTCTAGAGTGGTACATAGATAGATATTAGTGCCACTAACTGAAGCAGAAAATGCTAGAGAAGTAGCAGTTCCACTTGGGCTGAAGGTAGTCCTTCAGTTCAGTTCAGTCAGTTCAGTTGCTCAGTTGTTTCCAACTCTTTGCGACCCCATGAATCACAGCACGCCAGGCCTCCCTGTCCATCACCAACTCCCAGAGTTTACTCACTCATGTCCGTCGAGTTGGTGATGCCATCCAGCCATCTCATTCTCTGTCATCCCCTTCTTCTCCTGCCCCCAATCCCTCCCAGCATCAGAGTCTTTTCCAATGAGTCAACTCTTCACATGAGGTGGCCAAAGTACTGGAGTTTCAGCTTTAGCATCAGTCCTTCCAAAGAAATCCCAGTACTGATCTCCTTTAGAATGGACTGGTTGGATCTCCTTGCATTACCAGGGACTCTCAAGAGTCTTCTCCAACACCACAGTTCAAAAGCATAAATTCTTTGGCACTCAGCTTTCTTCACAGTCCAACTCTCACATCCATACATGACCACTGGAAAAACCACAGCCTTGACTAGACGGACCTTTGTTGGCAAAGTGATGTCTCTGCTTTTCAATATGCTATCTAGGTTGGTCATAGCTTTCCTTCCAAGGAGTAAGCATCTTTTAATTTCATGGCTGCAATCACGATCTGCAGTGATTTTGGAGCCCCCAAAAATAAAGTCTGACACTGTTTCCACTGTTTCCCCATCCATTTGCCATGAAGTGATGGGACCAGATGCCATGATCTTCGTTTTCCACATATTGAGCTTTAAGCCAACTTTTTCACTCTCCTCTTTCACTTTCATCAAGAGGCTTTTTAGTTCCTCTTCACTTTCTGCCACAAGGGTGGTGTCATCTGTATATCTGAGGTTATTGATATTTCTCCCAGCAATCTTGATTCTAGCTTGTGCTTCCTCCAGCCCAGCGTTTCTCATGATGTACTCTGCATATAAGTTAAATAAGCAGGGTGACAATATACAGCCTTGATGTACTCCTTTTCCTATTTGGTACCAGTCTGTTGTGTCAGTCCTTGGACATGATTAACTTGTAGAAGACGGCACAGTTTTAGGTCATCCAGGTGAAGAAATCCAGTAGGCAATCACTGACACTATAAGCTGAGAGCCTGGAAGATGTAGGGGCTTAGAAATAGGTGTTTAAGAATCATCAGTCAATGGGACTTCCCTGGAGGTCTAGTGGTTAAGACTCCACACTTCCAATGCAGGGGTTGTGGATTTGATCCCTGATTTAGGGAACTAGATCCCACATGCTTTTCAATGTTCCCAAAGGAAAAAAATCATCAGTCTATGATGCATGAGATTAGAGGACATTATTCAGCAAATATGAAAGGAAAGAAAAAATTACAGTTAGAACCCTCGAGAGTAGTAGTGTTTCAGTTCAGTTCAGTTCAGTTGCTCAGCCGTGTCCGACTCTGCAACGCTATAGACTGCAGCATGCCAGGCCTCCCTGTCCATCGCCAACTCCCGGAGCCTGTTCAAACCCATGTCCATTGAGTCAGTGATGCCATCCAACCATCTCATCCTCTGTCATCCCTTTCTCCTCCCACCTTCAATCTTTCCCAGGATCAAGGTCTTTTCAAACGAGTCAGTTCTTCGCATCAGGTGGCCAAAGTATTGGAGTTTCAGCTTCAGTGAATATTCAGGACTGATTTCCTGAATCCATTAGGATGGATTGGTTGGATCTCCTTGGAGTCCAAAGGACTGTCAAGAATCTTCTTCAACACCACACTTCAAAAGCATCAACTCTTTGGCGCTATGACTACTGGAAAAACCATAGCCTTGACTAGATGGACCCTTGTTGGCAAAGTAATGTTTCTGCATTTTAGTATGCTGTCTAGGTTGGTCATAACTTTTCTTCCAAGGAGCAAGTGTCTTTTAATTTCATGGCTGCAGTTACCATCTGCAGTGATTTTGGAGCCCTAAAAAATAAAATCTGTCACTGTTTCCATTCTTTGCCCATCTGTTTACCATGAAGTGATGGAACCAGATGCCATGACCTTAGTTTTCTGAATGTTGAGTTTTAAGCCAACTTTTTCACTCTCCTCTTTCACTTTGATCCAGAGGCTCTTTAGTTCTTCTTCACTTTCTGCCATGAGGGTGGTGTCATCTGCATATCTGAGGTTATTGATATTTCTCCTGGAAATCTTGATTCCAGCTTGTGCTTCATCCAGCCCAATGTTTCTCATGATGTATTCTGCATATAAGTTAAATAAGAAGGGTGACAATATACAGTCTTGACATACTCCTTTCCCTATTTGGAACCAGTCTGTTGTTCCATGTCCAGTTCTAACTGTTGCTTCCTGACCTGCATACAGATTTCTCAAGAGTTCATCTCTCTAAGAATTTTTCAGGGGGGCGGTCCTAAGATGGCAGAGGAAGACCACTTTCTCCCCCACAAATTCATCAAAAGAACATTTAAAGGCTGAGTAAATTCCACAAAACAACTTCTGAATGCCGGCAGAGGACATCAAGTACCCAGAAAAGCAGCCCATTGTCTTCGAAAGGAGGTAGGAAAGAATATAAAAGATAAAAAAATAGACAAAAGAGGTAGGGACCGGGAAGGGAGTCTTAAAAAGAGAGAAGTTTCCAAACACCCGGAAACACTCTCACTGCTGAGTCTGTGGTGAGCCTTGGAAGCACAGAGGGCAACATAACAGGGAGGAAAAATAAATAAATAATTAAACCCCACAGATTATGAGCCCAGTGGTAACTCCCCCAATGGTAACTCTGTGAGAAGCAGCACAGATGCCTGCACCCACCACTAGCAAGCGGGGACTGGGCAGGGAGGCAGGGGCTGCAATGCTTAGAGTAAGGATCTGGCCTGAATGCCCTGAGGGCAATCTGAGCGAACTAACTTGGGCTAGCAAACCAGACTGTGGGATAGCTACCATGCGAAAAGCCCTAAGACACCATCAGGCCTGCACACAGAACAAAGGAATGAACAGAACTAGCCGGCTGCAGACCATCCCCCTCTGGTGACAGGCAGCCAGAGCCGTAAGGGGGCAATTGCAGCCCCAGAGAGACATTATCTACCAAACTGCAAGCAGGCTTCTTTGCTAACTAAGACTTCTTGGGGTTTTGGACAGTCAACATCCACCTGAGAAGGTGCGCTGGTTGTACACCCAGAAAACCAAGTGGCAGGGACGGGGGAGGCGATAAATTGCAGCGACCACGCTTGCTAACACCTCATCACCAGAGCTGCTTGGACCTGGGAAGGGCACAAAACGCAGGCCCAACAAAGTCTGCGCCTCTGAGGACTACCCAAGTGCCTGAACCTGAGCGGCTTAGGCCTAGGAGGTGCATGCAGCCCAGGGCCGGCCTCGGATGGTTCCCAGCAGAGCAACCTAGAGCCTGAGCAGTGTGGGCAGGGAGGGCACATGCACCGTGAATGGGGGCAGGGCCAGGGTGGCTGAGGCACTGCGAGCACACGCCAGTGTTATTTGTTTGCAGCGTCCCTCCCTCCCCACAGCGTGACTGAACAAGTGAGCCTAAGAAAAGTGTCCACCACCGCCCCCTTTGTGTCAGGGCAGAAATCAGACACTGAAGAGACCAGCAAACAGAAGAAGCTAAAACAGAGGGAACCACCTTGGAAGTGACAGGTGCAATAGATTAAAACCCTGTCGTTAGTACCAACTACATAGGAAAGGGCCTATAGATCTTGAGAAATATAAGCCAGACCAAGGAACTATCCAAAAATGAACTGACCCCACAATACCCACAACAATACCAGAGAAAGTCCTAGATATATTTTTACTATTTTTACGATCATTTTTTTTTTAATTTTTTAAAAATTTTAAGCCCTCTATTACGCCTTTAATTTTCACTTTTATAACCTACTATTACTTTGCAAAAAAAAAAAAAAAAGACCCTATTTTTTAAAGTAAACTTCGTATATATATATATATTTTATATAATTTTTATGACTTTGTTTTTTTTTCTTTTTTTCTTCTTTTCTTTAATATTGTATTTTGAAATTCCAGACTCTAGATTTTTAATCTTTGCTTTTTGGTATTTGTTACCAATTTTGTACTTTTAAGAACCCCATCTTCAGTACCCATTTTTACTTGGGAGCGAGATTACTGCCNAAAAAAAAAAAAAAAAAAGACCCTATTTTTTAAAGTAAACTTCGTATATATATATATATTTTATATAATTTTTATGACTTTGTTTTTTTTTCTTTTTTTCTTCTTTTCTTTAATATTGTATTTTGAAATTCCAGACTCTAGATTTTTAATCTTTGCTTTTTGGTATTTGTTACCAATTTTGTACTTTTAAGAACCCCATCTTCAGTACCCATTTTTACTTGGGAGCGAGATTACTGCCTTGACTGCTCTCTCCCCCTTTGGACTCTCCTTTTTCTCCACCAGGTCGCCTCTGTCTCCTCCCTACCCCCTCTCTTCTCTACCCAACTCTATGAATCTCTGAGTGTTCCAGACGGTGGAGAACACTTAGGGAACTGATTAGTGGCTGGATCTTTCTCTCTCCTTTTGATTCTCCCCTTTTATTCTCCTGGCCACCTCTGTCTCCTTCCTCCCTCTTCTCTTCTCTGTATAACTCCGTGAACATCTCTGAGCGGTCCAGTTGTGGAGTGCACATAAGGAAGTGATTACTGGCTAGCTTGCTCTCTCCTCTATTGATTCCACCTCATTCGGGTCACCTCTAACTCCCTCCTCCCTCTTCTCTTCTCCATGTATCTATGTGAACCTCTCTGGGTGTCCCTCACTGTGGAGAAACTTTTCATCTTTAACCTAGATGTTTTATCAATGGTGCTGTATAGAAGGAGAAGTCTTGANCCTCTATTGATTCCACCTCATTCGGGTCACCTCTAACTCCCTCCTCCCTCTTCTCTTCTCCATGTATCTATGTGAACCTCTCTGGGTGTCCCTCACTGTGGAGAAACTTTTCATCTTTAACCTAGATGTTTTATCAACGGTGCTGTATAGAAGGAGAAGTCTTGAAACTACTGTAAAAATAAGACTGAAAACCAGAAGCAGGAGGCTTGAGTCCAAATCCTGAGAACACCAGACAACTCCTGACTCCAGGGAACATTAATTGACAGTTCAGTTCAGTTCAGTCGCTCAGTCGTGTCCGACTCTTCGCAACCCCATGAATTGTACCACGTCTGGCCTCCCTGTCCATCACCAACTCCGGAGTTCACTCAGATTCACATCCATCGAGTCAGTGATGCCATCCAGCCATCTCACCCTCTGTCGTCCCTTTCTCCTCCTGCCCCCAATCCCTCCCAGCATCAGAGTCTTTTCCAATGAGTCAACTCTTTGCAGGAGGTGGCCAAAGTACTGGAGTTTCAGCTTTAGCATCATTCCTTCCAAAGAAATCCCAGGGCTGATCTCCTTAAGAATGGATTGGTTGGATCTCCTTGCACTCCAAGGGACTCTCAACAGTCTTCTCCAACACCACAGTTCAAAAGCATCAATTCTTCGGCACTCAGCTTTCTTCACAGTCCAACTCTCACATCCATACATGACCACAGGAAAAACCATAGCCTTGACTAGACGGACCTTAGTCGGCAAAGTAATGTCTCTGCTTTTGAATATGCTATCATAACTTTTCTTCCAAGGAGTAAGCGTCTTTTAATTTCATGGTTGCAGTCACCATC
Organism: Cephalophus harveyi; assembly: GCA_006410635.1. Lineage (NCBI taxonomy): Eukaryota > Metazoa > Chordata > Mammalia > Artiodactyla > Bovidae > Cephalophus > Cephalophus harveyi. The sequence continues at coordinate 4,756 of SJYT01081352.1, read as the reverse complement.
TGCAGTGATTTTGGAGCCCAGAAAAATAAAGTCTGACCCTGTTTCCACTGTTTCCCCATCTATTT
>SJYT01081339.1:984089-999407 GCA_006410635.1 Cephalophus harveyi | reverse complement strand
GCATTGCCTTTCTTTGGAATTGGAATGAAAACGGACCTTTTCCAGTCCTGTGGCCACTGCTGAGTTTTCCAAATTTGTTGACATATTAAGTGCAGCACTTTCACAGCATCATCTTTCAGGATTTGAAACAGCTCAACTGGAATTCCATCACTTCCACTAGCTTTGTTTGTAATGATGCTCTCCTAAGGCCCACTTGACTTCACATTGCAGGATGTCTGGCTCTAGGTGAGTGATCACACCATCGTGATTATCTTGGTCATGAAGATCTTTTTTGTACAGTTTTTCTGTGTATTCTTGCCACCTCTTCTTAATATCTTCTGCTTCTGTTAGGTCCAGACCATTTCTGTCCTTTATCGAGCCCATCCTTGCATGAAATGTTCCCTTGGTATCTCTAATTTTCTTGAAGAGATCTCTAGTCTTTCCCATTCTGTTCTTTTCCTCTATTTCTTTGCATTGATCGCTGAGGAAGGCCTTCTTATCTCTCCTTGCTATTCTTTGGAACTCTGCGTTCAGGTGCTTATATCTTTCCTTTTCTCCTTTGCTTTTCACCTCTCTTCTTTTCACAGCTATTTGTAAGGCCTCCCCAGACAGCCATTTTGCTTGTTTGCATTTCTTTTCCGTGGGGGTGGTCTTGATCCCTGTCTCCTGTACAATGTTACGAACCTCATTCCATAGTTCTTCAGGCACTCTATCTATCAGATCTAGGCCCTTAAATGTATTTCTCACTTCCACTGTATAATCATAAGGAATTTGATTTAGGTCATACCTGAATGGTCTAGTGATTTTCCCTACTTTCTTCAATTTACAAAATAAAAACTTCAAAGTCTGAAAATAAAATAAAAGAAAAATAAAAGAAAAGGAGAGACATTAAGAAAAAAAAAAGATCCACCAAAAAAAAAAAATCTTAAAAAAAATCACAGAAGGACGGCTTCCAATCTTACACTCCGGAGAATATAATAGACTGTGCGGATGTACTTAGGAAATGCTCAGGAAGGTCTTTCCAGAACCTTCATCCACTGTCTTTGAAGAGAAACCAGAGCGTTGAGGAAGGGAGAAGTGGACGGCAGAGGATGAGGCGGTTGGATGGCATCACCGACATGATGGATGTGAGTTTGAGCAAACTCCGGGAGCTGGTGAAGGACAGGGAGGCCTGGTGTGCTGCCGTCCATGGGGTCGCAAAGAGTCGGACACGACTGAGCGACGGAACTGAACTGACCATTCACTCTCTTGGGTGCAGAGACGGCAGTGGTGGTATGTGCCCAGTCTTGAGCAGCTTGGAGGAATCCACGCTCTCTGGTGTTGGGAGATTTATCCAGCCTTGAGGACCACGATTCCAGACTGACCAGTTTGCTGTGGATGGCACGCATTTTCAGGGCTATTCCACGGTGCCCCAGCGTCTCAGTGGTGCTGAACGAACACATGGGCACTTATTTTCGTTCTCACGACAAGGAGGCACCCGTGAGACCTCGTAAGACGCTGTGCTGAGCTGAACGGTGGCCCCAAAGATCCACTCGAGTCCTGAAGCCTGGGAAAGGGAGCTTGTCATGAAATGGGGTCTCCGCAGCTGTGATGGAGTGAAGGGTCTGAGATGAGGTCCTCCTGGATGGGGGTGGCCCTAAACCCAGGGACAGGGTCCTTATAAGACACAGAGGAGAGACACGGACGCAGCGGAGAAGCCACGTGGAGACGGAGGCGGAGACGGGAGGGAGGCGGCCACCAGCCCAGGGACGGACGCCTGGAGACCCCGGAAGCTGGAAGAGGTGGGAGGACCCTCCCCTGGAGCCTCTGAAGGGAACTCAGCCTTGGGACACCCTGACCTCAGATGTCTGGTCCCTGGGACTGGAGCAGGATGGTTTTAAGCCCCCCAGCTTGTGGTCACTGGTTCCGGCAGCCACTAGAAGTCACACAGCTTTTGATTAAGATGCGTCTTCGGTGTTAAAACATGACATGTGCTCCTGTCCCCACCGTCCGTGGTAGGGCTGCCCACGGTCTTCCTCGTGTTCCGAAAACCGCAACGCCTTGGAGCTTCTTGCAGCCGGCACTCAGGGCCTCCCCTTGTCTCTGGGGAGACACACGACACCCAACCATGGCAGGGGCGGGGTGCCTGGTGACAAAGACGCCTCGGATGGACGCCCACGGGACCCACACGCCCTGCAGGAGGGTCTCCCTGTAAGCCAAATCTCCCCGTGGCTTTGCAGAGCTCGCAAGCTTTATTCTGCACGTGCCAGGCTTCCTTCCGAGGCGTCTGAGACAGCCTGCGTGATTGCTGAGCTCATATGACGGGAAAGAGGCTAGCGGGATCCCTGTGGCGGGGGACGCCGCCTGTAGTGGCCTGGGAGCTGGGGCTGAGTAACACGCTGTGGGGAAACAGAAGTCTGTTGCGGGGGACATTCCAAGAATTCCAGATGCTCCGAAAAACATGGAAGCCGGGCCTTGGAGCACAGCTGAGTTGTGAGGGGGCTTTCCTGCTGACTCACATGCTCAAGAATCCGGCTGCAGTGCAGGACAGCTGGGTTCGACCCTTGGTTCAGGAAGACCCACTGGAGGAGGGCACGGCAACCCACTCCAGGATTCCTGTCTGGAGAATCCCACAGACGGAGGAGCCTGGCGGGCTATGGTCCACGGGGTTGCAAAGAGTCGGGCACGACTGAGCGACTCCCTCTTTCAAAACTTCATCTACATCTGAAAGCATTAAACCAGCTGCTTCTGCAGCTGCTGACCTTCAACCATCTCCTGAAAGAAGTTCAGGGTGGAGAGCAGACATGAGACACTCTGTGCTCTGGAGCAAAAAAACAAAAAAAAAAAAACACCAGTGTGGCAGGACAGGTCTCGAATAGTTAGATATTCTCAGGAACCCATTTATGAGCCCAGCTCTTGCATCTCCTCATAGCTAGACAAGCCCTGAAACGCTTCACGGTGATGTCTGCTCCCCGTGACGAGCAGGGACCTTCTGCAAAAATATATATATATGCTTGATTGCGTGAACTCCCCCTTCAGCAAAACTCCATACGCGCCAACCTGCCTTCCCTGTCTGTTCTCAGCAGCTCCTCAGAGCCATCCGGGGCTCTGTGCCCTGGGCCGCAATCCTTCATTCATCCCTTTCTTCATTCAGTTGCTCAGGCGTGTCCGACTCTCTGCGACCCCGTGGACTGAAGCCCTCCAGGCCCCTCTGTCCATGGGGAGTCTCCAGGCAAGAATACTGGAGTGTGTTGCCACGCTCTCCTCCAGGGGATCTTCCCAACCCAGGGATCGAACTCAAGTCTCCCGCATTGCAGATGGATTCTCTACCATCTGAGCCCCCAGGGAAGCCTGTGATCCTAATTTTGCCCCCAATAAAACATAAACTCGCAACATCCACACTGTGCAATTTTTTTTTTAAGTCAACACTGTTTTCCCCAAATTTTCTCATGGAAAGTCTACACGGCGGCTCGGACCGCCTGGGGTGTTTGCACGCTGCCTTCTCATCTCTGTCTGATCAGGGCGGGGTGACTTTAGAACAAGCACGGGGGTTAGCCGACCCGGGACTCCCCGGGGTTACCTTTTGAAAAGGCAGCCGAGGGTCAGGCCGCAGACGAGGGTCCCCAGGACCACCAGAACGTAGATGTGCACCAGGGTGGACTCTGGTTCTTCAGAGCCTGGGGAAGACAGAGCGGGGGGACATGCCAGGGACCCCGAAGGGGAGGGGGGCAGCTGTCCTCGCTCGGGCAGCTCACGGGCTCACGGACGAGGAAACACGGCCAGTGAGACGGGAAGTGTCACTCCGTCTGGCACGTCTTACCCTCTGCGACCCCACGGACTGCAGCCCGCCAGGCTCCTCTGTCCATGGGATTCTCCAGGCAAGAATACTGGGGTGGGCTGCCGTTTCCTCCTTCAGAGGATCTTCCCCAAGCAGGGACCAAACCTGTGTCTCCTGAATTGGAGGTGGATTCTTTACCATCTGAACCACCAGAGAAGCCTCGTAAGAAGGGAAATCTACGAGAGTACCCTAACCTGAAGCTTTCACAGAAGATGTTTCTGAGACAATAGACTGCACTTTGCTGACAAAGGTCCGTCTACTCAAAGCTACCGTTTTTTCCAGTAGTCATGGACAGGTGTGAGAGTTGGACCATAAAGAAAGCTGAGCGCTGAAGAATTGATGCTTGCAAACTGTGAGGCTGGAGAAGACTCTTGAGAGCCCCTAGGACTGAAAGGAGATCCAACCAGTCCATCCTAAAGGAGATCAGTCCTGAATATTCATTGGAAGGACTGATGCTGAAGGTGAAACTCCAATACTGTGGCCTTCTGATGAAAAGAGCTGACTCACTGGAAAAGACCCTGATGCTATTGAACGCGGGAGGAGAAGGGGTCGACAGAGGATGAGATGGTGGGACGGCATCACCAACGCGCCGGACATGAGTTTAAGCAAACTCCAGGAGACAGTGATGGACAGGGAAGCCTGGCGTGCTGCAGTCCACGGCGTCGCAAAGAGTCGGACACGACTGAGCGACTGAGAAAGAGATGAGCCCAAGACCATGTTCAAAGCCCCTAAAGCACTCTTAGAGCATAGCAACCTAAGAGCACTCGATTCAAAAATGGACAGAAGAGAGGGTCAATAGCTGAAGAGGAGAACAGCTCCAGGCAAACAGCTGTCAACTCCGTTCCCTCCCATTTGGTGAATTTACTACCATATTAATTTTTCTTTTAATATTTATTTCTTTATTTGACTGTGTTTGGGCTTCACTGGGTCTAGTTCCATGACCAGGGATTGAACACTGGGAGGGAAGCCTCTTAGCCACTCGACCGCCACGGAATTCCTTATGGACTCTGTTTTACGCTTTGGCCTTTTCGCCTGAAGGCATGTGAGGTCTTAGCTCCCCGATCAGGGATCGAACACACATCCCCTGCATTGGAAGGCAGGCCTGAACTGCTGCACCACCGGAGAAGTCCCCTCCCGTCTACCCTTAAGCTTTCATTTCACGTGTCATTTAGAATAAGTGCTCTTTACAATAAACTATTTTCCTTTCTCTGTTTTAGTCGGTCAGTTGTGTCCAGCTCTTTGCGACCCCGTGGACTGTAGCCCGCCAGGTTCCTGTCCATGGGATTTCCCAGGCAAGAATACTGGAGTGGGTTGCCTTTTCCTTCTCCAAAATTATTCTTCCTAACTAGAGCACAGTTTTCATCTGTGAATAGTCAAAAATACAACGAGAAACTCTCAGTCGATCAGAGTGATGAAAACCCGATGGACGCGTTCCCTGTTGCAACATTTCTCAGTATACACAGATAAAATGTGACCTGTTAAGCAAAGCAGTTATTTTTTCTTTTAAGTGATACATCAATTATCAAAACTGCATATTCTGGATGGCAGACAAAACCGAAAAAAAAAAAAAAAACCCAAACCATGTGGAAGTGAGCCAAGTGTGTTCAGAACTGTATTCTGGGAAAAGTTGTATTTTGGGAAAAGTCAACTTTTGTTTTTTTTCCGCCCATAGTTTACATTAATCTTTCCCTGGTGGCTCAGACAGTAAAGAATCTGCCTGCAATGCAGGAGACCTCGGTTCAATCCCTGGGTCGGGAAGATCCCCTGGAGGAGGGCATGGCAACCCACTCCAGTATTCTTGCCTGGAGAATCCCATGGACAGAAGAGCCTGGCGGGCTACAGTCCACGACGGGGTCACAGAGAGTCGGACACGCCTGCGTAACTTTCCCTTTCACTAGCTGTTGCTGATGCCAGGGGGACCGTGTCACCGGGGGCTTGCGGACGGGAACTCTTGCCAGAATGGCTTAGAGAAGGCCTCAGAAGGCCCGGACCTGTCCGGGGACGGTCTCGGGATACCTACCGAACTCAACGGGCTGGCTCCAGGCACCCCACTGGGCTTTCCGGGCGTCCGCTGTCCTTATCTTCAGAGTATGCTTCGCCTTGGATCCCGGTTTCGGAAAGTTGTATCTATTCCCGGAGTCACCAAATACTACGATCTGTGGAGAAAGCAGAAACTTAGAGGTGTCCCCTGTGTTGAGCAAAAGAGTGAGGGGGGTGTGTGTGTGTGTGTTTTCAGTTGCCCAACTGAAGTGCAAAATTTAAGCCCACACCCTCCCAATCTGGGTGTGCATGTTGTAATTTGCGTCCTGAACGCTTCAGAGAGATGCCTAGGTAAATAAAGAGAATGGGTGATTGTCCTGCATTTTCTGAGTGACTATTCCTGGGGCGTCTGGGATCATTCAGTACAGATGCAGCGGTTCAGAAACTGCGGAGGATGTGGACAGACCCATAGACGGATCATGGCCCCGTGAAGCATGTTCAGAGGGCCAAGTTCAAGTTCCTCATCGGACAGGGGATGATACCGAGGTCACAGTGGTGGTGAAGCTTAGAAACAAAAGTACTTTGATGAGCAACCTCGAGAGGAGTTTTGAGGGACGCAATCATCTCTGTGATACGTCAAGGAATATTTCCTGGACCAACACGGACAGAAGAGGGAGACCCCACCCCAGCGGTACCTAGAGGTGCCGCTATATCACTGCCCAGATGATATGCGGAGGCAGGGGTCCTCAGCCTCTGGGACCTAAGGCCTGATGACCTGAGGTGGAGCTGATGCATCAGTGGAAATAAAGTGCACAGTAAGTGCGACGCTCTTAAATCACCCAAAACCATCCCTCTCTGTGCAAAATTTGTCTCCTACACAACTGGTCCCTGGTACGAAAAGCATCGGAGACCACTGCCCTCGGGAAACCCCATCATCCGACTTTTATCTCATCCTCATCCGGGCCACTGCTGGAAAAATTCCCACTGGTGTGTGTCCATTGACGGACATCGTTTGATTAAACTGGGGCTTCCATGGAGGCTGGGTGAGTTACGAATCCACCTGCAATGCGGGAGACGTAGGCAGATGCAAGCTCGATCCTCGGGTCAGGGAGATTCCCCTGGAGGAGGGCACGGCAACCCACTCTAGTACCGTTGCCTGGAGAGTCCCAGGGACAGAGAGGCCTGGTGGGCTACAGTCCACGGGGTCACAGAGAGCTGGACACGACTGAGGCGACTGTGCATGCCCACACCCACGCGGGACGGAACACAAGGGCGACGTTTCGGGTCGGCGTCGCCACTCACCGGCTGACTTCTGCTGCTGCTGACATCGTGCTAGGAAAAAACCCAAAGCAAAAGAGAAGGCTCACTTTTCTCCATTTTCAAACTGCTAATAGCTCTCATCCCATCTCCCCTCTCAAAGAAGTCAAGAAAAAACAAAACCGTGAGAGCCCAACAGCCGGCTGAGCCCCTCACATTGCTCCTAAGCGGGAGTTGGCATCACAAGAAGGAGGAACCCTATTCACAGAGGAGAGAAGGAACCCTATTCACAGAGGAGAGAAGGAACCCTATTCGCAGAGGAGAGAAGGAAACCTATTCACAGAGGAGAGAAGGAAACCTATTCACAGAGGAGAGAAGGAACCCTATTCGCAGCCGCTGGCTCAGGGCTCGTTGGAAACTGAGCTGCCGGGGGATGTGATGAAGAACCCACATGGGCTTGGAGGAGACGGTATCTCAGTGTCTACACTGGATCCAGGGGGCGTGAGTAGAGGGCCTGTGTGTCTACAGTGGGTCCAGGGGGCCGTGAGGAGAGGGCGTCTCCTGTCTTTGTCTACACTGGGTCCAGCTGGACTTGGACTAGAGGCCTCTCATCTAAGATGGGTCGCCATGTGGTTGGAGCCGAGGAGCCTTGTCTACACTGGGTCTAGGCAAGCAGGTTTCAGATGGCTCGACACCGGGCCCAGGGGCCTTGGCGCACACCCTGGATTTCCCCGATGCCCGCCCGTCCGCACCCCCCGGGTCCTGGATCTCCATGCCCGCCCGTCCGCGCCCCCCGGGTCCTGGCTCTCCCCCATGCCCGCCCGTCCGCGCCCGCTCCGCGCCCCAGCTCCTCCCGGCGCCCGCGGGGCTGGCTGCCAGGCTCCCTGAGCCCCACTGCACTACGCGGCGCCGAGTCCACTGACCCATCTCTGGATGTCCAGCTGGTACTGGAACTCCCTGTTGGACCGCGTCTGTCGGGTCCTCGGCTTTTCCCACCGGATGAGGCAGTGGGACTCGTTGCAGTGGACGCTGATATTGTCGGGGGGGTTGTACTGCTCTGTAACGAGACCCCCGGAGACACCCGTGATGCGGGACGCCGCCCCTGGCCCACGGAGGGGAGACCCCTTTCTGCGATCCCGACACTACGGGGCGCTCCCGAGCCCAGCGGGGGAGGGGAGCAGCTTCAGAGGTTGGAATAATTCATCTGTACGCCAAGGGCTGCTGGCTGTCTCCAGGAGCTAGCAGACAGACGTGGGAGCCGGGCGCTTTCAGACGCTGCAAAAGGGACCAAGATTTCTGGCCTCCAGAACCTGGGACAACACACTCCCATCGTTGCAAGCCTCCCAGCCTGTGGTCATTTGTCACAGCATCTCCGGGAATCTCAACGCAGATGCCTACACAGATTCCACCACATCTAACTAAGCAGTGGTTTTAAATTGCGCGTGGTTGTTCTCACCTATTTCCTTTAACAGCAAAACCGAGTCGAAGAACTGGATTCCTGTCTTCTGGCTGGTGCCGTTAACCAGGAAGTAACTGTACGACGTTAATCCCGAGAGGTCTCGGAGGTGACATCCCACGTGGGTCCCCGAGTCTTTCAGGTAATGAGGACATTCCCTCTCGATTCTTTTCCTGTCAGGTCGGCAAACGTTCAGAGAACCGTCAGGGCGGTTTTTCACTTCTCAACAGCATTTCTCAGAGCTCTCTGCGTGAGGTCAACACTTACTTTGATCGCATGTACAAGAAATACTGGACGTCGTCGGGAGCCGCTCGGCCCTTGGCCCAGCTGCAGTTCATGAAGTCCGCGTCGTAGATAACACAGGAGAAGTTTTGGGCAGCTGTGCCCTCCCTGCCTGGGAAGGGACAGAAAGAAAACAATGCCGTTTAAAGAGGGATGGACCCGATGGCTTCATGCTTCAAAGAAGCATCTATACCAGTCCTTCTCAGACTCTTCCCAAAACACAGAATACGTTCCAGGGACCTAACACACGCCGTGGCGGATACAGTTGACAATACTGTATTGTCCCTTTGAAATTCCCTAAGAGAAAAGAAATGAAATTAAAAGACGCTTACTCCTTGGAAGAACAGCTATGCCCAACCTAGTTCAGTTCAGTTCAGTCGCTCAGTCGTGTCCGACTCTTTGCGACCCCATGAATTGCAGCACGCCAGGCCTCCCCTGTTCATCACCATCTCTCGGAGGTCACTCAGACTCACGTCCATCGAGTCCGTGATGCCATCCAGCCATCTCATCCTCGGTCGTCCCCTTCTCCTCCTGCCCCCAATCCCTGTCTAAGTGATGGGACCGGATGCCATGATCTTTGTTTTCTGAATGTTGAGCTTTAAGCCAACTTTTTCACTCTCCTCTTATTAAAAGGCAGAAACATTACTTTGGCGACAAAGGTCTGTCTAGTCAAAGCTGTGGTTTTCCCAGTAGTCACGTATGGATGTGAGAGCTGGACCATAAAGAAAGCTGAGCGCCAAAGAATGGGATGCTTTTGAACTGTGGTGCTGGAGAAGACTCTTGAGAGTCCCTTGGACTGCAAGGAGATCCAACCAGTCCATCCTAAAGGAAATCCGTCCTAAATATTCATTGAAAAGACTGATGCTGAAGCTGAAACTCCAATGCTTTGGCCACCTGACGTGAAGAGCCGACTCACTGGAAAAGACCCTGATGCTGGAAAGATTGGGGGCAGGAGGAGAAGGGGATGACAGAGGATGAGATGGTTGGATGGCATCACTGAGTCGATGCACATGAGTTTGAGCAAGCTCCGGGAGCTGGTGATGGACAGGGAGGGCTGGCGTGCTGCAGTCTGTGGGGTCACAAAGAGTCAGACACGACTGAGTGACTGAACTGAACTGAAGAGAGAAGATCCCTGAAGGGTTCTCACCACAAAAAAAAACAACCAACCAGCAAAAATACACGCAACAGAATAGACAGGTGAAAGCTCGATTGTGGTATCACTTCGGGAGGCATGCACACGTCCAAACAGCAAATGTGGGAGTCCCCTGGCGGCCCACTGGCTCCGGCTCCACGCTGCCACTGCTGTGGGTCCGGGTTCCATCCCCGGTCAGGGAAGGCAGATTCCACAAGCCGCAAAGGAACGGTCAAAGGGAAAAGCACCGAAATGGCAAAGCAGAGCCAAAAAAATCCTCAGATACACACCATTCCTGTGGGTCAAGTATATCTCCATCAGACGGAAAAAGGTGGGACGAGGGCGTCTGCATGCTCGTGGGGAGCAGAAAGGTCGCCCCCCCCCCACATTTTCCGTACCTGGGTTCGTGTAGACCAGCATCTCTGAAAGCTGTCTCTGGTTGATATTCACTTGCACGGTGAGCGTGACGCCCCCGTGGAGAGAGCAGTCCGGGAATGTGCACTGGCAGTCATGGTCTTTGACCTGAAGAGATGCAACCAGCCGGCGGGTTAAAAACGTGCCTTCTTTCCTCTCATCCTCCTCGGAGCTTGCGCCTGCACTGACCCCGGTTACGACGCCCACCTCCCTGTGTGAAGCCTCACCCCGGTACCTTCTTTGAGAAGAGGCCCACTAGCAAGGCTCAGAAAGTCAGTGTTCAGAGCTCACCTTTTTAAGAAAAAAAAAAGAAAATTTTAACTGGAGTATAATTGCTTTGGGCTTCCCAGGTGGCTCAGTGGGTAAAGAATTTACCTGCAATGCAGGTGATGCAAGAGACTATGGGTTTCATCCCTGGGCCTCAAAGATCCCCTGGAGGAGGGCATGGCAACCCAGTCCAGTATTCTTGCCCGGAGAATCCCATGGACAGAGGAGCCTGGTGGGCTACGGTCCATAGGACTGCAGAGAGTCAGACATGACTGAACGGAGATGCACGTAATTGCTTTACATGTTCTGTTAAGTTTCTGCTGCAACAACGTGAATCGGCCAGAAGTATACACATGTCCCCTCCCTCTGGAACCTCCCTCCGAACCCGCCTGGAGCTCACCAGGGATCTTGTGAAAACGTGCCGTCTGGTTACACGATTCCCGGGTGAGGGCTGGGAGCCTCTAGTTCTCACACACTCCCAAGGGATGCAGGCTGGACTGTTCTTTGCACCCTGATCGCTTTACAATTTTTTGGAACCTCACTCTCCCCCGCCTTGTGTTTTTGGTCACGCCACGCCATTGCCTGTGGCAATGTTAGTTCCCTGCCCAGGGACTGAACCCACAACCCCCTCTCCTGGAAGCTGAAAGTCTTCACCAGCAGGGAAGTCCTCACACCCTCTTCTACAGGACCGACTTTTCCTGTCTTATCTCACAGTCATCATTCCCTCAGGAGTGTCCAAGTCAGTCTCTTTAATCTCTTTAGTCTGATTCCATGTCACAGGCGGAGCGAATGCTATTTCCTTCTCAGGATCAAGTGCAGCAAGCGGAGCAAATGAGCAAGAAGAAGGGGGCTCCCCCAGGGAGTCAGCCTACGGAACACATACTGGACATCATGGACATGAGGGTCACTTCCTCGCTCAGTCGTGTCCGCCTCTTTGTGACCCCCTGGACCGCAGCCACGCCGGGCCTCCCTGTCCTTCACCGTCTCCCGGAGTTTGCACAAACACAGGCCCAAGCCCCCTTACCTTTTTCTTAATCAGCCCCTTCTCCTTGTGAATCAGCACACATTCCCCAGAGGTAGCGTTTTCCTTGCAGTCCCAGGTCAGCTTCGTCGTCTGTGGGTCAAACTTCACATTTAGACTGGCGTTTGGCTTCACGGCTGGAAGATCTGCAAGACGTGACCTCAGGAATCAAGAAACGCCCCTTTTCCCAAGTCCGTGCCCACTTAAGCGATTCGTCTCAGGTCTTGTAAGCCAAGATCGGCGTTGGGGATCGCTGCCAACCACCTCTGTCAGATCCTCTTTGTCCCCTATCCTCTATCCCGTCTCTCCTTTGTGTAAGTGGAGATGTCGCTGTGGTTGTATAGCCACTAAGCCACGTCTGAGTCTTCGTGACCCTCTGGACTGCAGCCCGCCAGGCTCCTCTGTCCGTGGGCTTCTCCAGGCAAGAACACTGGAGTGGGCTGCCATGCCCTCCCTCAGCGGGGTCTTCCCGACCCAGGGATGGAACCCATGTCTCCTGCACGGCAGGCGGATCCATCACCACTGAGCCACCAGACCAGGCCCAGTGGAGACGTCTGCTGCGAAAATAAATGAAGACCAGCCGAGCGGGAAGGAGCAGAGGCGAGTTACTCCCATCTCGTCCCGGGAAGGGAGTCGGGCACCACCCCCTGTGTCTGCAGGAGGGGTGGGGGACCATTCCCATCACCACCAGGGGTGAACACACAGCGGGAGTGATGCCAGCAGGCTGTTGAATAGACGGACAATCATGAAACCACACACAGCCGCAGGCTTGCCAACCAAGGTCCGCCAAGGTCTGCGGCTTTCCCAGCGGCCATGAATGGATGTGAGAGCTGGACCATAAAGAAAGCTGAGCGCTGAAGAACTGGTGCTTTTGAACTGTGGCGCTGGAGAAGACTCTTGAGAGTCCCTCGGACTGCAAGGAGAGCCAACTAGTCCACCCTAAAGGAGATCAGTCCTGGGTGTTCATTGGAAGGACTGATGCTGAAGCTGAAGCTCCAATCCTGTGGCCGCCTGAGGCAAAGAGCTGACTCATTTGAAAAGACCCTGATGCTGGGAAAGATTGAAGGCAGGAGGAGAAGGGGACAACAGAGGGTGAGAAGGCTGGACGGCATCACTGACTTGATGGACATGGGTTTGGGTGGGCTCTGGGAGTTGGTGATGGACAGGGAGGCCTGGCGTGCTTGCAGTCCATGGGGTCGCAAAGAGTCGGACGCGACTGAGCAACTGAACTGAACTGATAGGCGTGTCCCAGAAGCTGGGGTCAGGGGAACAGGGGAAGCAGGAAGAGGTCAGGCACATTCACCTACTCACCCTGCTGGTCCCGGGTGAGGAGCCACGCGGAGTCGAGCACCGTAGAGAGGAGGACCACCGTCGCCAAGAGGCCCGTGGGGCTGCCCAGCCGATGCAGAAGCTCTGCGGGGAGAGGAAAACCAGCCCTCGTGGGACTCTTGATGTGGACACCAGTGATGTTTCCCCAGGGAGATGGGGAAAAAAAACACAGGACTCTCCAGGGTGATGGTCAGCGTCGGCATGCTGACCTGGCCAGCAGCCTGGGTCACTTGCTTATAGTGGGTAAGAGTCTGTTCTCCCAATGCAGGGGACTGCAGAGGATCCCTGGTCAATGTCCTAAGATCCCCCATGGTACACGGTGCAGCTAAAAAAATAAATTAATTAACTAAAAAGACAATTTGCAAAAAGGGTTCAAAATGCGCTAGTGGTAAAGAATCTGCCTGCCAACACAGGAGACTTAAGAGACGCTGGTTCGATCCCTGGGTCGGGAAGATCCCCTGGAGGAGGGGATGGCCACCCACTCCAGTATTCTTGCCCGGAGAATCCCACGGACGGAGGAGTCTGGTGGGCTAGAGCCCGTGGGGTCCCAGAGAGCTGGACTCGACTGAGTGAGTGAAGAACAATGGAGGCAGAGAAAGCATCAGTGGTCGTCAGAGGTTATGAGAACAGGAGGGATGAACTGGTGGAGCACAGGAAACTTTCAGGGCAGTGGAAATATGCTGCTTTAATGATGGATACGTGCCATCGCACATTTGTGCAAACCCACAGAAGATCCAACCGCAAGTTCAGCTCATCTCAGGCGCTCAGTCGTGTCCGACTCTCTGCGACCCCATGGACTGCAGCACGCCCGGCCTCCCTGTCCATCACCAGCTCCCGGAGCTTGCTCAAACTCATGTCCATCAAGTCGGTGATGCCATCCAACCACCTCACCCTCTGTCGCCCCCTTCTCCTCCTGCCCTCAATCTTTCCCAGCATCAGGGTCTTTTCCAATGAGGCAGTTCTTCGCATCTGGTGGCCAGAGTTTTGGACAATAGCAAGAGTGACCCCTAATGCAAATTATGACTTTGAGTCAAGAATATGGCGTCACACTTGCTCCATCAATCGTAAGAGACGTTCCACACTGATGCTTGGCGTCCATCATTGGGGAACTAGCTGTAGGAGGAAGTGGGTACGCAGGAATTCCCGACACTTTCCGAACCTCGTGTTTCTGCAAACCTACACGCGCCCTAAGCAGATAAACTCGACTAACATTAAAGAAAAAATTTAGGGACTTCCCTGGTAGTCCAGGGGTTAAGACGGCGAGCTTCCCACGCAGGGGAAGCTTGGGTTCCGTCGCTGGTTGGGGAACTAGGATCTCACATGCCACACATCTCGGGCAAAAATATGAAAAGTAAACAATTAAACTTAAAAAAAAAAAACGACCAAGGTACCGTGCTCTATCCCCCAGAAAGCCACACTCTAGGGAAAACACTCGACTGTGCAGCTGGCTTTGGGGTGGCAGCTGCGGACGTGCCCACCGATTCCCCAGCGGTGTTTCTCGGTTGTGCTCAGGTGGTGAAGAGCCGGCTGCCAACACAGGAGACTAGGTTTCGGTTCCTGGGCTGGCAAGATGCCCCTGGAGGAGGGCGCGGCAACCCGCTCCAGCGTTCCCGCCTGGAGAATCCCTCCCACGGACAGAGGAGCCTGGCGGGGCTCCGGCCCACGGGGCCACCAGGAATCAGACCCGGCTGCTCTGGGTCGAGGCGATTCCTTTCCGGTATTGCTATCACCAGCAATGTGCCTTTCTGTTTGTCTACAGCGCAAATCTCCATCTGTCTCGAGCTGGGTGCTTGCAGACCCCGTCCTCATGTCTTCGTGCTCCCGGGAATCCCATCCTTTGAACTCTATCTTTTCCCCAAGGGTTCCCCCTCTCTGTCTCTATTTTGCCGGGCACGGTCGTATTTTCCATCACGTCCCTGGGTTTATGGAGTCCACCGGTCTCAAGGTGGCTTCTGTCTCTTGGGGTGTTCCTTTCCTGGGGGTTGCTGTGACGAATGACAAGGGTTTTTTGTTTTTTTCTTTTTCCTCCCATCTTCTTTCCACCTTGCCTGCTTCCCTCCATCTCTCCCTTCTTTCTTTCCCGTTCCCTGCATCCGTGCATCGTTCCTGTCTCCTTCCATCTTCCCTTCCTCCCTCTGGGCCTCACACCCCGTCTTCCACCCCTCCACTCAGCTGCAGCCCCGCTCCGCGGACCTTGCGTCTCGGACGCTCGTCCAGCCTCCCCTGAGGCTCCGGGACCCCCTCGTGGGACCCACCACCTGCAGACCGCCGGCCCGCATTCTCCACGGCATCCCATTCTTGGCCCGCGTCTCCCCTCTGGCGACACAGGCCTCTACACTGGGGGAACCTCGTGGCTCCCGAGGGCATCTCCACCGGCAGAGACC
>SJYT01081339.1:926952-983348 GCA_006410635.1 Cephalophus harveyi | reverse complement strand
GCCACAGACACCCTCCTCCTTAAGGACAGGGATACCCGTCCGTCAGCACACCTGGGGACAAGCACCCAGCCTCAGATTCCTGCCCGCCCGCCTTCAACCCCGTCCCTCCAGGGAACCTCCCTGGCCATCAGAGAGGAAACACCAGACCACCCACCAGGCCGGTTCCAACTTCCCCACCTGACTGTCATCTCCTGTTCCCCTGCCCCAGGGACCACCCCCCGAGACCCTGCCCCACACAGGCTTGTCTTTCTGCGACCTCTGCTGTCTGATCCCCACCCGTGGGGGAGGCGGCTTCCTGCAGTCGGGAGGGGGTGTGGCTGCCTGCCCGCGGCACCCCGGAACCTCTCCGAGAGGACCTTCCTCAATCAACACACCCCCACGACGCTTGGCGCCTTGCCTGGATTTTCACATCTGCAATTTGCGAAATGCCTGCGCTCCGAGCTTTGCTTCACGGGAGACGAGGGGGAGGGAACCCCAGCCTGACCCGGCTCCCCACCTCCTTGGTGACGGCAGCCCCTGTCTTATCAAGCTCCCTGAGCCCAGCCTTCTCCTCCGCGGGGCATAGCGTCGTACCGGCCTGCGGGTGGTGGTGGGGGGTGGACATGCAGAGGGGGGACCCACGCGGCCCCCCTCACCCACCAGACTCATCAACACCCTTCACCCCAACTTCCTCACTAACTTCCTGTGTGCTGAACTCCCGCCGGCTTCCTGCTCAATGTGATGGAGCAAAAACCAGAAGCTGCTGTAACCTTGGCTGAAAAAAAAGAGCTCTCATACACCACAAAGGGACACAGAAATGCACCCCCACAAGAGGCTCGCTTAAATCATCAGCTCATCGCAGAACCCCGGCTTCTGGTCAGGGATCGTGAGGAAATCTCCAAAGGAGACTCTGCAATGAGCGTGAAACAGTCAGGACTGTGGTGTATTATCATGGTCCTAGAGAAGGCTCTTGAGAGTCCCTTGGACGGCAAGGAGATCCACCCAGTCCATCCTAAAAGAGATCGCTCCTGAATATTCATTGGAAGGACTGATGCTGAAGCTGGAGGTCCAATCCTTTGGCCACCTGATGTGAAGAGCTGACCCATTAGAAAAGACCCTGATGCTGGGAAAGATTGAAGGCGGGAGGAGAAGGGGACGACAGGGGATGAGATGGTTGGACGGCATCACCGACTCCATGGACATGAGTTTGAGCACGCTCCGGGAGTTGGTGATGGACAGGGAGGCCTGGCGTGCTGCAGTCCCTGGGGTCGCAAAGAGCCAGACCCGACTGAGCGCCTGAATAACACGATGCATCTTATTCAGCCAATCCCTGGTTTAATTCTCACTCCCATCCTACGAGGCCCTTCCAGGAGCCTCACCGCAGTGGTCAGAAGACCGAAATCCACAGAAATCTCATCACTGTTTCACTTAATTTTGCCCTTAAAAAAAAAAAAAAAATCAGGCTAAATTCACACGGGATGCAAGCCTCTGTCCTTAGTCGTTAAGTCGTGTCCGACTCTCTGCAACCCCGAGGACTGCAGCCCTCCAGGCTCCTCTGCCCATGGGGATTCTCCAGGCGAGAACACTGGAGTGGGTTGCCACTTCCTTCTCCAGGGGGTCTTCCCGAACCGGGGATGGAACCCGTGTCTCCTGCATCGGGCAGACGGATGCTTCACCGCTGAGCCTCCAGGGAAGCCCCCTTGAACAACTCAGCGACGCTCAGCACATCCACAAAGCCCGGTTGCAGAACCTTCCCGTCTCCCCAGGGGAGACGCCTCCACCTCTCGTCCCCCAGCCCCTCCAACGACGAAGCCACTTTCTGCCCCCGTGGACTCGCCTCCGCTGCTACGCTTCCCATACATGGAAGCGAGTCATCCTTCGCTTTCTCATGCCTGCTTTCCCTTCTGGTTTTGCTAATCACCAGGCCGCGCTTTCTTTCCCCATTTCAAGATTTCAGTTTTACAAGCATGCCGGAGGGCCTGACACCGTCTTTCAGATTCAGGACACGCCCTGGGGAGGGGGGCTGGGTAACCGGGAAGCCAGTCCAAGGGGGACCCTTGCGCGAACTTGCCCGTGGAGCTCACTGTGTTTTTAGGCGTTCCAGGAAGTGCGTGCGTGAAAGTCACTCTGTCATGTCCGACTCTTTGCGACCCTGTGGACTATACATATACAGCGCATGGGATTCTTCAGGCCAGAGACTGGAGCGGGTAGCCTTTCCCTTCTCCAGGGGATCTCCCAACCCAGGGATGGAACCCAGGTCTCGTCCACTGCAGGCGGATCGCTTACCAGCTGAGCCACCAGGGAAGGCCAAGAATACTGGAGTGGGCAGCCTACCCTTCTCCAGCGGATCTTCCCGACCCAGGAATCGAACCGGGGTCTCCTGCGTTGCAGGCGGATTCTTTACCAGCTGAGCCACACAAAACACAATGCCAGCGTCACAGGCAACACCTGTAAGCCTGACGGCCCGCCATCACGGCCGCACACACAGCTCGCAAACCCAAGTCTCACTCCAATCCCCACAGGCCCGGGCGCGCCCGGGGAGCTCCAAAATCTCCCACCCCAACCTGGCCAGCTCCCCGCGGGCACGCTCGGACCTGAGAAGGCAGCGCCCACACGCTGCCGCTGCCCGGTCACCCCGTCTGCCTGGGTGCCCTGCATCCGAAAGGCTTCCCACGTGGCGCAAACGTTACAGAATCCGCCTGCCCGTGCAGGAGACCCAGGTTTGACCCCTGGGTCGGGAAGATCCCCTGGAGGAAGGCATCGCCACCCACTCCAGAGAATCCCCTGGCGGATCCTGGAGAAGCCTGGGGGGGCCACAGTCCACGGGGTCGCCAAGAGTCGGACACGACTCAAGTAACTTAGCCCAGAGCACAGCATTTTGTTCTGACCCAACTGGAGCGCCCGCCGTCAACAGCAACAACAGAAGCAGGAATACGGCACTTTCGAGGACCCCGGGGGTCGAGGGGGACCGGGTTGCACCCCTCCCCTCCGACACACACGCCCCCCGCTCGCGGCTGCCAACCTGCGTTCCCCATCGCTCTCCTGCGAGGCTTCCACGTCTGAGCACCCTGACGCCTCTCCTCCTGATCCGACGGTGCCGGCCCGTGGACCGCACGACCAGACGCCTTCAGCTGGGTTCCTCTTTTCTTCTCCTCGATTCCCCCCCCCTTGCCACGCCTGCCACCAGGAGGAACTGAGACAGGCGGGTCGTCTGGTCTCCAAACCCCCGCCCATCACCCGCGTGGAGAAGCTTGTCTTCTTATAGTTGGACCAAACGCTTCACCAAATCTTCTCAGGTCAGGGACCAGGTGTCACTGACCATTTTAATTTCTTCTTAATTTTATTTGATTTTTTGACCACTCCACTCCAGTACTCTTGTCTGGAAAATCCCATGGACGGAGGAGCCTGGAGGGCTGCAGTCCAGGGGGTCGCTAAGAGTCGGGCACGGCTGAGCGACTTCCCTTTCATTTTCACTTTCATGCATTGGAGAAGGAAATGGCAACCCACTCCAGTGTTCTTGCCTGGAGAATCCCAGGGTCGGGGAGCCTGGTGGGCTGCCGTCTATGGGGTCACACAGAGTCAGACACGACTGAAGCGACTCAGCATGCATGCCTCAACCGTGTATACGCGTCAATCTCAATTTCCCAATCCGTCCCACCCCCACCTCCGCCCCTCAGAGTCCGTGGGTCTGTCTCTCCCTTTCTGCTTTGCAAGTAAGAGCATCTCTGCCGTTTTTCCAGGTTCCTCGTAAACCTGTCGCGATGCAACATTGTCTTCCTCGTCCTGACGCCCTCCAGCCTGAGCGACTGAAGGTCCCACGGGGACCTGCTCTCTAGATCTTTCACCTTCTGTGTTTTTTCTCATCCTCATCGCCCCGGAGTGTTCCCAGACCAGCTCCCAGCTCCCAGCAGGGTGTGCGGGCAAGGCGAACCAGAGTCAAGGAGATGGCGCCTGGCCCTGGGTGGCAGCCGAGTCCTTCAGGACAGTGTGCACAGAGGTTGCAGACCGGGGCAGAGGGCCCGGGGGACAGAGTCCTCCAGAGGGGCCGCCGCCTTACGGGGGCTGCTGGCCAGTGGACGGTCCCTGTAACACAGCGCACGCAAGTTCCCATTTTCACTGTCTCTATTTGAGGCTTCGGGTTTTTTTTCTCCCCCCTGCCCACACAATACCTTTTACCCTTTATTAAAGGTTAACTTTATTAAAGGTAAATTAAAGGTAAATTAAAGGTTAATTTACTTTGCATATAAATTAAATAAGCAGGGTGACAATATACAGCCTTGACGTCCTCCTTTTCCTATTTGGAACCAGTCTGTTGTTCCATGTCCAGTTCTAACTGTTTCTTCCAGACTTGTATGAGCTGGAAGGAGCACAGCTGGAATCAAGATTGCCGGGAGAAATATCAATAACCTCAGATATGCAGATGACACCACCCTTACGGCCCAAAGACGAACTAAAAAGCCTCTTGATGAAAGTGAAAGAGGAGAGTGAAAAAGTTGGCTGAAAGCTCAACATTGAGAAAACGAAGATCACGGCATCTGGTCCCATCACTTCATGGGAAATAGATGGGGAAACAGTGGAAACAGGGTCAGACTATTTTTTTGGAGCTCCAAAATCACTGCAGATGGTGACTGCAGCCATGAAATTAAAAGATGTTTACTCCTTGGAAGGAAACTTATGACCAACCTAGACAGCATATTCAAAAGCGGAGACATTACTTTGCCAACAAAGGTCCGTCTAGTCAAGGCTATGGTTTTTCCTGTGGTCATGTATGGATGTGAGCGTTGGACTGTGAAGAAGGCTGAGCGCTGAAGAATTGATGCTTTTGAACTGTGGTGTTGGAGAAGACTCTTGAGAGTCCTTTGGACTGCAAGATCCAACCAGTCCATTCTGAAGGAGATCAGCCCTGGGATTCTTTGGAAGGAATGATGCTGAAGCTGAAACTCCAGTACTTTGGCCACCTCATGGGAAGAGTTGACTCACTGGAAATGACTCTGATGCTGGGAGGGATTAGGGGCAGGAGGAGAAGGGGACGACCGAGGATGAGATGGCTGGATGGCATCACTGACTCGATGGACGTGAGTCTGAGTGAGCTCCGGGAGTTGGTGATGGACAGGGAGGCCTGGCGTGCTGCGATTCATGGGGTCGCAAAGAGTCAGACACGACTGAGTGACTGAACTGAACTGAAAGGTTAACTGTGAGATTCTGTAAAAAACTGGAACTAGACCTGCCTTATGGCCCAGCAATCGCACTGCTGGGCATACACACCGAGGAAACCAGAATTGAAAGAGACACGTGTACCCCAGTGTTCATCGCAGCACTGCTTACAATAGCCAGGAAACGGAAGCAACCTAGATGTCCATTGGCAGACGAATGGATGAGAAAGCTGTGGTCCAGATACACAACGGAGTATTACCCAGCCATTGAAAAGAATGCATGTGAATCAGTTTTAGTGAGGTGGATGAAACTGGAGCCTATTATACAGAGTGAAGTAAGCCAGAAAGAAAAACTCCAATACAGTATACTAACGCATATATATGGAATTTAGAAAGATGGTAACGATGACCCTGTATGTGAGACAGCAAAAGAGACACAGATGTACAGAACAGTCTTTTGGACTCTGCGGGGGAGGGAGAGGGTGGGATGATCTGAGAGAACAGCATTGAAACATGTATATTATCACGCGTGAAACAGATCGCAAGTCCAGGTTCGATGCATGAGACAGGGCGCTCAGGGCTGGTGCACCGGGATGACCCAGAGGGATGGGATGCGGAGGGAGGTGGGAGGATGGGGAGGGGGCTCAGGATGGGGAACAAATGTATACCTGTGGCAGATTCATGTCAGTGTATGGCAAAACCACCACAATACTGTAAAGTAATTAGCCTCCAATTAAAAAAAAAAAAAGACTTAGCAGCTGAAGAACAAGAAGAAGAAGAAATGGACATATTTCCATCTTTCAGACGCTGTTGCAGATAGACTTGTTTTTCTGAATTTCTCTTTTTTTTGGATGGCTCACTGCACTCGTGTGTGTGTGTCTGAATCTTATATCTTGCTGCCAGGCCAAATCTGGATATTAATTCTAAATTTTTTTTTTTTTTTTTTAGTGGATTCTCATCAAGATTTTCTTTACATAACAGCCATCTGCAGATGGATATAGTTGTACTTCTCTTTTCTGATCAGCATGTTAAAAAAAATTTTTTTTTTCCTTGAAGTAGGGTTCATATACAGGGTTGTGTTAGTTCATATACAGGGTTGTGTTCATTTACGGAGTACAGCAAAGTGATTCACTTATACACATGTGTGTACATGCGTGCAAGCATGCTAAGTTTCTCAGTTGTGTCCGACTCTTTGCGACCCCGTGGGCTGTAGCCCACCAGGCTCCTCTGTGCCTGGGATTCTCCAGGCAAGAACACTGGAATGGGTTGCCATGCCCTCCTCCAGGGGGTCTTCCCCACCCAGGGATTGAAGCTGAGTCTCTTACGTCTCCTATATCCGCAGGCGGCTTCTTTATCACTAGAATACCCGGGAAGCACAGGAAAGTATATGCAAAACTTTGTAACAACCTGTAACAGAAAAGAATCTAAAAAAGAACATATACATGTGAATCCGAACGGAAGTACAGTTCCCTGTATTATACAGCAGATCCTTGTTGGTTATTGCATGCTTTTAAAATAATGAAATTTTAATCCATTGTATATTTTAAAATTCGCTTACACTGTAATACATCTTTTGTCCGACTGGCCTTGGCTTCGGCTCCACACCCCGTAGAGCACAGGACTCCCCACATCAGAGACACGTCCAGCCCCGGGTGTCAGCAGTGCTGAGGCTCAGGAAGCCTGAGCAGGCACGAGAGAGACTGTCGTCTAACGGTTTCTCGGTCTCGTTTCCCTTCCGTCCCTGTTCTCTGTGATTAGCAGAGTTATGCCATCAGGTACCTATTATGCATCGTGTATGTGCGTATCTACCCATCCATCCATCCATTTACCAACCCATCCGTTCATTCATCCACCTATCTACCGATCTATCCACCCATTCATCCATCATCTATCATCCATCCATCCATCCATCCACCCATCCATTTATCTATCCAATGATACATCCATCTATCCATCCATCCATCCATACATGTATCCATCCATCCATGTATCTATCCATACTTCTATCTATCCATCCACCCACCCGTCCATCCATCCACCCATCTATCTATACTTCTATCTGTCCATTCATTCATCCATCTATCTACCGATCCATCCATCCATCTCTATCTATCATCCATCCAAGCATCCATCTACTCATCTATGTGTCCATCCAACCATCCATCCACCCATCCATTTATCTATCCACTGATGCATCCATCCATCCATCCACCCATCCATCCATCTATCCATCCAGCCATCCATCCACCCATCCATTTATCTATCCACTGATACATCCATCTATCCATCCATCCATCCATACATGTATCCATCCATCCATGTATCTATCCATACTTCTATCTATCCATCCACCCACCCGTCCATCCATCCACCCATCTATCTATACTTCTATCTGTCCATTCATTCATCCATCTATCTACCGATCCATCCATCCATCTCTATCTATCATCCATCCAAGCATCCATCTACTCATCTATGTGTCCATCCAACCATCCATCCACCCATCCATTTATCTATCCACTGATGCATCCATCCATCCATCCACCCATCCATCCATCTATCCATCCAGCCATCCATCCACCCATCCATTTATCTATCCACTGATACATCCATCTATCCATCCATCCATCCATACATGTATCCATCCATCCATGTATCTATCCATACTTCTATCTATCCATCCACCCACCCGTCCATCCATCCACCCATCTATCTATACTTCTATCTGTCCATTCATTCATCCATCTATCTACCGATCCATCCATCCATCTCTATCTATCATCCATCCAAGCATCCATCTACTCATCTATGTGTCCATCCAACCATCCATCCACCCATCCATTTATCTATCCACTGATGCATCCATCCATCCATCCACCCATCCATCCATCTATCCATCCAGCCATCCATCCACCCATCCATTTATCTATCCACTGATACATCCATCTATCCATCCATCCATCCATACATGTATCCATCCATCCATGTATCTATCCATACTTCTATCTATCCATCCACCCACCCGTCCATCCATCCACCCATCTATCTATACATCTATCTGTCCATTCATTCATCCATCTATCTACCGATCCATCCATCCATCTCTATCTATCATCCATCCAAGCATCCATCTACTCATCTATGTGTCCATCCAACCATCCATCCACCCATCCATTTATCTATCCACTGATGCATCCATCCATCCATCCACCCATCCATCCATCTATCCATCCAGCCATCCATCCACCCATCCATTTATCTATCCACTGATACATCCATCTATCCATCCATCCATCCATACATGTATCCATCCATCCATGTATCTATCCATACTTCTATCTATCCATCCACCCACCCGTCCATCCATCCATCCATCTATCTATACATCTATCTGTCCATTCATTCATCCATCTAT
This sequence comes from Cephalophus harveyi, assembly GCA_006410635.1. Taxonomy (NCBI): domain Eukaryota; kingdom Metazoa; phylum Chordata; class Mammalia; order Artiodactyla; family Bovidae; genus Cephalophus; species Cephalophus harveyi. The sequence goes on along the minus strand of SJYT01081339.1, from coordinate 974,801 downwards.
CTACCGATCCATCCATCCATCTCTATCTATCATCCATCCAAGCATCCATCTACTCATCTATGTGTCCATCCAACCATCCATCCACCCATCCATTTATCTATCCACTGATGCATCCATCCATCCATCCACCCATCCATCCATCTATCCATCCAGCCATCCATCCACCCATCCATTTATCTATCCACTGATACATCCATCTATCCATCCATCCATCCATACATGTATCCATCCATCCATGTATCTATCCATACTTCTATCTATCCATCCACCCACCCGTCCATCCATCCATCCATCTATCTATACATCTATCTGTCCATTCATTCATCCATCTATCTACCGATCCATCCATCCATCTCTATCTATCATCCATCCAAGCATCCATCTACTCATCTATGTGTCCATCCAACCATCCATCCACCCATCCATTTATCTATCCACTGATGCATCCATCCATCCATCCACCCATCCATCCATCTATCCATCCAGCCATCCATCCACCCATCCATTTATCTATCCACTGATACATCCATCTATCCATCCATCCATCCATACATGTATCCATCCATCCATGTATCTATCCATACTTCTATCTATCCATCCACCCACCCGTCCATCCATCCATCCATCTATCTATACATCTATCTGTCCATTCATTCATCCATCTATCTACCGATCCATCCATCCATCTCTATCTATCATCCATCCAAGCATCCATCTACTCATCTATGTGTCCATCCAACTCCATCCATCCACCCATCCATTTATCTATCCACTGATGCATCCATCCATCCATCCACCCATCCATCCATCTATCCATCCACCCATCCATCCATTATCCATCCACCCATCCATTTATGTATCCACTGATACATCCATCTATCCATCCATCCATCCATCCATACATACATGTATCCATCTGTCCATGTACCTATCCATACTTCTATCTATTCACCTACCCACCCACTCACCAATCCATCCATCTATCCATCCCTCTATCCATCCATCCACCCATCCATCTATCTATCCACTGATACATCTATCCATCCATGCCTCCATCCATGTATCCATCCGTCCATGTATCTACCCATACTTCTATCTATCTATCCACCCACTCATCTATCTATTCATCCATCTATCCATCCATCCATCTATCCATCCACCCACCATCCATCATCCACCCATCCATCCATCATCATCCATCCATCCACCCATCCATCTCTCCCTCCATCCACCCGTCCATCCACACATGCACAGGCTGTGGTTCACAGACTGGGGGGGCTCTACCCTCCGAGGGGACATATGACAATATCTGGAGACCTTCTGGCCGTGACAGCGATGGGGACGGGGGTGCCCCTGGCGTGCGACGGGGAAACCCAGGGACACTCCTCCACACCCCACCCAGGGCCCAGGACGCCCACCTTCATAGACTCGTCCAGGCCCAGACTGGCCAGGCGGCGGAGGCTGACCAGCTCGGTGCGGGCACTTAAGGACAGCACCTCTTTGCCCTTTCTGCTGACACCAGCTCCTCCCCACCCCCTCACCCGCCAGAACCCCACGTTTCCTGCTTCCCAGACTCTCCTCCGGGTCAGAGAGGAAAAGGAGTCATGGGTAAGCAGGGTCAGCGTCTCTTCCCGAGAGAAACGGAGGTGTGGGCGGCAGGACCTCAGTGAGCCAGCGTTTGAGGAGGGGGCGGGCGTGGAGCCCACGACGTTTAACATCGACTTTCCCAGAAAAGAAACCAGATACTAGGAGACACATTTCCAAACAACTTCACAGTTTCTCAACTTCCTGATGGGCTGAGCCAGGCCTCACACTCAAGGCGGTGGAGGGGGGGTGGGTGGAGAGCTGGCTTCACTTCCTCTCAGACTCCAGGACAAAGATCTTCAGGCAGCAGGAAGGCTGCGCTGGGGTTTTTGTTTTTGTTTGTTTTTCCTTTAAGTTTCATTTTATCTATTATTACTATTGGCCATACAAGAGGAATGCGAGATCTTAGTCCCCCGACCAGGAATCGAACCTGTCTGTTCAGTTCAGTCACTCAGTCGTGTCCGACTCTTTGCGACCCCATGAATCGCAGCACGCTCCAAAGGACTGGAGTTTCAGCTTTAGCATCATTCCTTCCAAAGAAATCCCAGGGCTGATCTCCTTCAGAATGGACTGGTTGGATCTCCTTGCAGTCCAAGGGACTCTCAAGAGTCTTCTCCAACACCACAGATCAAAAGCATCAATTCTTCGGCGCTCAGCCTTCTTCACAGTCCAACTCTCACATCCATACATGACCACAGGAAAAACCATAGCCTCGACTAGATGGACCTTAGTCGGCAAAGTAATGTCTCTGCTTTTGAAAATACTATCTAGGTTGGTCATGACTTTTCTTCCAAGGAGTAAGCGTTTTCTAATTTCATGGCTGCAGTCACCATCTGCAGTGATTTTGGAGCCCCCAAAAATAAAGTCTGACACTGTTTCCACTGTTTCCCCATCTATTTCCCCGCTAAAGTGGAAGCTTGCGGGCTTAACCAGTGGATCGCCAGGGAAGTCCCCATTTTAGTGTTTTTTACTTGGAGTGTGAAAGTGCAGCGAAAATATTAGTCGCTCAGTCGTGTCCGGCTCTCTGCGACCCTGTGGACTGTAGCCCGCCAGGCTCCTCTGTCCATGGGATTCTCCAGGCAAGAACACTGGAGTGGGTTGCCATTTCCTTCTCCAGGGGATCTTCCCGATTCAGCGATCCAACCCGGGTCTCCCACCTCACAGGCAGACTATTTACCATCTGAGCCTCCAGGGAAGCCCAGCTGAAGCATAGTTGACTACTGAGATTGGGTGAGTTTTAGCTGTAGAGCAAAGTGATTCAGTAACATAGACACACACACACACACACACACACATATATATATACACACACACATATTTTTTCCAGATTCCTTTCCACTGTAGGTTATTACATGATGGTGAATATAGTTCCCTGTGCTATAGAGCAGGCCCTTATTGTTTATTTATTTCATATACAGTAGTGTGAATTGGAGAAGGCAATGGCACCCCACTCCAGTACTCTTGCCTGGAAAATCCCATGGACGGAGCAGCCTGGTGGGCTACAGTCCGTGGGGTCGTGGAGAGTCGGACGCGCCTGAGCTACTAAACAAGAACCAGAACAACTCGGAAGCAGCCTTGGAGTCTGTCGACTGATGGGTAGGTAAGAAAACGCGATCTATATATAGAATGGAGTATCACTCAGCCATGAGAAAGAAGGAAAGCCTGCCAGTGGCAGCAATACGGATGTACCCAGAGACGATCATACTAGTGGAAGAAGAAAAAGACAGAAAGACAGAAAAAGACTAGTCAGAAAAAGACAAATATCATATGATACAGCTTTTATATGGAATCACAAAGGAAAAAAGAGAGAGACACACAAATGAAGTTATCTACAAAGCAGAAACAGCCTCACAGACGTACAGAACAGACTTGTGGTCGGCCAAGGGTTGATAACCTGGGAGTTTGGAATTCACAGATGCACACTGCTATACGCAGAATAGACACAACACAAGGCCCTCCTGTGCAGTACGGGACCCATACTCTACACCTGATATAAAATACACAGCAGTGATCCAGTGTGTAGCATAGAAAATAACGTTAAAGTCTCGTAACAAGGTTTACGTGAAGTCACTCAGTCGTGTCCGACTCTTTGCAACCCCATAGACTGTGTCCGACTCTTTGCAGCCCCATGGACTACAGCCCGCCAGGCTCCTCCATCCATGGGATTCTCTACGCAAGAGTCCTGGAGTGGGTCGCCATTGCCTTTTCCAGGGGATCTCCCCAACCCAGGGATGGAACCCGGGTCTCCCACATTGCAGGCAGACTTTACCGTGTGACCCACTGGGGAAGCCTATACTGGGAAATAATCTGGAATATTTATATATACATGTATATATATGCATATATATGTTTACAGTCAGAAGACATAAGCAAGACCTACTCTTAAAACATTAACACTCAGGCCTTCCCCGGGGGCTCAGTGGGAAAGAAACCACCTTCCAAAGCAGGGGACACGGGTTCCATTCGTGGTCAGGGAAGATCCTACATCCCACGGAGCAGCTGAAGACAGAAGCCCCAAGTACTGAAGTGCACTCTAGAGCCTGGGCCCCGCACCCAGAGAGACAGTACACACAGCAACACAGACAGGCGCGGTCAAAACATTAAACTAAGTAAAAAAACCCACAAAAACCCACCCTCGGAAGCAACCTCAGCATCAATGGAGGAATGGATTAAAGAAGACGCGGTCAGTACGCACAAAGGAATATTACTCGCGCGGTCCGTACACACAGTGGAATATTACTTGCACGGTCCATATGCACAGTGGAATATTACTCATGTGGTCCGTACGCACAGTGGAATATTACTCAGCCATGAAAAAAAATGAAATAAGGCCCTCTGTAGCTAGAGGTGGACCTAGAGCACATCACGCTAAGGGAAGTGAGTCAGACAAACATCCCGTGATATCGCTTAGATATGAAATCTCAAATATGACACAGACGACCTTCTCTCTGAAACAGACTCGCAGACGCACAGATTTGCGGTTGCAAGCGGGGCGCGGGGGCGGGTAAATGACGAGACTGGGATGGACATGTTCACAGTCCTATACCTAAAATAGATAACCACCAAGGCCCCACTGGACGGCTCGGGGACCTCTATTCAATATCTCCTATGGCGGCGGCGGTCTAGTCTCAGCCGTGTCTGATTCTCTGCGACCCCGTGGACTGCAGCCCGCCAGGCTCCTCGGTCCCTGGGATGCTCCAGGAAGAACACTGGAGTGGGTTGCCATGCCCTCCTCCAGGGCGTCTTCCCCACCCAGGGACCAAACTGGGTCTCCTGCATTGCAGGCAGATTCCTTACCGACTGAACTACAAGGGAAGCGTAAGTATCTTATATAAAATCCGTGAAAGCAAGGATTTACCCTATAACACAGGGAAATACGTTCACATCTTGTCATAACCTACAATGGAAAACAATTAAAAAAAAAAATACGTTATCTGTAGAATGGTGAAGGTCAGTAGACATAAGCAAGAAGCGTTCTTAGAAAGGGAAGTGTGCGGACTTCCCTGCTGGTCCACAGTCTAAAACGCTGAGCTCCCAGGGGAGGGGGCCTGGGTTCGATCCCTGGTTCAGGGGACTAGACCCCACAGGTAGCAACTATGGATCAAAGAGCCTGCCTGCCACAGCTAAAGGCCTGGCATGGCTAAATAAACAAATACTGCAAAAAATAAAAAACAGGGAAGACTCTTGCTTCCTCCCCTTCTGCCCTAGTTTGCAGAAAAAAAAAAAAACAGAAAAGCCTCCACAGACATTCAAGATGACGTAAAGACATTACAGAAAACACAGCAAGCAACCCCCAGGGGAAGACCCAGTCACACATCACCTGGAGTAAACGCTGGGCAGAAGGCGGACGGGGAAGGGTGCGCCGAGCACGCCCACTGCCCAGCTGGTGCTGAGAACCCTCTGGACACACAGTCAGAAACCCCCAAACAATCGCAGGTCCCTGGCGGTCCAGCGCTTACGACTCTTGCACTTCCACCGCAGTTGGGGGCACAGGTTCAATCCCTGGTCGGGGAACTAAGATCCCACAGGAGGCAAAGTGGCCAAAAAAAAAAAGAAGACAAAAAAGCAATCCCCAAACAAAAGCGCCCTGGGACCCGCACCTTCAACGACAGCCGATGGAAAACATGATCTCCTGGGGGCTTTCCCTGGTGGTTTAGTGGTAAAGAATCCGCCTGCCGATGCAGGAGACCCCGATTCACTCCCTGGTTCAGGAAAAAAAAAAAAAAAGAGAGAGGAAAAAAAAAAAAATCCTCATTCCGTGAACCCCAACGAAGCCGGCGCACCGCAACAAAGAGGTTGCACGCCCCCCTCCAACCACGCCACCCTGCTCGCCTCAACTGGAGAGAAGCCGGCGTGCAGCAAGGAAGACCCAGCCGTAGCCAAACATTCACACAGAAATAAAATGGTTAAAATGCATACTGCGACCTGCTTACCTGCAGCTCCTGGAGACGCAGAGGCCAGGCCTTAGTCTCCACGGGAGCCTCGTGGGCCACCTCTGAGCTGCACCCCCCGCCCCGGGAGACATTCCTGGGCCAGCATCTCGTCACCCCGGGGTCTCCCGGGTGTTAGACCGCGGTCCCCGCCCCCTGCCCCCCAGGCTCACATCTCTGCGTCCTCTGTCTCGGCAGCGCCCCGCGCCCACGCGGCCCAGCTGCACTTTCACTTCTCTCTGTGGAGTCCAGCTCTCCTGGAGCAGGCGGTGGCCCCAAGCCCCAGTGTGCCCGCCTGGAACCCGCCTCCCCGCCCTCTCCCCGGCCAGAGGGCCCGGCGGGGTGCAGCCTACCCGGGTGGGGGAGCCACAAAGACCTGGACGCGACGGAGCCCGCCTGCGCAGGGTTTGCACGGAGCGCTGCTGACCCCTAGTGACTTCCAGATTGCGTCCTGGCAACAGCTTTCATTGGAAGGACTGATGGTGAAGCTGAAGCTCCAATGCCCTGGCCCCCTGCTGCAAAGAGCTGATTCACTGGAAAAGCCCCTGATGCTGGGAAAGATTGAGGGCGGGAGGAGAAGGGGTCGACAGCGGAGGAGATGGCTGGATGGCATCACTGACTCGATGGACGTGAGTTTGAGCAAGCTCCGGGAGATGGTGATGGACAGGGAGGCCCGGCGGGCTGCAGTCCATGGGGTCGCAGAGAGCGGGACACGACTGAGCGGCTGAACAGAAACGTTTCTACCCACAGTGACTAAAGCACCCCCCGCCTTCTGACTGAGCAAGCCCTGAGCTGCCCCGGAAGCCTGTGCCCTCAGGTCCCGCTGGGTGGAGCTGGGCAGGGTCTGTCCCCACCCCGGGCTCTTTAAGCTGCTGGGAGAGCGGGGCATGGGGCGGGGTTGGGGTGGTCTCGGCGCGGTTTGGAACTCTTCGTCACTAGGGGTCAGTAGCGCTCTCTGCAAGCCGGATCCAGGCCAGCTGGCGTCCAGGGAGTTTGGCTGCCCTTGAAAGGGGCCTCCCGTCGGCGCTGATGATCAGGAACTCATCTTTGGCCAAGCAGGAGTGTTCTTATCGCTTGGTGGAAAGAGCGTGGCGTTTCTTATGAGCCCACGCACGCTGCTCAGTCCGTAAAGACCCGGCCTGTCAATGCAGGAGACGCGGGTTCGATCCCTGGGTGGGGAAGATCCCCCTGAGCAGGGCATGGCAACCCACTCCAGGGGATCTTCCCCACCCAGGGATGGAACTCGCCTCTCCTGCAATGTAGGTGGATTTCCCCCTGAGCCACGAGGAAAGCCCGAAGTCAATCACAAAGAACTCCCGCCCAGACCTGGAGCCCCGGACACCCACTGTGCAAGCCCCCACCCCCACCCCGACCCGCCTGGCCCCAAGGAGGCCTCCTTCTTAAAAAAAAAAAAAAAATATATATATATATATATTTTTTAATTAAAGGATAATAACTTTACAGAATTCTGCTGTTTTCTGTCAACCATCCACACGAATCAACCAGAGGTGTCCCTAGGTCCCTTCCTGCTTCTATTCAGGTTTTTTTTTCTTCCACACCCGGCAGCTCTTCCCCACAGGTCCACGCTGGCCCATCCACACTGAAGGCAGAAATAACTGCAGATTTTTTTTTTTTTTCTTTTCCCACAGGCGGTTGCAGAACCAGCTCACTCACTTTTTTTTTTTTTTTTTAAATTTAAACAGGAGATTAGCGTGCTCATCTGCCGGGGCTTATCTGCCAGCCTCATCTCTATTGTTGCTGCAGTTTCGGAAACCCCCTCCCAGCCCCCAGGGCTGTACTCGGAGGGGAGCTTCTGTTCCTGGAAAAAAATTTTTTAAAAGGTAATTGGTGGGGAGAGGTTAGATGCAGGAGAGATTGGGACGTGGGGGCTCGGGGCGGGGGCGTTGCTCTCTGCCGCTTGGAGGTGAGCGGGCTTCTGGAAGCACCTGGCTGTGCCTGGGGTCTGCGTGACCCCCACGGCCCTGGCTTTATCTCTGGAAGGTTTAGGGTTACGGGATTTCTGACGACGTCCAGGCTCACTCCCGAGACACCCGCCTCCCGCTCACCCGTTTCCCATGTGAGACCCTCTAGTCACCCCAGACTGTCTACACTCACCCCCAGAGACCCCCCTCCCTTCAGATTTCTATCTCTGATCCCAGAGATCCCGGGGCTCACCACACACGTCCACCAATCACCTCAGACAGTCCCATTCACCCCAGATTTCCATATCACCCTAGAGACCCTCACTCACCCCAGCTTTCCACCTCTCACCCTAAAGACCCCCGTTCACCCCACATTGGTATCCATCACCCCGGGAGTTACCCCACTCACTCCAAATTCCTTTTGGTGGTAGTTGCTCAGTCGTGTCCGACTCTCTGTGACCCCCGTGGACTGTAGCCCGCCAGCTCCTCTGTCCATGGGATTCTCCAGGCAAGGATTCTGGAATGGGTTGCCACTTCCAGAGAAGGCAATGGTGACCCACTCCAATACTCTTGCCTGGACAATCCCATGGACGCAGGAGCCTCACCCAGACACCCTGTACTCAGTCCAAACGTCCATCATTCATTGCAGAGACTCACCCCCTCCCCGTTTGCCCTAAATTTCCCTCCATCACCTCCAGAGACCCTCCCTCAGTCACCCCAAATTTCCATCCCTCATCCCTCAAGACCCCTAAGATGACCCCAGATTTTTCCCCACTCTGCCCAAAGATGGAAGAAAGAGCATCCCCGATTTCTATCAACCACCCAGAGACCCCAGAATCAGCCCCGATTTTTGCACCCCTCAGACAGTCCCCGAGCCTCGATGCTGAGTCCCAGGACAGGAGAGACAGGGTCCCTCGCGGGGAGGGGTTCTGCGTCAGCCACTCAGCGTCTGTTTGAGCCACCCGCCCCACCGCAGGGCTTCATTAAACACCTCCAGGGTGTGTAGAGGAGCCTGGCAGGCTAGCGTCCATGGGGACGCAAGGAGTTGGACACGACTGAGCGAGTAAGCACACACACACACACACACACACACACACACACACACGGCACACACAGGTCGTAGAGGGCCTGCGTGGTGGAATCTCTTGATCTGTAGGTGAATTTGGACACGTTTCTGAGGCCTTTGTTGCTGTTTAGTAGCTAAGACGTGTCTAACTCTGTGCGACCCCGCGGCTGGGAGCCCAGCCAGGCTCCTCCGTCCATGGGATTCTCCAGGCAAGGATACCGAAGTGGGTTGCCACGCCCTCCTCCAGGGGATCTTCCCAAGCCCGGGTTTCTTGCATTGCAGGCAGATGCTTTGCCGTCTGAGTCACCAGGGAAGCCCCTGAACAACGCAGGCATTTAGCGCTCCATTTCTACTTTGATGGGGCTGTCAGCTCACTCGCCCTGCAGAGTCCCAGGACCAGGCCACACAGAGCTGCGTGTGGGTTGGGGGTGGGATGGGGGCCTCAGGGCGGGGAGCAGGTGATGGCGTTTTGGGGGGAAGGGAAGGACACAGTCACCCAATTTTTTTTCAAGCCTGGAGTGCAAACGTTCGAAGGGTCGCCCAGGGAATTCCTGAAAACCCTCTCTCTGAGTGCTTTTAACGATTACACAAGCCGGCTTCCCTAAAAGTCAGCCTCAGTCAGGGGTGATCCCCTGGAGGGCTATTTCCTGGGGTAAAATATCCACTTTCAGGGTAAAAAAAAAAAAATCGGGGTCAGGAGGCGGGTGCTTATTGTATAGCTCCCACATCGCCGGCTGGAATTTCAATCACTGATCCTCAAGAAAATGGAAACGTATTTGGCAGCGCACGTCTAGTGAAGAAGGGCTTATGTTTTCCTTTTGCTATTTTGTCCGCACTTATAATGCTTATGAAGCAGGCAGGAAGGCAGAGGGCTAACTGGGCTCTGGACGGGCTTCGTGCTGTTGGAGAATATTGTGGGGGTCCCAGCTGCCAGCTCGGGGAGACGGAAGGACATCCATCGCGATCACAGCAACAGCAAAGAAAAAGAAGTGTGGCTTTCTGGGGAAAGGAGCGTGAAATTTTGAGGCAGTTTAGACCATCAGACTTTTCACTGGTGGCGGCAGGCCCGACTTTGTGTCAACAATTTGGTGACGGGTGTGTGTGTGTGTGTGTTTCTTTAAATTATAGTCGAGAGGCCCTTTGGACTGCAAGATCAGACCATGCAGTGCTGAAGGAGATCTGTCATGAATGTTCAATGGAAGGACTGATGCTGAAGCTGAAACTCCAATACTCTGGCCACCTGATGCGAAGAACTGACTCATTGGAAAAGACCCTGATTCTGGGAGGGATGGGGGGCAGGAGGAGAAGAGGACGACAGAGGATGAGATGGCTGGATGGCATCACCGACTCGATGGACATGAGTTTGAGCAAGCTCCGGGAGGTGGTGATGAATAGGGAGGCCTGGAGTGCTGCAGTCCATGGGGTCGCAGAGTCGGACGCGAGTGAGTGAGTGGACACCCAGAACATGGTTGATTTACAACGTTGCGTTCATGTCTGCTGCGTAACAAAGTGATTCATATATACATATATATCAGTTCAGTTCAGTTCAGTCGCTCAGTCATGTCTGACTCTTTGCGACCCCATGAATCGCAGCACGCCAGGCCTCCCTGTCCATCACCATCTCCCGGAGTTCACTCAGACTCACGTCCATCGAGTCCGTGATGCCATCCAGCCATCTCATCCTCGGTCGTCCCCTTCTCCTCCTGCCCCTAATCCCTCCCAGCATCAGAGTCTTTTCCCGTGAGTCAACTCTTCGCATGAGGTGGCCAAAGCACTGGAGTTTCAACTTCAGCATCATTCCTTCCAAAGAAATCCCAGGGCTGATCTCCTTCAGAATGGACTGGTTGGATCTCCTTGCAGTCCAAGGGACTCTCAAGAGTCTTCTCCAACACCACAGTTCAAAAGCATCAGTTCTTCGGTGCTCAGCCTTCTTCACAGTCCAACTCTCACATCCATATATGACCACAGAAAAACCATAGCCTTGACCAGACGGTTGATACATATATATACTTTTTCATATTCTTTCGCTTTGTGGCTTATCATAGACTATCAAATATAGGTCCCTGCGCTCTACACTAAGACCTTGCTGTTTATCCATCATATATATATGTATTTATATAATATTCCAACCCATTCCCTTCTACCCCCGGGCATCTTCACGACCCAGGGATCGAACCCAGGTCTCCCGCGTTGCAGGCGGATTCTTTACCGCCTGAGCCGCCGGGGAAGCCCAGGTTTGCAGCTGCCAGCCCCAAACTGCCAACACTCTGCTCTCCCGTCTTCCGAGGAGGTGGTATCTTTCAGGAGAGGAGTGGACGCCGTGCAGGAAAAGTTGACAAGCATGAGCTTGAAACAGAGCAGCAAGCGGGGGCACGTTGCGGAAAGCCTGCGGGTTCCCAGATATCCCACCGCCCGGGACTGCGGTCTGAAGCTCTGAGAGACCAACTGCTGAGTTTGACTTTGCTGCATCTTCCCGCCAGCCCACCAGCTTTGGGCTCCTGTCTCTGCAACCTGCAACCTCACGAGGCTCCGGGCGCAATGCCCCGCCCCGCATCATGGGCCCATGAGTTAGGACCGCGGGTGGCAGGGGATTTTTGTACAAAAACACATCGCAAGGGGTGGTCAGTGACTACGGAGTTACCCGTGGCCGTGACTCCAGGGCAGGCATCACACCCACAGATTTGCTCAGCTGCACCCCCGCCTGGCGGCCGCGGCCAGTCCTCAGAGGAGTATCTGCCGCAAAGGGGAAGCAGGGACATGGACGGTGAGCTGGAAAGACCGCGGCTGACGCAGGACATGTGCGTGCTGAGTCACTTCAGGCGTGTCTGCCCCTCTGCGACCCTGTGGACTGCAGCCCGCCAGGCTGCTCTGTCCATAGGATGCTCCAGGCAAGGATACTGGAGTGGGTTGCCATGCCCTCCTCCAGAGGATCTTCCTGACCCAAGGATCGAACCCGCATCTCCTGTATCTCCTGTATCAGCAGGCGGGTTGTTTACCAGGAGCGCCTCCTGGGATGCCCACGAAAGCTCGATGCCAAAAAAAAAAAAAGGACCAGCTTTAGCCACAGCATACCATGTAAGGCCACCCTTCTGCTCTTTTATAAACTATGGAGGTGTCAGTTGCTGGGTTTTCCTACAGCAACTGGGTTTTCCTACAAGTTGTTGGTCCTTTCCTACCGCATTTGGGTCCTTTGCCTGAAACAGGGACTTAGCAGGAGGCTGAGCAGTAAAGGTCCCCGCCTGCCAATGCGGGAGACGCGGGTTCCATCCCTGGGTGGGGAAGATCCCCTGGAAGACGGCATGGCAGCCCACCCCAGTGTTCTTGCCTGGAGCAACCCACGGACAGAGGAGCCCGGTGCGCTATGGTCCAGGGGGTTGCCCAGAGACTCAAGAACAAGATTAATCACGTCAGGCTCACATGCACCCATGTATTCACAGCATCACTCTCTTCACACGCTGATAGCAATCAATGTGTCAGTGACCACGTTTCCATGTCGATCTAAGAGACGTGGTACACCCGGCCGAGGGTGGCTGTTGACACCAGGGGAACTCTCCGTGTCGGGGAAAGGACGCGTATGGGAAAAGCCTGAACTTCCCTCTCAGGTTGGTTGGAAACGTAAAATGCTCTGAAAATGAAGCCTCTGCTGAAGAGAAAGTCGCCGTCTCTGGGGCTTCCCTCCACCCCCTTCCCCTTGTGGCCGTGAATCCGGGGTGCCGCTGCCTGCAGCGTGTCCAGAGAATACCAAAGTGCTCCTCCTCCGTGTTACCGCACGGGGCGGAGAGAGACGGCCGAGCGGCCAGCCGGGGTCCTTCCAGAGGAAGAACATCTGTGGTTTTCGCTGTTGACTCACCAATTCCCATCTCACCCTCTGCAGCCCCATGGACTGCAGCCCGCCAGGCTCCCTGTCCATCACCAACTCCCGGAGTCCACCCACACTCTTGTCCATCGAGTCGGTGATGCCGTCCAGCCATCTCATCCTCTGTCGTCCCCTTCTCCTCCTGCCCTCAATCTTTCCCAGCATCAGGCTCTTTTCCCATGAGTCAGCTCTTCACCAAAGATGGCCAAAGGATTGGAGTTTCAGCTTCGGCATCAGTCCTTCCCATGAACACCTTTAGGATGGACTGGTTGGATCTCCTTGCAGCCCACGGGAAGGAGTCATTTGAGGTGGCGTGAGGTGACGTACGATGCCACATCCAGACAGCATCGCAGAAGAAAACAGACCTTGCCTCGTGTCAGCCACCCCTCCACACCTGGAACCCCTCTTTCTCTTCGCCAGGTTTCCTCTTGGCTAACCCAGAACTCTGAAAGTGAATGAAGACTCTCCCTCACGTCCGACTCTTTGCAACCCCATGGACTGTAGCCCAGCAGGCTCCTCCGTCCGAATGATTCTCCAGGCAAGAATACTGGAGTGGGTTGCCATGCCGTCTTGCAGGGGATCTTCCCCACCCAGGGATGGAACCACCCAGGGGGTCGAACCTGGGTCTCCCACATGGCAGGCAGACGCTTTACCATCTGAGCTACCGGGGAAGCCCAGACTCTAAAGATCATGCTTAATACAGCTATATATATATATATGTATATATATTTTAGTATTTGTTTATTGTTGATGTTTGACAGAAAGCATCAAAATTGTGTAGAGCAGTTAAAAGTGAAGTGAAAGTGGCTCAGTCATGTCTGAATGTATGCAGTCCATGGAATTCCCCAGGCCAGAATACTGAAGTGGGTAGCCGTTCCCTCCTCCAGGGGAATCTTCCCAACCCAGGGATGGAACCCAGGTCTCCAGCGTTGCAGGCGGATTCTTTACCAGCTGAGCCACCAGGGAAGCCCAAAGCAGTTAATCTCCAATTAAAAAAAATAAATGTTAAAGAAAAATATTGGCTTCTATTGACTTGTCTGCGTTGGAGCTCAGTTTCGGCACTGACGCTCTTCACTGGCGTGAGTGGAGTTCGCCCGTCACGGTGTGCAGGCCGTCTTGCTCCAGCACGTGGGATCTGAGTTCCCCGCCCGGGGATGGAGTGAGCCTGGAGTGAAACGTGTGCTGTGACCGCAGAGTGGGTGAGGCAGACGCTCACGCCCGCAGCTGCACCCCCGCGCAGCTCCAGGGGACGGGGAAAGTGAGCTGCTTCCCTTGCATTGCAAAGCGGGTCCTCAACCGCCGGACCACCAGGGAAATTCCAGGATGTAGATTTCTTGGGGCGGGGGGGTAGCAGAAGATAACAGATCCCCCTTCAGGGTGCTCTCATCGAGCAGTGCCGGCCGGCCAAGCCCTCTTCAGGGCTGCTCACTGGGTTGGTGCGTCCGGGAGCTGGTGTGAGTCCTTCTGTCTCACTGGGTAGCCATCGCTCTCCTTCCACCTGCTTCTTTGAAGCCTCATGAAGTACTCGGCTTCCTCCAGGCAAAAGGGGCTCCACAGACTACTCCTCAGCTGTGGGATTTGAATACACCACACCCGAAAGATGACATTTGTGTGTGTGTGTCAAGATTACTGTAAGCTGAAGACCTTTGAACTCAACAGATGTGGGGTGGGGGGGAAATCTTCTTGGAGCTTCCCTATCTGATCAAAAGCACCAATTTCTGAGAAATAGGGCTCCAAAAATACCTTTCCTCCGGGGTGTATCTTCTTCCAGGTGGGAGAAGACAGTAAAAAACCCCCACCTCCACCCCGCAAATTCCATCTCCAAGGCAATTACGCAGCCGTGAAGGAGGTGGAAAGTTCACTCTTATCTGTGTAAACACTGTCCCACTCTCTCATCTCCTGTTGGTTCTCCTGAAAAACCCACGTACGTATCTCAAAGCCTGTTGCTTTCAGATGTGAGTTGAACTGTAAAGAAAGCTGAGCGCCAAAGAATTGATGCTTTTGAGGTGTGGTGTTGGAGAAGACTCTTGAGAGTCCTTGGACTGCAAGGAGATCCAACCAGTCCATTCTGAAGGAGATCAGCCCTGGGATTTCTTTGGAAGGAATGATGCTCAAGCTGAAACTCCAGTGCTTTGGCCACCTCATGCGAAGAGTTGACTCATTGGCAAAGACTCTGATGCTGGGAGGGATTGGGGGCAGGAGGAGAAGGGGACGACCGAGGATGAGATGGCTGGATGGCATCACGGACTCGATGGACGTGAGTCTGAGTGAACTCTGGGAGTTGGTGATGGACAGGGAGGCCTGGGGTCCTGCGATTCATGGGGTCGCAGAGTCGGACTCGACGGAGCGCCTGAGCTGAACTGAAGCGTGCTTTATCCATCTCCCCAGCACCTACTGAGTTAGGCATGCTGTTGCTGAGTTCTCAGTGGTGTCTGACTCTTTTGCGACCCCGTGGACTTCAGCGCACCAGGCTCCTCTGTCCGCGAGATTTCTCAGCCAAGAATACTGGAGTGGGCTGCCATCTCCTTCTCCAGGGGATCTTCCCCACCCACGGGTCAAACCTGCATGTCCTGCATCGGCAGGCGGATTCTTCGCCACCAGGCCACCGGGAAAGCCCAAGTGAGGTGTATAAACCCCAAACTCTAACTGTTCCTTGGAATCCCTCATCACTGAGTTTCTCCCCCATGTATGCATGCTGAGCGTGCAAACTCTGCTTTCTTCTTTCCTACAAACCAGTCTTCTGTCAATTTAATTTGCAGGGGCACAGAGACAGAACCCAAGAGCGTAGAGGGAAAAGATTTTTTGTTTGTTTCTCTTTTTCCCTTCCTTTCTCTTCTTGGATGTTTCCATCTCTGAAACCGACGCACTTGGACCCTTTCCGTCATTCCTTCCACCTGGTGGAAGTCTATGGAAGGTTGCTCAGCATCTTGAGTCTGCAGCGATATCAGGCTAGTGAAGAGTCTTGGAACTCATCAGAGAAGGAGGCTTGTTTGACCTGGAAATCAAGGTAGCCCACGCCATCCTCAGCTATCTGAACAGGGCTCCCACGGAGATGGGTTTTTCCGCGTGGTCAGAGGACAGGCCAGGTTGGGGGTGACAGGTGGACTTTCTGTCCACCGCAGCCGTTTGGACACCAGACGGAAGGGCCAAGCTTCCCGCGCCTACAAGACTTAGGGAGACATCTGTGTGAGTTTCAGGGCTTGGTCGTAACATAGCACCACAGCCGGGGTGGCTGAAAACAGCAGAAATGTGTCGTCTGGCAGTTCTGGGAGCCAGGAGTGCAAAATCAAAGCGTCAGCAGGGTGGGATCCATGCACTTAAGAGGTTGTGTACTCGGCGGAGGGCGGCCCCAGCGCTCAACGTTGCAACTGTCTGGCCAAACAGTGAAGAGGTTGTCTTTTCTCTGCCTTGAGCTGTAGGCATTGTGCACCGGTCCAGGTTGGAACCCTGGGTCAGGAAGATCTCCTAGAGAAAGGAGAGGCTACCCACTCCAGTCTTCTTGCCTGGAGAATCCCATGGACAGAGGAGCCTGGTGGGCTACAGGCCAGGGGGTCGCAAAAGAGTTTGACACGATTGAGGGATGGTCTATCAGCCATTCCTAAAAGAAATCCACTCTGAATACTCACTGGAAGGACTGAAGCTGAAGCTCAGACTCCAATACTCTGGCTACCTGATGTGAGGAGCTGACTCATTGGAAAAGACCCTGATGCTGGGAAAGATTGAGGGCGGGAGGAGAAGGGGACGACAGAGGATGAGATGGCTGGATGCCATCACCGACTCGATGGACATGAGTTTGAGTGAATTCCGGGAGTTGGTGATGGACAGGAAGGCCTGGCGTGCTGTGGTCCACGGGGTCGCACAGAGTCAGACACAGCTTGGTGAATGAAAAGCAATAAGAACCATGGTCTTCGTGGTGGAGATTCCCCTGTGATCCCCGAGCCCCACCCTGGCGCCCCCTGCGACCCCCGAGTCCCACCCTCGTGCCGTCTGCAGCCAATCCTCCTTTTCCTCGCCTTGATCATCACCCCTGCCCGTGTTCAAATCTCTCTCCACACAGATGAGACAGCAGAGGGCTTCCCACAGTCTCTGCGCCCTACAGACGGTCCTCTGCTCGCTGCTGGGGCGGGGAAACCCTTCCGTTATGTAACAGCTCTCACCAGAGCGTGAAACCCGACAGATGAGTCTGATAGCAAACCGCCCGGGGGGCTGGCGGCCGTGGGGCTGGTCTGTGACAGGCGGCCTTGGCAACCTGGCCGCTGGAGGAGAGATAAGAGGTCAGGTCGCCGCACGTCCTGACAGAGCTCCGCGGGGCTGGAGGCTGCGGCGAGTGGGGCGGTGGAACCGTCCTGGCCATCAGCGGGCTCGCAGTGAGCCCGTCTTATCTTGAATGCATGCAAGACTCGAGTCTTTTTTTTGGAAGGCTTGCTGAGTCTTATCAAACAGACATCCGTATGGGTGTGGATTCTTTTTTTCTTTATTCTTAATATGCTTTTTTTTTTTTTTGACTGCCCGGGGCCTTCATTGCTGCTTCGGGGGTTTCTCTAGTTGCATTGAATGGGGTCGGGGCGGGGGCTACTCTCTAGTACCGATGAGAGGGCTTCTCACGCGGCATCTTCTCTTGTTTCCAAACACGGGGCCTAGGGCGTGTGGGCTTCAGGCGCTGTGGGATCCGGGCTCAGTAGCTGCGGGTGGAGTCTCCCCAGAGAACGGATCAAGCCCATGTCCCCTGCATCGGCAGGCGGATTTTTTTAACTACTGGGCCACCGGGGAAAGAAAGGGAAAGTCGCTCAGTCGCGTCCGACTCTTTGGGACCCCGTGGACGGTAGCCCACCAGGGTCCTCTGTCCACGGGATTCTCCAGGCAAGAATACCGGAGTGGGTAGCCTTGCCTCCTCCAAGAAGGCAGATTCTTACCCACTGGAGCACCAGCGAAGGCCAGCTGTGGATTGCTCACAGCTCCTCCCAAGGACGCTTGGTGCGTCTGAGTCTGGGCTGGCTCCCGACTGGCTGTGGCCAGCGGACGGTAGCCGAAGTGAGCGGACCCTCGGGAAGGCTGACGGTCAAATCAAGCCTCCCAGCCAGGGAAGAGACCGCTCAAGCTGCTGGGTTACTTTCCAAGCCCTGCGGCCGTGTGTGTGTGTGTGTGTGTGTGTGTGCGCGCGCGAAGGTGCTCACACATTTCCTTGCGCTCAAGCTTCCCGTTGAGAGTGGTCCCACCCGACCCTGAGCAGAACTTCCCAGGCGCACCCACGCTGTCAGTCAGGACACAGGTCCCTCCGCCGCTCCCGGATGCCTCCAAGCGTCGTGGCATCACGAGACACACCCACAGCCCATCCAAGTCATCCCCACGGGTGCAGGAGGGCAGCCGTGCCCGCGACGCAGGACGGCTGACGCGTCTAGCTCCGCCGGGACGACCACGTCTTCCCACCTCCGCCCGTTGCCTTTCTGGGCTTGCTGACTCAGACCCCGCGCCTGATGGGGTGGAAGAAACACACGGTAGGGAATCAGTTTGTGGTTTTGGGGAAGGAGGTTTCTGGGAGGGGCGGTGTGTCATCCGCATGAGAGGTGACGCCACTGGTCTTCGGGATTCGCGTGGAGTGAGTGTTCCCATCCTGGAATCTGGAAGGGAGCTGGGGAAGTTCGGGGCTGGGACTTGGGGACGTTTGCTGGCTTATTTTCTGCCCCTGTCTCCTCCAGCTGTATGTCCCCTTGAAGGGCAAGACTGGGGAACCTAAGAGGTTCCCAGGCAGTCCCCCAAGACTGCAGAAGCCCAGAAGGTACTCCTTCTCGGGGCTGTTAACGTGTCCAAGATGCTGTCTCTCTCTTGCTTTCCCAGGAGACGCTGGACGACGTGGTGAATTTCGACCTTCCTTCAATACCCCTTGCGTTCCCTCAAAGGACAAACAAGGGCTCAAAGCTCCAGCTTCTCTGGAGGAGGCGTGAGACAGGGAGGGGGGAGGTGGGCTGCAGGGCGATGGGCAGAGACATCCGGGCCCGTTTCAGCGTCACGGCTGGCGGTGTAGGGCTTGCTCCCGGTGTGCGGTGGGGGGACCCCAGGAACGCTGCTCCACGCCCCGCAGGGCCCGGGACCCGGGACGCCCTGCCTCAGAGAGTCGTCCAGACCCGGGCATCGGCGGTGCCGAGGCTGAGAAAGCCTGGACCGGCGTCACTGTCTAATCACATGTTTATCCTCTGTGCCCATGCACGCATGCATCCATCCAGGCGTCCGTGAGAGTGAGGCTGGGAAATCCCAACCTACGTGAGGACGCTATAATTACCCACCCAATCACGCTCTCTCTCTGTCTCCTTATTCTATCTTCTTAGAATATCCGTCTGCTTACTCCTTGTATCTACGCATTCTGTCTGCCTACTTTTCTATCTAGTTACGTATTCTCTTTATCTAAATACTTACTCTATCTGCTTACTCTATTTAGCTATCTATGTACTTACTCTACACCTGGATTTTAGCCCAGAGACCACAGCGTTGAGCCTCTGACCTCCAGAAGGATGGTCATGGCCGAAGCACCCTTAGTCTGGGGCCAGGAAGACCTGAATCCTACCCTGCACCACAGTGAACAATTTGAGGTCCATCAGCCAGGGATCGATCCCTGGGTTGGGAAGACCCCCTGGAGGAGGGCATGGCAGCCCACTCCAGTATTCTTGCCTGGAGAATCCCTTGGACAGAGGAGCCTGGTGGGCTACAGTCTATCGGTCTGCAAAAGAGTCGGACACGACTGGAGTGACTTAGCACGTATGCAACCACGGTCAGCTTCTGGAAAACTCAGGTTCCGACTCTAAAAGGGGGCAATTTATGCTCACTTTCCCCCTGGCTCACAGATTCCATCAGCGAATATCTGTGAAAGGTGTTGGAAGTTTTTTTTTGGGGTGTGTGTGTGTGTGTGTGTTTAATTTGTCTTAAATTCATTTCTTTGGCGGTTTCTGGTCTGTTTCAACGGGTTGGGTCTTTCACTGCGGCCCACAGCGTCTTTATCCGTGGTGCACCGGTTTAGGTGCCCCGAGGCACATGGGAGCTTTGCTCCCCAACCAGGGGTTGAACCCATGTCCCCTGCATTGGAAGGAAGGTGGATTCTTAACCCCTGGACTGCACGGAGGTCCTAGAGCTTCGTAGTTTTTCAAACATGATTTTACAAGGATGGTTATCACGCAGGGTGTTATTTTTAGTAGGAGTCGAAGAGAGTCAGACACGACTTGTGGACTGAACACCAACCCTGACTCCCAAGAGTGCTTTCGGATGCAGCGATTTTGTTCAATCGCTCAGTCATGTCTGACTCTGTGACCCCATGGACTGCAGCACACCAGGCTCCCCTGTCCTTCACCAACTCCCGGAGCTCGCTGAAACTCATGTCCATCGAGTCGGTGATGCCATCCAGCCATCTCATCCTCTGTCATCCCCTTCTCCTCCCGCCTCCAATCTTTCCCAGCATCAGGGTCTTTTCCAGTGAGTCAGTTCTTTGCATCAGGTGAGCAAAGTACTGGAGCTTCAGTATCAGTCCTTCTGATGAATATTCAGGTTTGATTTTCTTTCGGATGGACTGGTTTTATGACCTGAAGGGGTGGGAGTAAGTTGGCTCCTGAGGGTCAACCCAGGCTTTGTCTGGCAGGGCAAAGCCCACTGACAGGACAAAGCCCACTGACAGACCTCCCTGATAACCTCTGGGAAGTGATTCTCCATTGAGATCCTGCAGTCCAGCCAGCTCTGTCCCTTACACAGACGTCATGCTGACCCCTGCTTCCTTTGATGCCATCGGGAGCTGGAGCAAATCTCCCTGACCCTGGATGGGCAGCCAGAAGCATCAGCTAGATGAGACCTGTCTGGGCCTCCGTCTCCAAACACAGGACCCTCACGACCCACCCGAGCCTGAGAACCCTGGCTGGACAACATCCGTTATCTGATCAGCCTCTCTAAACAGTTGAGTCCGGCGGGGCTGCGCAAACGATCGGCGAGGCTGAAAGAATGATTCTGCATTTTTTTTTTTTTCCTTTCTGACCAGAGTCATCTTTTAAAATAAAAGCATGAGTCTTTCCTGTAGTCACTTCCCCAGTTTCCTCTCCGCCTCTTAAAGAAGGGGGTGGCCTTCATGCGTTAGTCATGCGCCCGAGTCCCCTCGGAGGAGCCGACCTTCTGCTCGATGCCTCCACCCCCTGCCTCCACCATGAGGCGTGTCTTTCTGCCCTGGGCGGCCGCCGCTGTCTTCTTGCTGGGACACGCGGACGCTTCAGGGAAAACCAAACCGGGTAAGTCCTGCTCGCAGTGGTAGCCGCCTGTCTGCGTGAAATGCCTTTGCTTTCAACATCTCTGCTTTTTTAAAAAATTTTCTTTTTACGATGTCTTTTGCAAACTTATCGTTTTTTTTGTGAAACTGACAAGGGCTTTCACAGGTTCCCCTCCCTGAGTTGGGAAAATCCCCTGAAGGAGGGCATGGCAATCCCCTCCAGTCTTCTTGCCTGGAGAATCCCCGTGGACGGAGGAGCCTGACGGGCTACAGTCCACGGGGGTCGCAAAGAATCGGTTACGACTGAAGTCTCTACAAACCTGTTGTAAAGGACCCCCCCTCTTCACTGCCTTCAGGACTAGGTTCAGATGGGGAAAAAAAAAAAGAAATACGAGAGCCCGTGTCTAGAAAGCTGGGAATCTGGGTGGTTTCAGTGTGCTGCGTGCCTGCAAAGAGGTTGCAAGCCTTTTGCTTAAATTAATACTTACCTTTCTGTGGTGGGGTTTCCCTGATGGTTCAGACAGTAAAGAACCCACCTGCCAGTGCAGGAGACCCAGATTCGATCTCCGGGTTGGGAAGATGCCCTGGAGAAGGGAATGGCTCCCCACTCCAGGATTCTGGCCTGGAGAATCCCCATGGACAGAGGAGCCTGGCGGGTATAGTCCGTGGGGTTGTAAAGAGTTGGACACGACTGAGTGACTGATACTTTCAGGCTGAGGCTGGCCCGGGTGGGAGCTGACGAGGCACGTTCCTGACGTTCTTTTTCTGAACTGTCCGCGGACATCGCCCCACGCTAGACCATCCCTGTCCGAGATGGCCTCTTGCCCAGCTGGTTTGGAAGGGTCCTTGGGGGCCTTCCGGGCTGAAGCCCTGGCGGTGGAGGTGGGGACAACTGTGCTTCCAGCAGGGGAGGGAGCCTGGATGTGGGGTGTCCCCAGGCCTGACACTCAGGTAATTTCCCAAGCTGTGTGCAGGTCGGAGTCCAGCAGATCTGGCCTCCCGTCTTCCAGCAACGGAGGTAAGGGAGGAAGACCTGGCTAGGCTTGGCCTGCCCACGGCCACAGACTCCTTGAGAGCTGTAGCCTCCTCCTGACTGCCACTCCTGCGTCGGAGTTTGGGTGGAAACGTGCCGTTTAGACCAGCTCTTGAAGCACAAATACAATAGTAAGATTTTGTTGTTCAGTTGCTCAGTCGTGTCCGACTCTTTGCGACCCCATGGACCGCAGCACACCAACCTTCCCTGTCCATCACCAACTCCCGGAGCTTGCTCAAACTCATGTCCATCGAGTCGGTGATGCCATCCAGCCATCTCATCCTCTGTCATCCCCTTCTCCTCCTGCCCTCAATCTTTCCCAGCATCAGGGTCTTTTCCAATGAGTCAGCTCTTCACATCAGGTGGCCAAAGGACTGGAGCTTCAGCTTCAGCATCAGTCCTTCCAACGAATATTCAGGACTGATCTCCTTTAGGATGGACTGGTTGGATCTCCTTGCAGTCCAAGGGACTCTCAGGCGTCTTCTCCAACACCACAGTTCAACAGCATCCATTCCTGGGTGCTCAGCCTTCTTTAGGATCTAACTCTCTCTAGGTCTTCTAACTCTCATCCATACCTGACCACTGGGGAAACCATAGCTTTGACTGGACAGACCGTTGTTGGCAAAGTGATGTCTCTGCTTTTTAATACGCTGTCTAGGTTTCTCGTAGCTTTTCTTTCAAGGACATGGGAGAGAGCTTGGAAGGGCGGAGGGCTCATCCCCCTGTGAAGCTGGGCTCAGTCAGATCCTTTGTAGGCACTTCCTGGGAAAACGCAGGGCTCACTTTGTGAATGGCATTTGTTTGCCTGAGGTCATGACGGGTGTGAGACCCTAAGAACCCACCGGGCCTGGACTTAATAAAGCAGCCCCTGTTCCCACCCAAGGTCCCAGAGTTGTGTCGGGAGAGCCCTCAGGGGCCATTTCCACTCAGTCGATCCATTTTTAATGAGGAGAGTCAGACTTCACGGCTGCAGAGGACTACCAGTATTTCCATCCGAGGCCATCGTGCATTGAAGGCAGGGGGACTGGGCTACTGACGAGGCACCTTTGCCCCGCTCAAAAGTGCCCTTGAACTTACAAGGAAAATGCATGCACCCCCAGGGCTGGGGACCAGACGTCTGAGGTCAGGGGGCCCCAGGGCTGGGCTCCCCGCAGAGGCTCCAGGGGAGGGTCTTCCCTGCCTCTTCCGGCTTCTGGGGGCTCCGGGCGTCCGTCCCTGAGCTGGCGGCCGCCTCCGTCCCGTCTCTGCCTCCGTCTCCACAGGGCTTCTCCGCTGTGTCCGTGTCTCTCCTCTTGTGTGTCTTATAAGGACCCCGTCATGGGGTTTAGGGCCAGCCCCATCCAGGAGGACCTCATCTCAGACCCTTCCCTCCATCACACCTGCCCAGACCCCGTTGCTTAGTGAGGTCCTGTTCCCAGGTTCTGGGGTTAGCACGTAGGCATGCCTTTTGCGCAGTCCCGGTTCAAGCCCTACACAATCTGTTCAAGGGTGCTAACACTTGAGAGAGACGGGGGTCCTTTTCTGTTTTGACACGTCTTGCTGTAGTCGTAAGGGGACGGAGGTCGTCGAAGCGGATGACCCGGTACCCAATCTGAGTCTGTGGCAGAGACGCGGGGCAAAGCAGCGCCTCTCGAGATGCTGCTTTTTATTTTCTCTAAGGATTTACTTTTGGCTGTTGCTGGGTCTTCGCCGCTGTGCCCTTGAGTTCGCCAGCTGCTCTGGAAGCAAGAAGGCGGTGTGGGCAAGAGACGCAGTGTGTGAGCAAGCACGTGTGTGCGTGAGGGCTCACTCGGTCGTGCCCGACTCTTTGCGAATCCCAGGGACAGCGGAGCCTGGTGGGCTGCCGTCTATGGGGTCGCACAGAGTCGGACCCGATCAAAGCGACTTAGCAGCAGTGGCAGCGTGTATAGATGTAAAACCCGTGTGGTATCTGTAATAGTCAAGGCTGCTTGCACTGCCCCAACCTTCCAGGATGGAAAAAGGCCTTAGGACTCTATCTCAAACGAAGTAACAAATGATGTGCCGATTGCCCCCACGACCTGCTGCCCTGGATGACCTTACTCACAGCCCCTTGGAAATACCCAGCAGGGCTGGGCTCCAAGTCCCTCTGAACGCCCGATCTCGCTGGAACAAATGCCTCTGATTCATCTGCACGTTGGTCTATACGCTCTCCAAATTGGGAAGCGGGTTCTACCTCTGGGGAGAGGGCTGGGTGCGGGGAGTTTTTGGTATTTACACGACGTGTCTGCCTATCGGAGGCCCGCAGCTGGTACGTTTGTTCACATCCAGATTGCTCACGACCTTGGTGGTTTTCTGAGAAAAAGTTAAAAAAAAAAAAAGAAGTTACAGAACCAAAGTCATGTTTACAAAAGCCCCCAGACCTTTCAGAACCGTCTGGATCTGTGAGATGGGAGGCTCCTGAGGGCTGGGTGCGGGGAGTTTTTGGTATTTACACGACGTGTCTGCCTATCGGAGGCCCGCAGCTGGTACGTTTGTTCACGTCCAGATTGCTCACGACCTTGGTGGTTTTCTGAGAAAAAGTTAAAAAAAAAAAAGAAGTTACAGAACCAAAGTCAAGTTTACAAAAGCCCCCAGACCTTTCAGAACCGTCTGGATCTGTGAGATGGGAGGCTCCCGTTTTCAAGACCCTCTCCGTGGGGTTCCCTACTCACCAGTGTTAGACGACAAAGTCTGTGTCAGACGTGAGGAGGATCTGGGGGAAATGAAATTAGGCAAAAAAGGTGGATGGGGGGCCGGGGGGTGATGCTCTGGTTAACAGCTTAGTTAATTCACTCGCCAGATGATTCAGCTCTTTAAAGCACACAACTCAATCTTTTTTTTTTTTTTTTTAACTTCTTTTTTAACAGAAGGATAATTGCTTTACAGAATTTTTAGTTGACATAGAGCTGATGCATGAGCTTCCCTGGTGGCTCAGCGGTCAAGATTCCGCCTGCCATGGAAAACTCGGGTTCGATTTCTGAGTGGGGAAGATTCCCCTGGAGGAGGGCATAGCAACCGACTCCAGGATTCTTGCGTGGAGCATCCCTTGGACAGAGGACTCCGGCGGGCTGTAGTCCACAGGGTCGCAGAGAGTCGGACACCACACGCTCGCACGCGTAGCCGATGCATCATATATTAATATAAGCTACAGGTGTACAGCATAGCGCTTCTCGTCTTTGAAAAGCGATGACCCCTTTACAGTTACGATAAAATCATTTCTATACTCCCTTTGAAGAACTGTATCATTCTTGTCTTATAAGTGCCAAACACAGGCAGGCTCTGGACACATAGTAAAAATATAAAATGTCTTGATAATTATAGCTAACTAGATAGATATCTGTACATCGTTACATAGTTACCTAGATAGATGACATAGATGATCGTTGATTGATAAATATATAAATACAGAGAATAGATAGATAAAAATTCGGTGAGATAGTGATGATGATGATACGTAACATGCTGAAGTGATAATGTTCTGGTTGCATGCATGCTTAGAGACTTAGTCGGTTCCGACTCTTCGCGACCCCATGGACTGTAGCCCTCCAGGCTCCTCTGTCCGTGGGATTCTCCAGGCAAGAACACTGGAGCGGGTTGCCGTTTCCTCCTCCAGGGGATCTTCCCGGCCCAGGAATCGAACCCGCATTTCCTGTGACTTCCGCGTTGCGGATGGCTTCTTCACCCGCTGACCATCATGGGCTAAATAACACGCATCATCGAGTGTTTTTGTAAAAAGCACCGCATCGTTTTTACGGATGCTGACGTCATTTTACAAATTTCAAAGCCTTTCCAGCGTCGCCTCAGAGTGCTCTCTCCTTATCTTTTTTGTTTATTTTTCTGCACAGGAAGCGCATTGCAGCTTCAGGTGATCAACTTTAATTTCGAGGCTGTGCAGGTGACCTGGAACACAAGTGCCTACGCCGGGATCAATTTCACGTTCGTTTACAAGTAAGTGCCCTCACTGGGATGAGTTTCAGGTCTGTCTGCAAGTAAGGCGCTGCCCCCACGCCACGACCCTGGAAAACCAAGCATTTTCCCTCGAAGACGGTACCAATGGGGGCCGCCAGGAAGTGAAGAACCGTACGTGCGAGTGTGAATGTGCGGGTGTGCCCTCTGGACCCGCCCCACCAACCACCACCAGAATCACCACAAACACAACCACAGCTCCCAGAGCTTCTAACCCAGGGCTGCCTGAGTCTCGCTGGAAACCGCCTGGCTTCTCGCAGGAGCCGCAGAGCGGTCTGACCCCACGGGGCCCTCTGCAACGTCCCCGGAACTGTCTTTGCCCGCCTTCAACTCTGTTGCCTTGAACTATATTCCCTACTCACCAGGGCCGCCTTCCAAAAACACCCATTGCCCCCTTGCACGGGGCGCTTTGCCGCGCCTGACTCAACGACCTCAGCGGCCACGTGGGAGGCAGGTTTTTTTTTTTTTCCAATGAATTTGGTCTCAGTTTTGTAAAGAGTGGGGTGTTCGGTGAGGGTTTGAGTCGTCGCCATCTGATAAAACACGAGATAGGCGGGAAGGCGAAGAGAGGGAAATTTTTAAGATGAATTTGTTGGGAAAACAAGACTCACGGGGCCAAGAATCCAGTGCCGGATGGTATAGGCGGTCTCACAGATAGCTCATTTCATTTTTTTTTTTTTCTTGAGCAGCTGTTTGTTCTGTCATATAGGAGATAATTCTTGCTCTCATCGCAGATTGGGGTTGAGTCTTAAGGATGGACCGTAGAGCTGTCTCTAGGCTTCCTGTTAACACTGCAGGAGAGTCTCCAAGCTTTATGCAATTTTGGCACATCCGTATTAACAGTGCATCCTTGAATCAAGGGCTTGGTTGCTCTGGAGGTCAGTTATTTATTGATACCAATTTATTGATTGCTCATGGTATTGATATGTGACTGCAATTATTACTGTTGATACCATTAATAGTATCCTAGATGGTCTCAACAAACTACAACAAGCTGGGTAACTTGGAATGACGGAAAAAACAAAATGTATCCTCCCCAAGTCCTGAGAACCAGACGTCTGAGGTCAGGGGGTCCCAGGGCTGAGCTCCCTGCAGAGACTCCGGGGGAGGGTCCTTCCCGCTTCTTCCGGCTTCCAGGGGCTCCAGGCGACCGTCCCTGGGCTGGTGGCCGCCTCCCTCCCGTCTCCGCCTCCGTCTCCACGGGGCTTCTCCTCTGCGTCCGTCTCTCCTCTTCTGTGTTTTGTAAGGACCCTGTCGTGGGGTTTAGGGCCGCCCCCATCCAGGAGGAACCTCATCTCAGACCCTTCACTCCATCACAGCTGCAGAGACCCCAATTCTTAATAAGGTCTTGTCCATAGGTTCCGGGTTAGCGGGTAGGCATGCCATTTGCAAAGCCAACCCCTACGGGATCTATCGAAGGGCCATCAACATTTGAGAGAGAGAGGGGGTCCTGTTCTGTTTTGACAGATCTTGCTGTAGTCGTGAGGGGAGGGAGATCATCAGAGCAGATGAGAGTACGGTCGGTCGTTACGGTTCACGGGCTTGGTTGCTCCGTGGCATGTGGGATCTTCCCGGCCCAGGGATCGAACCCGAGTCTCCTGCATCGGCAGGCAGATTGTTTTCACCACTGAGGCATCAGGGAAGCCCCAAGATGTTATTTTCAAAGGTGCGAGACGACTGAGTGATTCTCTTTTTAAAATTCCAGATTCGATAAGAAGGAGGAATACAGACCATGCTCCAACTATATCCTGCAACACGGTTACAGTGCCGGATGCCTGCTGGAGGTGCAAAGAGATGGGCCTCTGTATTTTTCCATCCGGAATGGAACACAGCCTCTTCTCACCAAGGACCTAGCGATCAGTGCTTACCGTGCGTATTAAGTACCTTGAGGGTTGACTCCGCATCTTGGGTTAGGGGCCGTCGTACAGACGGAGTGAACCAGTCTCTCCAAAGCTTGCTGTTTTGATCTGCATTTCTGTGATGTAATGGTCCTTTCTTTCTTTCTTTTTCGTTGAGGGTTGGAATGTCAGAGGTCCATCTTAGAATCCGGTGGGAGGTTCGACCCTTGGGTGGGGAAGATTCCCCTGGAGAAGGGAATGGCACCCCACTCCAGTACTGGTGCCTGGAGAATCCCATGGGCAGAGGAGCCTGGGGGGGCTACCGTCCACAGGCTCGCAAGAGTCAGACACGACTTTGCGACTAAATGACAACAACATAGCCGGTTAACAAAGCTGTGACTATCCCAGGTGGGCAGGAAGGGACTCAGCCATCCACATTTATGCATCCTTTCTCCCCCAGACTCCCCTCCCATCCAGGCTGCCACGTGATACTGAGCAGAGTCCCCTGTGCTGTCCAGCAGGGCCTTGCTGGTTCTCCATGTTAAACACAGCAGTGTGTCCATGTCCATCCCAGACTCCCTGACCATCCCTTCCCCCATCCTTCTCCCTGGTGACCATAACTTTGTTCTCTGAGTCTGTCTCTTTCTGTTTTGTAACTACATTCATTTGTATCCTGTCTTTTTAGATTCCGCATGTAACGGACGTCGTAGGATGTTTTTGCTTCTCTGTCTGACTGTTCAATTCCACGGTCTCTACGACCTCATCTTACGTTAAACCTCTGTAAAGATCCTCTTTCCAGAGGTGGTGAAGGGCTAGGGGCCAGGAGTTCAAGGCGACCGGGGGGAACACAAGTCATTTCACGAGACATCCTGAAATCTTTCTCCACCAGTTTCTCCACTCCTTTCCACGAGACCCCCATGGGTCCTTGGAGAGCTGGCTAACCCTTCTAACTGCCCACGCGCTAAAGACAAGGAAACCTCACGTCCCATGAAGTATTCGGGAGAGGGTGGGCAGCGGGCAGAGAGGGAAGGGAATCGAACCCCGGAACGCCGTGAGTGCAGAGGTGGGAGAGGGTGGGCAGCGGGCAGAGAGGGAAGGGAATCGAAGCCCGGAGCGCCGTGAGTGCAGAGGTGGGCCGTGTTTATCTCCGCAGTGGTGTTGCTCATGGTGCCGTTTCTCCTTCTCAGTGAAACCCAGATCCCCCGGCAAGCTGAGCTTCCGTTGGCGCGAGGAGGCCGTGACGGTGACCTGCTCCAGCCTGGGATACAACGACCTCCAGTATGAAATCCAACACAAGACCATCTTTGACGCTGTGTGGCAGGTGAGGTTACATCGTCCCGGGTCGGGTGTGAGTAGGCACCCCCGGGATGGAGAGACAGAGAGACACAGACATCCAGCCTGGCTTTATGCATTTGCTCACGTGATTATGGGCTTCCCTGGCGGCTGAGACGCTAAAGAAACTGCCTGCAATGCAGGAGACCCGGGTTCCATCCCTGGGTCTGGAAGATCCCCTGGAGGAAGAAATGGCAGCCCACTCCAGTACTCTTGCCTGGAGAATCCCATGGACAGAGGAGCCTGGCGGGCTACAGTCCACGGGGTAGCAGAGGGTCGAGCACGACTGAGCGCCTAGCACTTTCTTTTTCACTCTCCCTGGCGGTCCAGTGGTTAGGAATCCACCTTGCAAAGCAGGCCACGTGGGTGGGTTCCATCCCTGGTCCAGGAACCCAGGATTCCACGTGCGTCAGGGAAGCTCACCTGTGAGGCAATGACTGAGCTGGTGTTCTGTGATGAAGATCCCACGTATTGCAGCTGAGCCCTGATGTAGCCAAATAAATAAATACAGGTTTAACATTACTTCTGTAAAAAGGAAGACCTTCGAAAGTCTTCAAAAGCATCTTTCGTCATATTTGCTATGGCAGATTTATTTCCTTTTTGCAGGGAAGGGATTTTTTTTTTTTGCTGTTGTTTATTGTTTTTTTTTTTTTTTACTGTTGTTTCTGAGGATAAACATATTTGTTATGGCGGACTTATTTTCTTTTTGGAGGGAAGGGCTTTTTTTTTGTTGCTGTTGTTTATTGTTTTTTTTTTTTTGCTGTTGTTTCTGAGGATAAACATATTTGCTATGGCGGACTTATTTTCTTTTTGGAGAGAAGGGCTTTTTTTTTTTTTTTTGCTGTTGTTTTGAGGATAAACATCTGCCCAGAGAGAAGAGAACCAGGAGAAGGAAGCCCTGGAAGCAGGAATCTCGGGCAGATCTGTGGGACAAGATGAACGCGTCCGGGTAAAGCGTCAGTCAGGGCTCACCATGCGCGTCTTGTCTGCTCCAGTCCACAGAGGCTGAGACCTGCAACGTCACCATCTACGGTGTGGATCCTGAGAAGTGCTATTTCTTCCGGGCCAGGGTGAAAGCCCTGGAGTTTGCCTACGGCTCAGAAACGTACCCCAGTGACTGGTCGGAGGTGACGCACCAGCAGCGGGGTGAGCTGCGAGGTAATGCTTGTCATGCGGCATCGCTGCCCTGTACAGGCCTGCAGGCTCGGTGCTGGGAGGGTGGAATGGGGCGCCTTGGGGATGCCCCCAAGGCCTTCTGCAGCGGTCAGTGTGGAAGCAATGCCTTTTCCTGTGGCCGTTATCATTCGACTAAGCTCCACTTTTATTTCTGTTGACCCAGCAAGAATAATAAGAGTTTTATTTCTATTGACCCAGCAAGAATAATAAGTGTTATTTCTGAATGCTGTTGGGCTTCCCTGGTGGCTCAGCTTATAAAGAATCTGCCTGCAATGCAGGAGACCTGGGTTTGAGCCCTAGGTTGAAAAGATTCCTTGGAGGAGGGAAAGGCCACCCACTCCAGTATTCTGGCCTGAAGAAGCCCATGGACGGTATAGTCCATGGGGTTGCAAAGAGTTGGACATGAGTGACTGTTGTTCTGTGGATGTATGTATAGAGACATAGATCTATAGATAAATAGATGGTAATAGTTAGTAGATAATAGATGCTTAATGGGTAGATGATGCTAGATTACAGACGTAGATAAGTAGGGGCTTCCCCAATGGCTGAGTGGTAAAGAATCTGCCTGCAATGCAGGAGAACAGGAGACCTGGGTTCGATCCCTGGATCAGGGAGATCCCCTGGAGGAGGGCATGGCAACCCACTCCAGTGTTGTTGCCTGGAGAATCCCACAGACAGAGGAACCTGGCGGGCTACAGTCCATGGGGTCGCAAAGAGTCAGACACGACTGCAGTGACTTAGGGAGCGGGTGTAGACAAGTTGATGATGGATAAATGGCAGAGACAGATAGATGAGATACAGAGCTCGACATAGATGCAGGACACGTGGTAGACAAGTAGACGGACAAGAGACAGACAGATGATAGATGCGAGGATGCATGCTCATTCGCTTCAGTCGTGTTCGACTCCATGGCCCCGTGGACTGCAGCCCACCAGGCTCCTCCATTCACGGGATTCTCCAGGCAAGAAGACTGGAGTGGGCTGCCATTTCCTCCTCCAGGGGATCTTCCTGACCCAGGGATCGAACCCGGCTCTCCTGCACTGCAGACGGATTCGTTATTGCTGACCCAGTGGGGAAGTCCCAGGGAGACATGTAGATAGATGGTAGATGGAGAGACAGACAGATGGAGAGAGACACAGACAGACAGACAGCTGGACAGATGGACAGACAGACGGATAGACAGACAGATGGAGAGAGACACAGATAGACAGCTGGACAGATAGGACAGATACACAGCTGGACAGCTGGACAGACAGACCGCATCAAGCCCCGGCACGCTCAAACACCCCTGGGAGGAAGGTGAGCCTGTGCTCCCTTCTGCCCGACGTCTCCCTCTCCAGTGGCCCCAGCTCTCCTTACCAGGGTAGTTCACACCAAAAGCAAGGTCTGCGGACGCTGACCGTTCTCGAGGGAAAGCAGAGCGTCCGTGGCGGGGGGTGAGTGCGCGACCCGGGAGCATGCTGACAACTTCCCAGGCCTCGTTCCGTTTCCCTTTAGATTCGTGCTGGGAACACAGCCTTTTCCCCAAGTTGATTCTAATTGCTGGCATGGTCTGCCTCCTGACAGCCTTCCTTCTGCTTCTGTCTCTATGGAAACTACGCAGGTAAGGACGCCCCCGCCAGACTCCTCAGCCACGTGCGCTTTGGTTCCCACATGTAGTGAGTTGGGGGGAAAAAAATTGTGTGATGTGGTTATTTAGCTGAATATCACTTTCTCTCTAATGCACATGTTATATGACAAGAAAACAGAGAGGGGAATGGTGCCAAAGGTGTGGAGACACCGGCAGAAGTTGTTGAGAAATATTATGAAGAGCATGAGATGCAGGGATGTTCATTCCTATGAAGAGCATGAGATGCAGGGATGTTCATTCCTGTGAGTGGTATTCCTGTTTACTCACTAAGTTCTGTCTGAGTCTGTGAACCGCAGCACACCAGGCCTCCCTGTCCATCACCAACTCCCGGAGTTCGTTGAAACTCTTGTCCATCGAGTTGGTGATGCCATCCAATCATCTCACCCTCTGTCACCCCCTTCTCCTCCTGTCCTCAATCTTTCCCACATCAGGGTCTTTTCCAGTGAGTCAGTTCTTCCATCAGGTGGCCAAAGGACTGGAGTTTCAGCTTCAGCATCAGTCCTTCCGATGAATATTCAGGACAGATTTCCGTTAGCATTGGCTTGATCTTCTTTCTGCATAAGGATTCTCGAGTCTTCTGCATCACCACAGTTTGAAAGCATCTGTTCTTCGGCGCTCAGCCTTCTTTACTGTCCAGCTCTCACATCTGTACATGACTTACTGGAAAAAAACATAGCTGTGACTGTACCAACCTTTGTCAGCAAAGTGATGAGTCTGTTTTTTAATAATTGTCTAAGTTTATTGTAGTTAACGTTCTTCAAACGCACACCCCACTGAGCTCTGTCGTCCAGTCTCGTTAGAATGGCAAGCATGTACAACGTCTTTTAATTTTTATTGATATTTATTAAACTAGGCAACTTGAGCAATGGCACCCACTCCAGTACTCTTGCCTGGAAAATCCCATGGACGAAGGAGCCTGGTGGGCTGCAGTCCATGGGGTCGCTGAGTCGGACACGACTGAGCAACTTCACTTTCACTTCTCACTTTCATGCATTGGAGAAGGACATGGCAACCCACTCCAGTGTTCTTGCCTGGAGAGTCCCAGGGACGGGGGAGCCTGGTGGGCTACCGTCTATGGGGTCACACAGAGTGGGACACGACTGAAGTGACTTAGCAGCAGCAGCAGCAGCAGGCAACTTGATGAGTGATGTGAGGAGAACTGGACAAGAAAAGCTTGTAAATCCAGTTACAGATATAGCAAACCACGATTCTCTGAAACCATAGAAAACTTTTCAAAAATATGACCTTAAATAGTTCTCTCTGTTATCCTTCCAGGCAATAATTTAACTGCTGCCATTTCCAGCCTTATTCAAGCTTAGTCGTGCCCAGGCATTTGACTGTTGGTGATGTTTGAAGGGACTGACGCTCAGGACTGTGGGCGCCATCTTTATTTCTCAGGTTGCTGTTTCCATAGCAACGATGGGAGTGATGCATAGAGAAAGATGGGGTGCCCTTCTGGACCACTCACGCTGGGTCTGAGCCAGGCTGAGTTAGACAGTTTCAAGGACCTTCCATCGTGGTTGGATAGAGCATGGGGATAATTCTCCTAATTCTTGCAAATTGCCCATTAATTCTTCAGTGTAGATTTCCCGCTTTCACCAGCTCAGACAGATGCGGGCTTCGTCATTCTCTGTTCGGGAACAGAGGAAGTAGGGAGAAGGAAAGAGATGCAGCAGTCAGATAGGGGTGTTGACAAGCGACAGGTCTGATGTTTTTTATACTCTTCTTGTTTTTTTGTTTTGCTGTGATGTTTTTTAATTCAAAACTGAAACCACTCCTAAGGGAATCTGAAGAATACGTTTCTTGCGGGGAGAAAAAAAAAACACTCCTCCTGTCTTTAAGAAAGCTTCTGTTGCAATGAGTGGTCTAATCAACTGTATTATTTTCCCGGAGCTGCCGTAACAAAGCACCAAAGACTGGGGGTTCAAACCACATTTATTTCTCCCAGTCCTGGAGGCTGGAGCCTGAGGTTCCGGTGTGGGCAGGCCTGCTTCCTCCTGAGACCTCTCTCCTGGGCGTGCAGACGGGCGTCTCCCCCGAGTCCTCACATGCTCCTCCCTCTCTGTGTGTGTCTGTGTCCTGACCTCCTCTTATTATAAGGATCCCACTCCCACCGGATTAGCATCCTATCAGGCGAGAACCGCTCTTAGGTTCTGTTCCTAGGGGCCTGCAAATTAAACTGGCCAAAGATAGTAACAGCAGAATATGCCTCTATTTCTTTTTGGATGTAATATTTTTAAGTGCACAAGGCATTTACAGGAAGTAAGTGAACAGCTAAGCAGGCTGTTCATCTGAGGACTTTGATAGCATTTTAACAAAGGGCAATGATCTGTGGAGAAGTCACCCGACAGGGAATCCGGATGGGTGTAAATTGTGGGGAAGTGATTAAGAGACGTGTGAGACGAGCTGCAGGCAGATGAAGGTTGTCTGAATGGAATCCTCCTGACACCATCTTGCTGATATGACTCATTCTCCATTTCCTGCTACAACAGGGCACACTTTTATAAATGGAATTATTGCCTTTTTTTTTTTTAATCAGGAGGGAAATTGATGCTCTCCTTTCAGGCAGATGGGGGAGGGCAGAGAGCATCTCCTGGCTCTGCTTTTTCTCAACTGGACGCAACTCCGCCAAGGTGCTGAGTCTCCGAGATCCCTATGCATCTGTCCTGGGCCCCAGTGGGGGTCTTTCCACGTGGATGCCCCGCTCAGGGGTGCCAGCCCATCTGACCACTGTCCATGTCCGTTTCAGGATTAAGAAGGTTCTCATGCCCAGCGTTCCTGATCCCAAGTTCTCCTTCTTGGGGCTCTTTGAGTCCCACCAAGGTAACTTCCAGGTAAGCAGCATCTCCTTGAGCAAGCTTGCTCTGGGCAGGCCTAATATCACCCCTCTTCAATATTTTATTTTATTTTTTTTCTGCCTAGAGGTATTTTTTTTAATCAACTTTTTATTTTGCATTGGGGAGAAGGCAATGGCACCCCGCTCCAGCACTCTTGCCTGGAAAATCCCATGGACGGAGGAGCCTGGTGGGCTGCAGTCTATGGGGTCGCTGAGAGTTGGACACGACTCAGTGACTTCACTTTCACTTTTTACATTCATGTATTGGAGAAGGAAATGGCAGCCCACTCCAGTGTTCTTGCCTGGAGAATCCCAGGGACGGCGGAGTCTGGTGGGCTGCCGTCTATGAGGTCGCACAGAGTCGGACACGACTGAAGCGACTTAGCATAGCCTATTAATGACAGCTTCAGCTGGACAGCAAAGAGACTCAGCCATACATGTACACGTACCCATTCTCCCCCAAACTCCCCTCCATCCAGGCTGCCACATGACACTGAGCAGAGTTCCCTGAGCTGTCCAGCAGGTCCCTGCTGGTTCTCCATGTGAAACACAGCAGTGTGTCCATGTCCATCCCAGACTCCCTGACTATCCCTTCCCCCATCCTTCCCCCTGGGAACCATCAGGTTATTACAGAGGATTGAGCAGAGTCCCCTGTGCTGTCCAGCAGGGCCTTGCTGGTTCTCTGTGTTAAATACAGCAGTGTGTCCATGTCTATCCCAGGCTCCCTGGCTCTCCCTTCCCCCATCCTTCCCCCTGGGAACCATCAGGTTATTACAGAGGATTGAGCAGAGTCCCCTGTGCTGGACAGCAGGTCCTTGCTGGTTCTCCATGTTAAACACAGCAGAGTGTCCATGTCCATCCCAGACTCCCTGACCATCCCGTCCCCCATCCTTCCCCCTGGGAACCATCAGGTTATTACAGAGGATTGAGCAGAGTCCCCTGCGCTGTCCAGCAGGGCCTTGCTGGTTCTCTGTGTTAAATACAGCAGTGTCTCCATGTCCATCCCAGGCTCCCTGGCTCTCCCTTCCCCCACCCTTCCCCTGGGAACCATCGGTTGCTGCTCTGAGCCTGTGAGCCTGCTCCTGTTTTGTACCTAAGTTCACTGGTAACATTTCTCCTTAGAGCCTGCGTGTGAGGGCTCTCATAGGACATTTCTCCTTCTCTGTGTGGCTTACCTCACGTGGTTTGCTAATCGCTAGGTCCGTCCCCGTTGCTGCAGATGGCCTTTATTTCATCCTTGTTATGAGTAAGCAGCATTCCAGTGTGTATGCATATGCGTCACCTGTCCTTCATCGGGGGCTTTCCCGGAGGCTCAGATGGTAAAGAATCCGCCTGCAAAGCCGGAGGCGTGGTTCCACGGCTGGATGGGGAAGATGCCCCTGGAGGAGGAAACGTCTGCTCGGTACTGTGTGGATGGACGCTTGGGCCGCATCTGGGTCTGGGCCAATGTAAACAGTGTTGCAATCATCACTGGGGCTGATTCATCATTAATCAAAAAGAAAAAAAAAACACCAACAAGCGGCTTTTATTCCTCTTTCAACGCCTGCAAGCCTCTTCGAATCCGAAAGCAGCGGTCTACTGTTGGTCTCTTTCAGTCAGAGAAAGTGGATCCAAGGGTCTCCGAGGGCGGCTTCTCTCGAAATCAGTCGCTTGACATCCCGCCGCCGCAGGACCACGGGATTTTCCAGCCTCCTCGCCCTCTGATCTTATCAGGCGGTTCTGTTCTTACACTGTTCCCACTGCAGCGGGCCGACAGCGAAACCTGCGTTTCCGCTTTTCGACGTTGATGGTCGTTAAACTTCGTTTCCTTGATAAGGGCTTACAGGGAGGGGGCCGAGCAGGAACTGGGGAGAACGGAGCGAGGCGGGGGGCCGGCTCCCCTCACCACCCGGTGTGGATTTGACAGGACGCCGGGATCAGAGCGCCATGCATTCCCTGGGGCTGCCACAAATCTGAGGGTGCAAGGCATCACACACTCATCCTCCCCCCCAGTCCTGGGGACCACAGATCTGAGGTCAGGGGGTCCCAGGGCTGCGCTCCCCGCAGAGGCTCCAGGGGAGGGTCCTTCCCGCCTCTTCCAGCTTCCCGGGGGCTCCGGGGATCCGTCCCTGGGCTGGTGGCCGCCCCGCTCCCGTCTCTCCCCCCGTCTCCACGTGGCTTCTCCGCTGCGTCCGTGTCTCCCCTCTGCTGTGTCTTATAAGGACCCTGTCATGCGGTTTAGGGCCACCCCCAGCCAGGAGGAACCTCATCTCAGACCCTTCACTCCATCACCTCTGCAAAGAAAAGACCTCGTTTCCAAGTTAAGTCCTGTTCCCACGTTCTGAGGGGCCGCGCGTGGGTATATCATTATTTTAGAAAGAGGGTGCAGGGTTCACTTTATTTTTTTTTTTTTTGCTCAATTGCTTCAGTTGTAGCCAACTCTTTGTGACCCCATGGACTGCAGCCCCCAAGCCTCCTCTGTTGGTGGGATTCTCCAGGCAGGAATCCTGAAGTGGCTTGCCATGTCCTTCTCCAGGGGATCTTCCCGACTCAGGGATCAAACTCCGATCTCCTAGCTCCTCTGCGTTGCCAGGCGGTTTTCTTTTCTTTTCTTTTCACTACTAGCACGGCCTGGGAAGTCCATTAAGCTTCTTACAGGAGGAAAGTGAATTGCAAGACTAATTAGGTGTAGGAGATGAAAAGAAAAAAAAATTTTTTTTTTCTTCTACCCTCTTAAGTGCTGTCCCTGGGGCCCTGCAAATTAAACAGACCAGAAAGGTTAAAGAGAGAGACGTGAACACGCCCAAGAGGTAGTCAGACCGTGGCGCTGATTTGCCATTTTAACAAAGGACGATGGACTGCTCGGAAGAGACGAGGTGAAGAAAAAGGGGTTGGGGACCTGTGAGTGGCAGGTGAGATGTGAGGAGGTGACTAGGAAACGCATGAGAAATGAGGGCTGTTTAGTGAGATTTTGTATTTGCACAGAGTCGGACACGACTGAAGCGACTTAGCAGCAGCAGCAGTAGCAGCAAGCTCTCCCAGGTGATAAGCGTGGTCTCTGGAGTTGGAAGGGACCGGGTGACTCTTCCAAATGTACATGTACTTTCCCAAAGGGGCATTAATTAATATTAGCATCAATTTTAGGGCGGATAAGTGGAGAGCAGAGGACACGCTCTGCAACTCTCCATACTTAACCGCCTCCAGGTCAGCATCCTCCGCACGTCAAAGGGGCATATTTGGGAGTTGTGTCCCGGTCCCCCTCAAGGGACAGGAAAGGGGATTACAACAGAATTTAGGACAGGGAATCTCAATTTTTTTCCCCAAAAATTGGGGCTAGAGGAAGGAGCCGGGGAGGGATGTTAGAAGGGAGAGAGGAGTCCCCTTGAGGAGGGCAGTCCCATGGAGCGCCCAACCTCAGGAAATCTTGGGTCACCTGTTAGAAATTCCGCGTCCGCCCCTCGGACCTGCTGACTGCTGACGGAAGGTCCTCCTGACACGTCATCAGTCCCATCTCAGACAGCGAACCTGGGCGTGGAGAACGGATCTGGGTTTCTGAGATGTTCAGGCGCCTTTGTGTGTCTGGAGTGACCATAGCCCGGTGCTTTGAGGCTGATGACAGAAGGCACGTGTGAAAACCACAGGATTCCAGACCAAGAGGCTAGATACGAGAGCTTTCTTCGTCCCAACTGGGGAAAGTGTCCACGCCGGGCACGTGTGTGAAGACGCACCAGGTCCGAAGGCAGGGCTTTGCGACACACAGTCTGAGCCACAGTAACTTTTTTAATTTTAATTTTTTTAACACCAAAAGCGCTTTGTACTGGGGTATAGATGATTAACAATGTGAACAGCAAGTGGAGACTCAGCCGTCCATATACATGTATCCACTCTCTCCCAACCTCTCCTCCCATCCAGGCTGCCACGTGACATGGAGCAGAGTTCCCTGTGCTGGACGGCAGGTCCTTGCTGGTTCTCCATGTTAAATACAGCCGTGTGTCCATGTCCATCCCAGACTCCCTGACTGTCCCTTCCCCCATCCTTCCCCCTGGTGACCATAAGGTTATTACAGACGTTTCCTGTGCAAGTGGAGACTCAGCCGTCCATATACATGTATCCACTCTCTCCCAACCTCTCCTCCCATCCAGGCTGCCACGTGACATTGAGCAGAGTTCCCTGTGCTGGACGGCAGGTCCTTGCTGGTTCTCCTTGTTAAATACAGCAGTGTGTCCATGTCCATCCCAGACTCCCTGACTATCCTTCCCCCATCATTCCCCCTGGTGAACATAAGGTTATTACAGACATTTCCTCCTTGCAGGAGTGGATCAAGGACACGCAGAACGTGGTGCCCTTGAACAAAATGGAAGATGGAGAGCTGGAGTGTGCCCCCGAAGACGCCGTGGTGGTCCAGCCAGCCGAGGCCGAGACGCCCCAGACCGTGGTGATGAAGAGCCTGCTATACCCACAGACGGGGGAGGAAGAGGCCACTGGGGACTTCAGCCAGCTCCCTCGCCAGCCGCCCCAGGGCCGTGGAGTGGTCTCTCTTGGGGATTTCACGTTTGTGATCAGCGACAACTCTTACATGATGTTATGAGGGGGTGCAAACTCACAAGCCAACATCCCAATCTACGTTGATGCTTGACGACCCGGGAGAACATCTTGGGAGCCACTGAAGAGGCCACTGGGGACTTCAGCCAGCTCCCTCGCCAGCCGCCCCAGGGCCGTGGAGTGGTCTCTCTTGGGGATTTCACGTTTGTGATCAGCGACAACTCTTACATGATGTTATGAGGGGGTGCAAACTCACAAGCCAACATCCCAATCTACGTTGATGCTTGACGACCCGGGAGAACATCTTGGGAGCCACAAAAACCACCACGAAGGGGACTCCCCAGAACCAAGGATGCTGACGTCTAAGGTCACCCAGTGCTCCAAAGCCCCAACCTGCGTCTGAGGTCACCCAGCACCCCTACACCCCCAACCAGTGCATCCCATTCATGCCGACATTCAAGGGCATGAAGCTGGACTGCCTGTAGGCGGCAGACGCTTGGTCGGGCTGGTTCTTGCTGTCTCCTGGCTCACAGAAATCATAAGGGAAGATGACCAAGTCCACCCTGCTTTGCACATGCCCGGCCGCTCCTGTCTTTCCCATATTTCCACTCGCAAGCGGCTCCCGCGTCACTCATCACACGTGCCCGGGAGGCGAGGTGCAGAACGCCTGCTTTACTGACACCAGCCACCCGCCTCCCGCCCCAGAGAGGCAAAAAAAGCCCCTTTCTGCAAGCACCTAGGCATTTTGCAAACCAGGATTCCGTTTAACCAGCGACTCAGAACCTTGCTCCTGAGAGATACTTGAATGTAACGACTCTCTGCAGGAACAAAGCGTCCCAGGTTGAATGTATGTTACTGTTTCTTTTTTGATACTGAAATTTTTTAAAAAGTGTGAGTATGAGAACTATGGTTGAATGTAAGCGGTTGCTGCTGTTCGTGGAGACAGGAAGATGCCAGCTGGATCCCCTTAGACTTCAGGCACAGGAGCTTTCTAGATGTCTAGAGTATTGATTTCTCACGTGGTTTTTTTTTTTTTTTTCCCAGGCTGGCATTGAATTTATCTTGTCTGTGTCTTCAGGATGCAGTAAACAAGCTTGATCAGATATACCTGGAGTCTGTGTGTGTGTCTGTGTCTATGTGTGTCTGTGTGTGTCTGTGTAGGGTCGAGGATGTCTAATTTAGCAGAATGTCTCCCCATCCTAGAAAGCGCCTCCACAAAGGTGGAAATGAAAGAAATCACCTTTATCAGTGAACAAACAGCAAGCCAGTGTGAAGTGAAAAATAGCTCGGGCCATGTCAGATAAACGAGACGTGTCACAGCCTTCGGTGATTTCTCCCCTCCGAGTTCGAATGTTGGTCCGTCGCCAAATCGTGTCTGACTCTGTGTGACCCTGTGGACCGCAGCACACCAGGCTTCCCTGTCCTTCACCAACTCCTGGAGTTTACTCAAAGTCGTGTCCATCGAGTCGGTGATGCCATCCAACCATCTCATCCTCTGTCGTCCCCTTCTCCTCCCGCCTTCAATCTTTCCCAGCATCAGGGTCTTTTCCAGTGAGTTAGCTCTTTGCATCAGGTGGCCAAAGCATTGGAGCTTCAGCTTCAGCATCAGTCCTTCCAGTGAATACTCAGGACTGATTTCCTTTAGAATGGACTGGCTGGATCTCCTTGCAGTCCAAGGGACAAATATGAATGTGAGCTCCCAAACTGATCCGGAAGATGCCATCTCCCACCCCCCGCCACTCCATGCCCATGGTGATTGCTAAGGGGCTGAGGGGCTGAGGGAAACACAAGAAGCAGCCATCCTTTCACTCCTTAAGGTGACCAAGGAAACAGGCTTGGCCCCAGACAGCTGAGGTGCATTTGAAAGGAGTGATTTCAGTGAGCCCCCAAGCTTGCATTCTCCCTTACACAGAATGCTGAATTCCTTCCCTTGATATCTGATCTTTGAGTTCAGACCTGCCTGTTTCCTTTCTTGCAAGCTTGTATACAGCCTGACTTCCTCTCCCGCCTCCTTGGAGCAGATTTCTCAGAGCTACAGAGATGCTGGCTCGGAGTCCTATATGCACTTCCCCCAAAGAAAATAACCCTCTGCTTTCAGCTGCTCACTAGTTTTCAGTAGACACCAGAATGCAACACCCCTCACAGGGAGCCATGTTGACAGGGTATCGCAAATGGAGAAAGACTCTCATCCATTTTTTTTTTTTCCTGCTTAGAGCTCTCATGGCCGCCCTGGGTTTGACCCTGTCTCCGGTGCTTCGTCTCCAGACAGGCATCGATGAAATGAGGGAGGCACGACCCCGCTCCCCGTGCTTATGTGGGATCGGTTTCAACACTCCACCACTTCTTCTTTTTTTCTTAATTGATTTTTGTCTCATTGCAACAGTCTGTTGGTCTCTGGCCGGCATCAGCGTGGATCAGCCATGTGCCGTGCTAAGTGGCTTCACTCGTTTTCGACTCTGCGCCCCCGGGGACTGTAGCCCGCCAGGCCCCTCTGCCCATGGGATGCTCCAGGCAAGGATTCTGAGCGGGCTGCCCTGCCCTCCTCCAGGGGGTCTTCCCCACCCAGGGATCACACCCGCGTCCCCTGCTTTGGCAGGCGGGTTCTTTAAGGGGGTCAGCTATAGGTGTGTGCATGACCCCTTCCTCTTGCGTCTCCCTCACGCCCACCGCACCCCACCCCTCTCGGGTGTCACAGAGCTCTGGTTTGCGTTCCCCTGAGTCAAACAGCAAAGTTTGAACTTTTTCTCCTGTACTGAGTCACCGCCGATTAACAGCGCTGGGATGGTTGTGGGCGGACTCAGCTGTACACACACGTGCACCCACGCTCCCCCCACCGCCCCTCCATCCAAGCTGCCGCATGACACGGGCTTCCCTGAGCTGTCCAGCAGGCCCCTGTTGGTTCTGCTTGTTAAATACGGCAGTGTGGACATGTCTGTCCCAAACTCCCTGACTCTCCCTTCTCCCATCCTTCCCCTGGGAACCATAAGGGACCTCGTGGTACCAGATCTGATTTACGCTCAGGGCTGAGGTCTGCTCAGAGCTTTAAGGTCTGAGATAAAGCTGCACTTAGAATTCCAGAACTAAGGTTTAGGCCTGGGTTGCTCAGTGGGTAAAGAATCTGCCCACAATGTGGGAGACCGCGGCTCGATCCCTGGGTGGGGAAGATCTCCTGGAGGAGGGCATGGCAACCCGCTCCGGTATCCTTGCCTGGAGCATCCCCTGGACAGAGGAGCCTTGCGGGCTGCAGTCCACGGGGTCACAGACAGTCTTACACGACCAAGCCTGTGGCTGACACCCTGGAGAAGCGGACCGGGGGTCCTGCCCTTGGGGGGCCGTGCAGGGAGGGGACCCGGGCCCCTTTCCAGGGATCTCCAGTGCCCGTCTTCAGGCAGAAGGTCAGCAGTGGGGTGCTGGGAGCCTCACTGAGCTTTAGAATTCCTGCTCCTTAAAGACACCAGCACCCTCCCTGGCCGAGTAGAAGGGTGGGGTTTGAGCTCTGAGGCTTGGGGGTCCCAGCAGATGACCCCTCATCTGTCACCGAGCTGCAGGCCAAAGGCTCTGCTGGAACAAAGCTGGTCTCTCCTGGAGGGGGTGGTCGCCCTTCTTTGTTCAGCAAGTACACGCCCGCCATGAAAAGACAACTCTGAGAAACCTCCAGGGCGCTCCACGCCGGGGCTCCGGACAATCAATTCCAAAGACGTAAGTCAGGACCAGGCACTCTACCCCCAATTCCCCCGCACTGCGACCCAGCCCCGGAGCGACGCTTCTCACGTTTCTGCTTCTTTGAGACGGGGGATGTCCTTGACGCTAAGCTCCTAACGCACCCCAAGATATCGGCTGTTGTACGGGGACGGCTGTGAGTCAGAGATGCTATCTGCCCTCTCTCTCCAGCTACAGCTTGTCCTTCTCGCCTTGCCGTGCTTCCCCGGCGCCCCCCGGGGGCACGGTTATCATTGCGATCAACATCAGAAATAACTCTCACGGGCTTTAGCTGCACGCCCCTGAAAACCCCAGCTGAGCACCCGTGTGTGCCTGGCGGTCCCGGGGGATGGGAAAAGGCAGATGGAACATTTTTGCAGAAAGGGCACACTTCCACTCTCCGAACGGCTCTGGACCGCAGCCCCGCATGGGGCCGGAGCCTCGNTCAGAAATAACTCTCACGGGCTTTAGCTGCACGCCCCCGAAAACCCCAGCTGAGCACCCGTGTGTGCCTGGCGGTCCCGGGGGATGGGAAAAGGCAGATGGAACATTTTTGCAGAAAGGGCACCCTTCCACTCTCCGAACGGCTCGGGACCGCAGCCCCGCATGGGGCCGGAGCCTCGGAGAGAGGGACTTAACGGCTTGGGCTTGGAGTCAGATGATGCTGTGCTGTGTGGCCTCAGGCAAGGTAGCGACCTCTCTGAGCCTGTCCTGAAAGCCTGCGGTCCCTCCCAGGGCAGCTGGAGGAACGAACCAAGGAGAGAGGTCCCCCGGCAGAGGGGTGTGGAACACGGACCAGATGGAAGCAGGGGTCTGCAAAGCCTTTTAAACGAGGGAGGTGGAGTTAGACTCCTCTTCCACTTGGATTTCCACATCTTCCACTTCCATCCCTGTGGGTGGGAGACTCTCCCTGGGGGAACATTTATCTGTACGATTTACCAGAGAGAAATCTATTGTTTCAGATGAACAGGTTTCACGCTTATTTATAAAAGAGAGCATTTCTCTTCCTTCCAGGAAGTTTGTAGGCGGTGTGTGTGTTCAGTCGCCTCTGACTCTTTGTGGCCCTGTGGAATGTAGCCTGCCAGGCTTCTCTGTCCATGGGGTTCTCCCTCCAGGCAACAATGTTGGACTGGGTTGCCATTTCCTTCTCCAGGGAATCTTCCTGACCCGGGGATC
The DNA here is from genome assembly GCA_006410635.1 of Cephalophus harveyi. Classification (NCBI taxonomy): domain Eukaryota; kingdom Metazoa; phylum Chordata; class Mammalia; order Artiodactyla; family Bovidae; genus Cephalophus; species Cephalophus harveyi. The sequence continues at coordinate 930,503 of SJYT01081339.1, read as the reverse complement.
GAACTCTCATCTCTTGCAAGGGCAGGTGGGTTCTGTACTGCTGAACCACCGGGGAAGCCCAAAAGTTTGCGGAGTTAATAAAAAACTTGGTTCACGGACGTTATGAAAGAGGAATCCATGGCATGGGATTTACTCAACAGAACATGTATTATACAATTATCCATATTGTTACCCATACTAGCTATTATGTATCTTATGCATGATATTCTGGGTCCTCTGGAATTTGTTAGCAATGCAAATAAAAACCAGCAAATGACTCAGCTTCATTCCTTTTTATGGCTGTGTAACATTTCATTGTATATATGTTCAGTTCAGTTGCTCAGCTGTGTCTGACTCTTTGCAACCCCATGGACCGCAGCACGCCAGGCCTCCCTGTCCATCACCAACTCCCGGAGCTTGCTCAAACTCATGTCCATCAAGTCGGTGATGCCATCCAGTCATCTCATCTTCTGTCGCCCCCTTTCTCCTCCCACCTTCAATCTTTCCCAGCAGCAGGGTCTTTTCCAGTGAGTCAGCTCTTCGCATCAGGTGGCCAAGGACTGGAGTTTCAGCTTCCGCATGAGTCCTTCCAGTGAAGATTCGGGACTGATTTCCTTTAGGATGTATATATGTACCGCTTCCCCTTTATCCATTTCTCTGTTGATGGACGCTTAGCTTGCTTGCATGTCTCGGCTACTGTAAAGAGGTAGGGCTGTTATGAATATTGCAGCGTGTCTTTTAGAAAATGCTCTGTAGTGACCTAAATGGGAAGGAAGTCTGAAATAGAGGGGATATATATGAATATATGGGCTTCCCTGGCGGCTCAGATGGTCATGAACTCACCTGCCAATGTAGGAGACCTGGGTTCGATCCCTGGGTCGGGAAGATCCCCTGGAGAAGGGCATGGCGACCCACTCCAGTATCCTTGCCTGGAGACTCCCATGGACAGAGGCGCCTGGCGGGCTGCAGTCCACGGGGTGGCAGAGAGTCGGCTATGACTGGGTGACTGACACTGTTACTTCACTTTCGCGTGTCCACATATAATTGATTCATTTTGCTCTGCAGCAGAAAGTAGCACAAGATTGTAAACGAACTATACACCAGTTAAAACAACTTTTTTTTTTGAAAAGGAAACGTTCTGTTGCAGCTGAGAGTTTGCAGGTACTGAACGTCATGCCAAACAAGAGCTACTTTTGCCGACTTTGACTACAAACTGGAAAAGGCAATGGCACCCCACTCCAGTACTCTTGCCTGGCAAATCCCATGGACAGAAAGGCCTGGTGGGCTGCAGTCCATGGGGTTGCCAAGAGTCGGACACGCCTGAGCGACTTCCCTTTCCCCCCTTGACTACAGACGAAGCCTCCCGCTTTTGTTGTTCAATTGCTCAGTAGTGTCCGACTCTTGCAACCCCATGGACTGCAGCACGCCAGGCTTCCCTGTCTTTCACAGTCTCCCAGAGTTTGCTCGGATTCATGTCCTGGGAGTCGGTGATGCCATCCAACCATCTCCTCCTCTGTCGCCCCCTTCTCCTCCCACCTTCAGTCTTTCCCAGCATCAGGGCCTTTCCCAAGGAGTCAGTTCTTCGCATCAGGTGGCCAGAGGATTGGAGTTTCAGCTCCAGCCCTTCCAGAGAATATTCAGGACTGATCTCCTTCAGGATGGACTGGTTGGATCTCCTTGCAGCCCAAGGGACTCTCAAGAGTCTTCTCCAACACCACAGTTCAAAAGCATCCATTCTTCAGCACTCAGCTTTCCTTATGGTCCAGCTCTTACATCTATACGTGACTCCTGGTAAAACTAGTTTTGAATAGACAGATGTTTTCCTACTGACTTCAGTTCAGTTCAGTCGCTCAGTCGTGTCCGACTCTTTGCGACCCCATGAATCGCAGCACGCCAGGCCTCCCTGTTCATCACCATCTCTCTGAACTAAAGAGCCTCTTGATGAACGTTAAAGAGTAAAGTGAAAAAGTTGGCTTAAAGCTCAACATTCAGAAAACTAAGATCATGGCATCTGGTCCCATACTTCATGGCAAATAGATGGGGAAACAGTGGAAACAGCGGCTGACCTTACTTTAGTCATCATCAACCTGCAGATGATATCCTAGTCCATACTTTCAACCTTGTCTGTTCACCATCTTTATATTTACCTATAAATTTCTTCTTCTTGGAAATCCAGGAAGATGTTGAAAACAGCCCCAACATGTCAGAAACTGAATTAAACATATTTCCCACAGATTTTCACATTAAGAGTCCCTTTGTTTCAGAGGTGTAGAACAGAATTTAGATTTACAATCTTAATGTTATCTTTTGCTTTTCCTTCTCCTTAGTCCCTCCTATATAGTTAAGAGTTTGGTCTTGCCCAAAGAAAAGTCTTGCCTTTGCCCTCAGATTCTGGGAGGTAATCTATGTTTATGATAGGAATGTTTTTGTTAAGACTGGGGGGCGGGGGCAGTAGGCCACACCCCACAGTCTTAAATTGGTGGCTGACCACACCAAAAATACCAAAGGTGTTTTAGGGTGGGGACTTTTCTTTTCCTTTTTATTTATTTTTGGCTATGCTGTGTTTTCATTGATGTGTGGGTTTCCTCTAGCTGCAGAGAGCAGAGGTTACTTTGTTGCAGCGTGCAGGCTTCTCATTGCAGCCGCTTCTCTTGTTGCAAAGCACAGGCTCTAGGAGGAGGCAGCTTCAGTAGGTGTAGCGCCTGGGCTTCAGCAGTTGTGGCACATGGGCTTCAGTTCAGTTCAGTTCAGTCGCTCAGTCGTGTCTGACTCTTTGCGACCCCATGAATCGCAGCACGCCAGGCCTCCCTGTCCATCACCAACTCCTGGAGGTCACTCAGACTCATGTCCATCGAGTCAATGATGCCATCCAGCCATCTCATCCTTGGTCGTCCCCTTCTCCTCCTGCCCCCAATCCCTCCCAGCATCAGAGTCTTTTCCAATGAGTCAACTCTTCGCATGAGGTGGCCAAAGTACTAGAGTTTCAGCTTCAGCATCATTCCCTCCAAGGAAATCCCAGGGCTGATCTTCAGAATGGACTGGTTGGATCTCCTTGCAGTCCAAGGGACTCTCAAGAGTCTTCTCCAACACCACAGTTCAAAAGCATCAATTCTTCGGTGCTCAGCCTTCTTCACAGTCCAACTCTCACATCCATACATGACCACAGGAAAAACCATAGCCTTGACTAGATGGACCTTAGTCGGCAAAGTAATGTCTCTGCTTTTGAAAATGCTATCTAGGTTGGACATAACTTTTCTTCCAAGGAGTAAGCGTCTTCTAATTTCATGGCTGCAGTCACCATCAGCAGTGATTTTGGAGCCCAAAAAAATAAAGTCTGGCACTGTTTCCACTGTTTCCCCATCTATTTCCCATGAAGTGATGGGACCAGATGCCATGATCTTCGTTTTCTGAATGTTGAGCTTTAAGCCAACTTTTTCACTCTCCTCTTTCACTTTCATCAAGAGGCCTTTTAGCTCCTCTTCACTTTCTGCCATAAGGGTGGTGTCATCTGCATATCTGAGGTTATTGATATTTCTCCCAGCAATCTTGATTCCAGCTTGTGTTTCTTCCAG
>SJYT01081339.1:878659-926250 GCA_006410635.1 Cephalophus harveyi | reverse complement strand
TTTTCTGAATGTTGAGCTTTAAGCCAACTTTTTCACTCTCCTCTTTCACTTTCATCAAGAGGCTTTTTAGTTCCTCTTCACTTTCTGCCATAAGGGTGGTGTCATCTGCATATCTGAGGTGATTGATATTTCTCCCGGCAATTTTGATTCCAGCTTGTGTTTCTTCCAGTCCAGCGTTTCTCATGATGCACTCTGCATAGAAGTTAAATAAGCACGGTGACAATATACAGCCTTGACATACTCCTTTTCCTACTTGGAACCAGTCTGTTGTTCCATGTCCGGTTCTAACTCCTGCTTCCTGACCTGCATACAGATTTCTCAAGAGGCAGGTCAGATGGTCTGGTATTCCCATCTTTTTCAGAATTTTCCACAGTGTATTGTGATCCACACAGTCAAAGGCTTTGGCATAGTCAATAAAGCAGAAATAGATGTTTTTCTGGAACTCTCTTGCCTTTTCCATGACCCAGCGGATGTTGGCAATTTGATCTCTGGTTCCTCTGCCTTTTCTAAAACCAGCTTCAACATCAGGGAGTTCATGGTTCACGTATTGCTGAAACCTGGCTTGGAGAATTTTGAGCATTACTTTACTAGCATGTGAGATGAGTGCAATTGTGCGGTAGTTTGAGCATTCTTTGGCATTGCCTTCCTTTGGAATTGGAATGAAAACTGACCTTTTCCAGTCCTGTGGCCACTGCTGAGTCTTCCAAATTTGCTGGCATATTGAGTGCAGCACTTCCCTGGTGACTCAGAGGTTAAAGTGTCTGCCTGCAATGCAGGAGACCTGGGTTTGATCCCTGGGTCAGGAAGATCCCCTGGAGAAGGAAATGGCAACCCACTCCAGTATTCTTGCCTAGAGAATCCCATGAACGGAGGAGCCTGGTGGGCCACAATCCTGGTGGGTCACAAAGAGTCGGACACAACTGGGCTCTTGTGTACCAGCTCAATAGTTGTGGCACACTGGCTTAGCTGATCCATCACATGGGGATCCCGGAGCAGGGATCCAATCTGCATCTCCTGAACTGGCAGGCAGGTTCTTTACCACTCAGCCACCAGCCCTAGGGTGGGGACTTCAGATGGCATGGTTTCATTTGACCTAAACGCTCAGGTCAATCATGTGGCACCCAATCAATCACAACTACAAAAAGAAGCCCCAACAAAAATTCCAGAACTCAAAGCGCAGGTTATGCTTTGCTGGTTTGCAATACTCAGTGCTTACTGCCACACATATATGATGGGAGAGTAACATGCCCTGAGGACCAAAAAGCTTTGTTTCAGAATGCTCCCAGATTCTGCCCTATGCACCTCTCTTTCAATCAATTTAGTACATGTACTTTCCCAATAATAAACTTGGGTATGATAGCTTTCAGTGAATTATGTGAGTCCTTCTGTTAAACCTGAGAATGGCACTGGGAAACTCCCAAATATGTAAGTGGCGTCAGTAGTGAGGGTAGTCTTGCAAACTGTGCCCTCAAACATTGCAGTTTAGCTAATGCCAAGTACATAACAATTTATCATAAAGTCCTACCAATTATTTTAAAATAAAGACTCCTACTCAACACCTCTACATGATATTCATTGACAGTAGACCAATAAAACAGTATTTTACAACTGTGGCCTACAGTGCCCTGGATTTCTTTAGGGGTTTCTTGTGGAATCATTGTGGAAGCCTGGAATCTGTCCAACTATTTAAAAAGTCACTATTATTAAAGTGACCTCAAGCAAATTATCTAGCCTTTCTAAACCTCACTTTTGAAACTGCAGGTTTCAAAACCACCTTTCAAAATAATTATAAAGATTAAGATAGAAAGGACAAGAGAAAGCTTGATCTAGCTCCTGGCAAATAGCAGATCTACACAAACCGTAAACAGTTTCTTCAGTTAACTATAAAACACCACATTGGTCTTTTGTCTATAGTTTCACCCATTCAACTCCACAACCGCAGGACCATCTTTGCCAAACCCCTTTCTCCTCACGATTCTAATTATTAATAATCATATCTAGATCAAATCAGGTACAATAGCCTGGCTGGATATTAAGAAGCATGACTATAGTCCCAGGTTCTGGGAAGCTACAAAGATCAACTAACTGCATCTCCTAAAGTTTTCCTAATGTTACCTCTTAATTCTTTCCAAGATTCCACTGTGAAATCTAAAGCTGTCTCTTATACACATCTAGATGTGTATAAGAGACAGCTAGACGGACCTTAGTCGGCAAAGTAATGTCTCTGCTTTTGAAAATGCTATCTAGGTTGGACATAACTTTTCTTCCAAGGAGTAAGCGTCTTCTAATTTCATGGCTGCAGTCACCATCTGCAGTGATTTTGGAGCCCAAAAAAATAAAGTCTGGCACTGTTTCCACTGTTTCCCCATCTATTTCCCATGAAGTGATGGGACCGGATGCCATGATCTTCGTTTTCTGAATGTTGAGCTTTAAGCTGACTTAACCATTATTAACATAGATTCGCAGTCCAGGTTCCAGGCACAGACCTGCTAAAAAACCCCCAGCCTGTCCTGAGGATTGTAGGGGAAAAGGCATCTTTTGTTATTCATAGCAAGCCCCTTTCAACCCTCCAGGGGCCCCTGGAAGCACTCTGGATGGAGGCGGTTGCCGGGGAAACCAAACCGGAGTTTCCAGGGTTGGAATTTTCAGCCCCACCCCCTGCCCTCCAGGGAGGGGAGAGGAGGGCCCTGCCGCGGATCCTGCGTGAACCCCAGAGCCTCGGGGGGGGTTTGCAGGGCTGGCGGCCTTGGCCTCCTGCAGGCGCTGCAGGTGAACAGCAGGGGGCGCCCTCGCCGCACCCTGCGTCTCTGCCGTCCGGCTGCAGCGGGGCCCGTACTGCGCGGCTGACTCTACCCTGCGGGCCTGAGCTCAAGGTCACCCGGGATGGTGATGCACTTCCCCTGCTGTTCAGGCAGAATGCAGATTTCTCTCCACGTGGAAACCACACACAGGAACACCTGCTTGTGTCAGAAGCATTGTGAGCATTTTCTCTGGAGGAGGCTCAGAACCTCGGGGCTTCCCTGCTGGCTCAGAGGGCAAAGAATCCGCCTGCAATGCAGGAGACCCGGGTTCCATCCCTGGGCTGGGAAGATCCCCTGGAGAAGGGATAGGTTACCCGCTCCAGTATTCTTGCCTGGAGAGTTCCATGCACAGAGGAGGCTGGTGGGCTCCAGTCCATGCGGTTGCAGAGAGTTGGAGAAGTGACCAGCACTTTCACTTCACATCACGCAGACACAGAAAACAAATTTAGGATTACCAAAGGGGAAAAGTGGTGAAGGGATATATTCGGAGTTTGGGGCTAACAGATACACACTGCTGTGTATAAAATCGATATTCCACAGTTGAGTTCAGTTCAGTCGCTCAGTCGTGTCCGACTCTCTGCAACCCCCTGGACTGCAGCCCGCCAGGCCTCCCTGTCCATCACCAACTCCCAGAGTCCACCCAGAGTCACGTCCATCGAGTCGGTGATGGCATCCAGCCCTCTCATCCTCTGTCGTCCCCTTCTCCACCCGCTTTCCATCTTTCCCAGCATCAGGGTCTTTTGCAGTGAGTCAGCTCTTCGCATCAGGGGGCCAAAGGATTGGAGTTTCAGCTTCAGCACGGGGGATTCTACTCAATATGTTATCCTAAACTGCAATGGAGAAGAATCTGGAAAGTGTTACTGAGTCGCTATGCTGCACGCTGAAAACTCACACCGCTTTGCAAAGCAACTCTGCTTCAAGAAAGGAAAAGTGGCGCTCATTTCTGAGTGGGTGGGAATCGGGGCTTTATGGGAGAGAGCCCGTGGGGCTTCTTGTCTTGCTTTTGTGCACAGGGCAGGGGGGAAGAGCTCCCCTGCGCGGGATTTGGGGCTCCCTTGTCCGGCAGCGAGGGGCCGGGCTCCTCCGTGTCTGTCTCCACCGTGGTCCGCGCACGCGTCCGAGGCTGCGCCTGGCTCTGGCTGCCATCGCCTTCCTGGGGGACGCGTGGGGGTCTTGTCTGCGGCCACCCGGGATGGCTGGTGGTGTCGCCCCCCCTCCGCCCCCAGCATCAGGCCCTGGATGGACGAGGGTCCCTCGGCTGGGGTCTGCAGTGTCTAGAAAATGAAGGAGCAGTGTCCACAGTCACCCTCAAAAAAAATGCACAGCATGAGAGAGACGGGAGTCAGGATCTACCTGGGGCAGAGCGGGGTCTGCATCCTGGAAGATGGCGCTCAGAGAGCTCTGAGAGCCGCTCCAGGGAGGTCGGGGGAGCGTCCGCGTACGTGTGCTGCTGGTGAAGGGGAAGTTCATGCCGTCAAGAGATGCTTTTACAAAAGGCTTTCTGCTAGTCCCGAGTAGCTGAGGGACTTCTCTGGTGGCCCAGTGGCCAGCACGCCATATTCCCAAGGCAGGGGGCCTGGGTGTGACCCCTGGTTGGGGAGAAGACGCTTGAGAGTCCCTCGGACTGCAAGGAGATCCACCCAGCCCACCCTAAAGGAGATCAGTGCTGAGGATTCCCTGGAAGGACTGAGGCTGAAGCTGAAGCTCCAGTGCTTTGGCCACGTGATGCGAAGAGCTGACTCACTGGAAAAGACCCTGATGCTGGGAAAGATTGAAGGCGGGAGGAGAAGGGGACGACGGAGGAGGACATGGCTGGATGGCATCACCGACTCGATGGACATGAGTTTGAGCAAACTCCGGGAGTTGGTGATGGACAGGGAGGCCTGGCGGGCTGCAGTCCGTGGGGTCACAAAGAATCGGACACGACTGAGCGACTGAACTGACAGAAGGGAGTTCCGAGGTGTAATTTGGCTTGAATTAGGGGGTTCTGAGGAAACTGACAGAAATTAGGAGGTTCTGGGGTAAAATCTGACAGAAATTAGGAGGTTCTGGGGTAAAATCTGACAGAAATTAGGAGGTTCTGGGGTAAAATCTGACAGAAATTAGGAGGTTCTGGGGTAAAATCTGACAGAAATTAGGAGGTTCTGGGGTAAAATCTGACAGAAATTAGGAGGTTCTGGGGTAAAATCTGACAGAAATTAGGAGGTTCTGGGGTAAAATCTGACAGAAATTAGGAGGTTCTGGGGTAAAATCTGACAGAAATTAGGAGGTTCTGGGGTAAAATCTGACAGAAATTAGGAGGTTCTGGGGTAAAATCTGACAGAAATTAGGAGGTTCTGGGGTAAAATCTGACAGAAATTAGGAGGTTCTGGGGTAAAATCTGACAGAAATTAGGAGGTTCTGGGGTAAAATCTGACAGAAATTAGGAGGTTCTGGGGTAAAATCTGACAGAAATTAGGAGGTTCTGGGGTAAAATCTGACAGAAATTAGGAGGTTCTGGGGTAAAATCTGACAGAAATTAGGAGGTTCTGGGGTAAAATCTGACAGAAATTAGGAGGTTCTGGGGTAAAATCTGACAGAAATTAGGAGGTTCTGGGGTAAAATCTGACAGAAATTAGGAGGTTCTGGGGTAAAATCTGACAGAAATTAGGAGGTTCTGGGGTAAAATCTGACAGAAATTAGGAGGTTCTGGGGTAAAATCTGACAGAAATTAGGAGGTTCTGGGGTAAAATCTGACAGAAATTAGGAGGTTCTGGGGTAAAATCTGACAGAAATTAGGAGGTTCTGGGGTAAAATCTGACAGAAATTAGGAGGTTCTGGGGTAAAATCTGACAGAAATTAGGAGGTTCTGGGGTAAAATCTGACAGAAATTAGGAGGTTCTGGGGTAAAAACTGACAAGAAGGACCTTCTGAGGTTTAAAATTTGACAGAATCTATTAAGTAAAATCTGACAGAAGCACCTTCTGAGGTAAAATTAGAAGGACTTTCTGTGGTAAAATCTGACAGAGAGAAAGACCTTCTGAGGTAAAATCTGAGAGAAGGACCTTCTGAGGTAGAATCTGATAAGAAGACAGTCTCTCTGAAGCAAAAATCTGACAGATAGAAGGAGCTTCTGGGGTAAAATCTGGCAGAAAGAAGTACCTCTGAGGCAAAATCTGTCCACAAGGAGCACCTTGTGAGGCATGTCCGACAGAGTTTAGGGTGTTCTGAGCCAAAACGTGACAGAACCTGGGGGCTTCTTTTGCAAATATGACAAAAGAAAGCATTTTCTGCAGCAAAATCTGAGAGAAAGTAGGGTCTTCTGAGGCAAACTCTGACGGAAACTGAGGGGTTCTGAGATAAAATCTGACAGAAACCAGGGAACTCTGAGATCAAATCTTACAGAAACTGGGTGTTTTTCATTTAATATCTCACAGAAACTAGGGTCTTCTGAGAAAGTAGGGTGTTTCTGAGAAAATAGGGTCTTCTGAGGCAAAATCTGACAGAAACTGGGGTGATCTTAGTTCAAATCTGATAGAATCTCGGAGGTTCTGAGTTAAAAATCTGACCTGAACTAGGTGTTGTGAGGCAAATCTGATTGAAACTCAGCCATTCTGAGGTAATATCTAACATAAATAAGGTACTTTTGAAATAAAATCTGATGATATGTTGGTTTGAAGCATAATCTGATGAAAAGAAAGAGGTCTGAGGTAGTCTTGAGTGAGAATTTTTTTTTTTTTTTTTTGGTGAAATTCTGCTAAAAGAGATAGCTTTGAATCTAAAACCCGAGAAAAGAAGTTTTCTCTGAAAAACGTGAGAGGAAGAAAGATTTCTGAGGGAAACCTGAGAGTAAATAGGAGACTTCTTCTCTATACCTGACAGAAAGTAGATTTCTGAGAGAATCCTAACAGATAAATGGATAAATCTCTTGGAAACCTTGGCGAAATAATGTGATTTCTGAGAGAAATAATAAAATTTCTGAGGGAATCCTGATAGAAAGAAGGAGCTTTCTGATGGAAATCTGACACAACAATGGATTCTAGAAAAAATATATGCTCAAAAAATTCCACAAAAGAAATGGGTGCTCCTTTTAATAATATGTTCTGCCTGTGTTTGTCAGAAGAATCTTTTGTACCTTATCACCCACCAGGTAAGAAGTGCTGAATGCCCTCTGGGCTTGTTTCTGTCATACAGGGCAAACAGGATTTTAATAGAAAAAAAAAAAAAAAGCCTCCAGAGCTTTTCCAGGCCTTGTGAGGGGCCTGTGTTTTGGGAAAAAAAAAAAAAAAAAAGTAGTAAAAATGTCCATGTTTTGTTAACATCACTGCTGACTCTATTTTCACATTTTCTTCAATTAAAAAAAAAAATCCCCTAAGAGGCATATTTGAAGCCTCCACATCGCGCCTCTGTGTGCCTGCCAAAAAAACCTCATGAATTTAAGAGCTGCTGAGCTGTATAAATTCAGAGGCTCCCAGTCTTAAGTCAAAAATCACACTTTTTTAAACCGAGTTCGTGGATGCAAAATCAAGCTAGGACAGACGCACTCACAGATTCACACTCTAATACCCCCAGATTTTTGTGGAGGGCATTTTGCGAGCAGTTGAGTTTTGCAACAAGGGAGCGAGTGATTTCCATATGTTACTTGCTGACCTTACTTCCTCAGGTTCTCTATTTACCTTCCCTGGGCTGTGAGACCCAGAACTTGAATATTTCAATTTTCCTGCACTCTCCCACCTCCCGCCTCTCACATCTGGGTGGTCCCCACCTATTCTGCTGGAAATATGCAATTCCGGAAGCTCATTTCAGCAGAAGCAAGGACGCGTTTCAGGCCTGCTTCGTTTGCCTCCTGCATCTGAGTCCCCTTGGAGGAAAAGGGTCGTAAATGTCTCCTAGGAAGACCGTGTTTCTCATACGATGACAGTCGTTACATACCTTTGGCTCACCCACGTTTAGGAATTCTGGCCAGTGACAGAGTCCTCTGGATTCCCTCAAACATAAACTCTGAAGGGTGGTGACTGATGACCTGTGTTGAGGACCCTTTGCTTGTTCACATGGAGCAGAATACTTTTATGCACTCACGCTCTTGGATGCATAGAATACTTTTAGTGTCTAGGGTGGGTGTCTGCTGTCTTGCTTAAAGACATAATTTCCTATCCTGATGCCATATATAAAGCTTCCTATTCCCCCCTAGAAGTTAAAATAGCTCCCTAATAAGTCTGTGTGTGTTCCATCTAGGTAGGTTTGCATATAAATTCTGAGTTAGAAATTGTTTTATTTAGCTATGCTGCACAGCACATTATTACAAACACATCTGGCCATATTGACAACATATAATGTGTATGTCATACACATTTCTGAGCTGGGTTTTCTCCTTAGAATCTTTAAAATATCTCCCTAATAAGTCTGTGTGTGTTCCATCTAGGTAGGTTTGCATATAAATTCTGAGTTAGAAATTGTTTTATTTAGCTATGCTGCACAGCACATTATTACAAACACATCTGGCCATATTGACAACATATAATGTGTATGTCATACACATTTCTGAGCCGGGTTTTCTCCTTAGAATCTGTTTCCATAACTGAAATCAAGCAATCGGCAAGGTGTCAGGCTTTTGTTTTATTCAAAAGAGGTCAGGCTTTTTTGTTCTGTTCAGACTTTCAACTGATTGGACAAGACCCACCCAGCCATGTCAGCCACTGGTTCCTGGTAAAGGAGCAAGTCTCAAAGGTATGGTCCTGACCCTCCTGGAATCCAGGCTCCTTTCTCCGAATGCTTATAGGCTCTGATAACCTGCGTCTTTTCCCATTATGGACCTTCCTGCTGAGTCAGGGACACTGTTAGCATGTCCATCACACCCCAAGCCCACTGGGTGCATGGTGGAGATGAAGCGTTTGGGACAAGACCCAAGAATTTGGCCCAAGGCCTAGATGGCTACAGAATTCTCTGCTTGCAAGTGGTTCTCAAGAGGAACTGGTCTGTGAGGACAGTTTCCATAGTGAGGTTTGAACTGTAGGGGAAAACTTTTTTCCCTCTACCCTCTTAGGCTCTGTGCCTGGGGCCTGTGAATTAAACTAACAAAAGATTAATAAGAAGGCACGGGAGGTGGGGGAACCACGCCAGAGCTGATTTATGCATGCAATAAGCATAATTCCAGCAGAATTCAGTGATGAGCATATGGAAAAAAAGACAAATTTTCCGTCTGTTCATCTTAAGTTCTCTGCGTGGAACCCTATGCCTGAGGTTGGCCACAGACAGATTAACAAGAGAAAGAGAAACTCAAGCTTATTAACACAGCATCTCAGTCACGCTTGGCAGTCCCCAGAGGCCGATAACTGAAAGGGGTCCTTATATACCTTTTTAAGCGAATCAAAGGAAAACAGATTCGGGGAGAAGGCAAATTATGGGGAGCTGACTAGGAAAGTCTGGAGAAATAGGGTATTTATTAACATTTGTTATGCAGATTTAAGTGGCTTCATTCTCTATTTTTTAACGTTAAAATGTTATTTTTAATGTTTTAAATATTATTTTTTAACTTAAAAAGTATTATTTTAAAAGTATATGTAGATATGTCAGTGCTCGTCTCTCCATTCCTTCCAGCCTCTCCTTCCCGGGCTGTGTCCACATGTCCAGTCTCTGTGTTTGCATCTCCGCTTCTTCTCTGTACACAGGTTCATCTGCACCGTTTTCCAGGATTCCATGTATGTGCGTTAATATGTGGTGTTTGTTTTTCTCTTTCTGACTTACTTCACCGTGCATGACAGACTCTAGGTTTATCCTAAGTGGCCTCTTGGTCTATTGATAAAAGTTCTCCCCCCCGCCAAATTCTGTTAATTTATTTTAAGCATAACAAGATGATGTAGAATTAGGAAAATATTTTTTCTGTCTCTGACTGTATTCCCAGGCTGGTGTGGCCTGATGTTCTCAGGTTCAAGAATGAATCAGGTTTTATAATGCCTGCATGTCAGGCAGTGGGGAAGTCCTCTGCAAGAATAAGAAATTGCAAATGCGAGATTCAGCACAGGGCCTTGGACGAGGCTGTGATAAGTGACTTCACTATTTTTAGTATGTATGCTTTTGCAGAGATGGGAAAATAATCAATCATGCACAGTATAGGTTTCTCAACTGGCTTCAAACCCAGCTGTAGGTTTTTGTAAAGGGTCTCGTCCTCCTTTCGAAGAGAATGGGCTGCTTTTCTGGGTGCCTGATGCCCTCTGCCGACATTCAGAAGTTGTTTTGTGGAGTTTACTCAGCGTTCCAATGTCCTTTTGATGAATTTGGGAGGGGGAAAGTGGTCTCCCCGTCCTATTCCTCTGCCATCCTCCAAGTTTCCTGATGAAAGTTCTTAAGAGACCTGTTTTTTCCCAGTATGGGAGACAGATTCATCACTTGCTGTTCAGTTGCTCAGTCTTGTCCGACTCTTTGTGACCCCACGGGCTGCCGCAGGCCAGGCCTCCCTGTCCTTCACCATCTCCTGGAGCTGGCTCAAACTCATGCCCATCGCGTCGGTGATGCCATCCAGCCATCTCATCCTCTGTCGCCCCCACTCTCCTCTTGCCCTCAATCGTTCCCAGCATCAGGGTGTTTTCCAAGGACTCAGCTTTTTGCATCAGGTGGCCAAATGATTGTAGCTTCAGCTTCAGTCCTTCCAGTGAACATTCAGGACTGATCTCCTTTAGGATGGACCAGTTGGATCTCCTTGCAGTCCAAGGGACTCTCAAGAGTCTTCTCCAACACCACAGCTTAAAAGCATCAATTCTTCAACACTCAGCCTTATTTATGGTCCAACATCACATCCTTACATGACGACTGGGAAAACCATAACTTTGACTGGATGCACCTTTGTTGGCAAAGTGATGTGTGTGCTTTTAAAAAAGACGCTTGCTCCCTGGAAGGAAAGCCACGACAAACCTAGACAGCATATTAAAAAGCAGAGATTCAGCTTCACAAAGGAGCATTTCCATCACACATGGAAATGTGCTTTAACAGAACCCGGAGAGCTTCCTCCGCGTCTACCGGTTCTCTGTGACTTTTAGGTGCGAACCATCCACAGGTTGAAGTGGCGTTGCCCGGGGGGTGATGTGTTTTGAGTCACCCGTGAGGTTGGCTAGGATTTCAGGGGCTTCGGTAACATCTTCCGAGGTGAGAGGGTGGAAGGCTGGCTGGATCAAAAGGCACCACGAGGAAAACAAGTGACTTTCCGGAGAAACGAGGGGGTTTTCAGAGCACAAACTGCGATAAGAAAGTTTGTGATGACGTGAGTCTGCAGGGGTATGATAATTTTTCCGACTCTTTCAATGATATCAGTTCTGCTGGAGAAGGGATTGCAGGGGCGGCGGGGGGCTGGGGGGGTGTCTTTTTCTTTTTAATCTTTTTTAAAGGGAGGCGACTGTCTGATATTCTGAGTTCGGGAAGTACCTCCACCTTGAGGAAGCGTCTGTGTGGGCTTATTCCGCAAGCTTGCCTGGTGACTTCCCGGGTCTGGAGGAGGAAATGGCACCCCGCTCCAGCATCCTGGAGAATCCCACGGGCAGAGGAGCCTGGCGGGCTACCGTCCACGGGGTGGCAGAGAGCCGGACACCGCCGAGCGGCTCCGCCAGCGTGCCCCCGGATTGGGGCTTTCTTTGCGCGTGAAATCAGCCTTTCTGCGCAACTCTGTTTGCTTCTCTGCAACGAGACTGACCGCTGGCGCCTGGGGACCGGCCGGGGGTGGCGACTTGCTGCCTCCGGGGATCAGCGTGGAGAAGGACGGAAGCCAGGATTCTGGTCTGAAGCAGCAGTTTTCTGTGACAGTGAGCTCACGGGGCGGGCTGTGTGTGTGTGCGTGTGTGTGTGCATGCGCGCTAAAGCCACGCCCTCCCCAAATAAACAGAAATCTGCCAATAGCACGGGGACAGGCAGTAAAAAATAAGGAAATAAAAAACGCTCCTAAGAGAAAGGAAGAAACACACACACGCTTCTAGAGATTTCTGGTCTAGTCTGGCGTTACTCGCTCAGTCGTGTCTGACTCTGTGATCCCGTGGACTGTAGCCCGCCAGGCTCCTCTGTCCGTGCGATTCTCCAGGCAAGGATGCTGGAGCGGGTTGGAATGCCCGCCTCCAGGGGATCAGAGAGTTCTAATGGGATTCTCCAGGCAAGGATGCTGGAGCAGGTTGGCATGCCCGCCTCCAGGGGATCAGAGAGTTCTAAGAGGGTGCACTTCTCGGTGTAAGCAAGATATACGTTAGAAATGCAGTAGAAGTGATTGGAAGGGACTTGGGAAAAAGTCTCTAGCAGGAAATGAGGTTTCACCCTACTGTCCAGAGACACCTGGATGGATCAATCTTTCCCCAATTATCTTTTTCTTTTGCATTTTCGTATAAACAAGTCCCGCTTCCCCAAATGGTACATCATTCCTCCTGTCTGAGTTTCTGAGTGCTCCTACGGTTTAATATGAAAAAGCAGAGACATTACTTTGCTGACAAAGGTCCATCTAAACAAAGCTACGGTTTTTCCAGCAGTCATGGATGGATGTGAGATTTGGACCATAAAGAAGGCTGCTGCTGCTGCTGAGTCGCTTCAGTCGTGTCCGACTCTGTGCGACCCCATAGACGGCAGCCCATTCCGAGCGGCTCCGCCAGCGTGCCCCCGGATTGGGGCTTTCTTTGCGCGTGAAATCAGCCTTTCTGCGCAACTCTGTTTGCTTCTCTGCAACGAGACTGACCGCTGGCGCCTGGGGACCGGCCGGGGGTGGCGACTTGCTGCCTCCGGGGATCAGCGTGGAGAAGGACGGAAGCCAGGATTCTGGTCTGAAGCAGCAGTTTTCTGTGACAGTGAGCTCACGGGGCGGGCTGTGTGTGTGTGCGTGTGTGTGTGCATGCGCGCTAAAGCCACGCCCTCCCCAAATAAACAGAAATCTGCCAATAGCACGGGGACAGGCAGTAAAAAATAAGGAAATAAAAAACGCTCCTAAGAGAAAGGAAGAAACACACACACGCTTCTAGAGATTTCTGGTCTAGTCTGGCGTTACTCGCTCAGTCGTGTCTGACTCTGTGATCCCGTGGACTGTAGCCCGCCAGGCTCCTCTGTCCGTGCGATTCTCCAGGCAAGGATGCTGGAGCGGGTTGGAATGCCCGCCTCCAGGGGATCAGAGAGTTCTAATGGGATTCTCCAGGCAAGGATGCTGGAGCAGGTTGGCATGCCCGCCTCCAGGGGATCAGAGAGTTCTAAGAGGGTGCACTTCTCGGTGTAAGCAAGATATACGTTAGAAATGCAGTAGAAGTGATTGGAAGGGACTTGGGAAAAAGTCTCTAGCAGGAAATGAGGTTTCACCCTACTGTCCAGAGACACCTGGATGGATCAATCTTTCCCCAATTATCTTTTTCTTTTGCATTTTCGTATAAACAAGTCCCGCTTCCCCAAATGGTACATCATTCCTCCTGTCTGAGTTTCTGAGTGCTCCTACGGTTTAATATGAAAAAGCAGAGACATTACTTTGCTGACAAAGGTCCATCTAAACAAAGCTACGGTTTTTCCAGCAGTCATGGATGGATGTGAGATTTGGACCATAAAGAAGGCTGCTGCTGCTGCTGAGTCGCTTCAGTCGTGTCCGACTCTGTGCGACCCCATAGACGGCAGCCCATCAGGCTCCCGCGTCCCTGGGATTCTCCAGGCAAGAACACTGGAGTGGGTTGCCATTGCCTTCTCCAATGCATGAAAGTGAAAAGTGAAAGTCAAGTTGCTCAGTCATGTCCGACTTTTTGCGACCCCCATGGACTGCAGCCCACCAGGCTCCTCCGTCCACGGGATTTTCCAGGCAAGAGTACTGGAGTGGGGTGCCAGTGCTGAAGAATGGATGCTTTGGAACTGTGGTGTTGGAGAAGACTCTTGAGAGTCCCTTGGACTGCAAGGAGATCCAACCAGTCCATCCTAAGGAAATCAGTCCTAAGTGTTCACTGCAAGGACTGATGTTGAAGCTGAAACTCCAAAAATCCTTTGGCCACGTGATGTGAAGAGCTGACTCACTGGAAAACACCCTGATGCTGGGAAAGATGGAAGGCGGGAGGAGAAGGGGATGACAGAGGATGAAATGGTTGAATGGCATCACCGACTCAATGGACAGGAGTTTGAGCAAATTCCAGGAGATAGTGAAGACAGGGAAGCCTGGTGTGCTGCAGTCCATGGGGTCACGAAGAGCTGAACAGGACTGAGCAACTGAACAAAGGCACAAATAAACGTGACATCTGACTGTCTGCTAGAACGCGTTTCTTCTTTCTTCTCTCTGTCCGCCTCCCTCCCTCCTCCACCCCTTCTGTTGGGCGATTCTAAGCCCTTTGAATTTCCACACACCCTTTATAAATAGCTTGTAAATAGCAATGGGAAAAAAAACTGTAGAAATTCTGATTGCATTTGGGCTGGATCACCAGGTGAATTTGTAGACCAGCAGTCTCTTTGAAATACAGAGTGTATTATGTGGAAATACGGTGTATCATCATTTGATTCCATTTTCAGTAACAGTTTGGAATTTTTAAAAATCCTATCAGCAATATTTTACAGCTTTTGTCTCAGCTCTTTGTAACTAAATGGGCTTCCCTGATGGCTCAGATGATAAAGAATCTGCCTGCAATACAGGAAACCCAGGTTCAGTCCCTGGATGGGAAACCCCCCTGGAGAAGGGAATGGCAACCCACTCCAGTATTCTTCCCTGGAGAATTCCATGGACAGAGGAGCCTGGAAGACTACAGTCTGTGGGGTTGCAAAGACTCAGACACGACTGAGTGAGTAGCGCTTTTAACTAAAGTCCGCTGGATGTTAGTCCTGCTTAGTTTGACTTTCCCCAGTAGTGAAACTGCCCCTTCAAATTTACAGACTCAGAAATCTAATTTCACCAGAATTCCCAAAGCCAGCCTTTTTTTCTTAAGGCCCAACTCACAGTAACTCAACTCACACAGGCTTGATGTATATGCCCTCGTGGTCATCCACTGGTGTACAGAGACAGCAGCTCAGCCCCCTAGCGTGGAAAAGTCTTCTCCCTGCAGACAGTGGGCATCAGGGAAGCCCATACAATAACCCAAGCCTCCTGAGAAATGGCGCCAAGCCTGAAGGACCTGGGAGAAGCTTGGTCAAGGATCTGGCTCTGGGTTCCCAAGTTTCCTGTTAGGCCCCCTGAGAATCCTTTCCTGCAGCGCTGCCCATCACCAGCGTCCCAGGGACTGTTTCCTAGGTACTTGCGAGGGGAAATCTGTCGCTCTGGTCCAGCCTCAGTGCCACAGGAGAAATGATTTCAAGGAAGCGCAAAGCTTGCCTCTTGTTGGTGTCTGAAAAGTCAGAGTGTTAGTCACTCAGCTGTGCCCAACTCTTTGCAGCCCCTTGGACTGTAGCTCATCAGGCTCGCCGTCCACGGGATCCTCCAGGCAAGAATACTGGAGTGGGCTCTGATTTCCTCCCCCAGGGGATCTTCCCAACCCTAGGATCAAACCTGGGTCTCTCGCATTGGTATCTGGGGAGGCAGATATTTGAAGAGGGGAAAGGGAAGAAAAAAGAGGAGAGGTTACTTTGGGGGGACAGAGGAAGTGGGGGTACATCGGACCCGGCCCCTCTGTGTCATCTTTCCCTCCATCGATATTGTCAAGGAGTGACAACTTTTCCTCTACCCTCTTAGGAGCCTTCACTGGGGGGTGCAAATTAAACTGATAAAAGCTGGGTTAGCCAGGGAATAAAACATTGAAGGGTGCATATATATACATGCGCAGGAATTCACGGAGAGCTCTGAATCACTGGGGGCTTTCTACTTCGTGTTCACAGGGAATGAGGAGCGGAAGAGGACATTTCTGGGAGAAGAAAGGGCTTCCTGGAAATGGGGAGACAAAGGGCCCTGAAAGGACAGCAAATGAGGAAAGATAAATGCGCCCTTCAGAGAACAGAAGCTACACGTGCCCTTCGCAGAATAGATGGGAGATACGCTATTTGTGTATTAACGTCTGGGTGGGGTGTGGTCCCACCCTCACTGCCCAGAAAACAAGATGAGAGTTGCATCCAGGAAGTGGGTGTTGGGCAACTCGTGTTGCGGGGGAGACTCTCCTTGTAGGCAGATGAAGAATTTCAGAAGCTCTTTCGCTTAAAAAAAATAAAATAAAATATGCCACAGTGGCAAATGCCACACCCCTTTCCCATCAACACACAAACACCTTCCCAGGAAGTGATGGTCCCGCACAAAACTGAACTAGCGTGTATGGTCACACCTGGGACGCCGTCTCTTCCTGGGGCGAAGGGGAAAACGTAGCGTTCGGTCTTAAAGCACACGCTGGCCAGTGGCATGCCCAGTGTGCCCATGGGGTCACCCCTGTGTTGAGATTCCAAGGTCTGGGGGCCCAGCCAGTCACGTGATGGTCCAGCAGGTGGAATCCTGACTGCCTGTTCCTGGAAAGTGCCCTGTGCCTCCTAACCTCTTCTGATTTATTCTCCCCCCGGGGCGGGGGGGGGGACATGCCTTCCCTGCTTCCATATGGGGCGCCCGACCCCTGCCCCACCATCCGCCTTCCACATGTGGCTGTGGGTACCAGTTCTCCTCGGTGACCTCTGACCCTGCGGGTGCCTGGGACCACAGTTGTTTCCTTAGCCCTCTGACCCCTGGGCGGGTCGCCTTTTGCGCAAAGCAATTCTTTCTTTCTTTTTTTTTTAATCTTTGTCTTTAATTGGAGGATAATTGCTTTACAATATTGCGTTGGTTTTCGCCAAACATCGGCGTGAACCAGCCACAGACAGACGTATGTCCCTTCCTTCTTGAACCTCCCACCCGTTCCCACCTCTAAGTTGTCACAGAGGCCCCGGTTTGAGCTCTTACAACCAATTCCCCCTGGCTCTCTAACTGACATACGGTAATGCATATGTGTTAATGCTACTTAAAAAAAAAAAAAAATCAGCAAAGCTTTTTTTATTACAATTCCCTTAAATCCATAAGCAATACAGGGAAATTGAAGTGTTTACCATATTGAGTTTTTAACCCCCAAACAAAACAGACCGTCATCATATCTGTTTAAGTTTTATGAATGCTTTCTGAAAGAAGTGCTGGATTCATTTTGCTAGATTTAATTGTTTATATTGGGAGTCTTTGGTGTACGTGTAAATTTTTTTTTTTACACTTCTTTATACATTAATTAAAATTTTTACTAAGTGTTCATTAGCAGTGGCTAGAAATACGGTAGATACTTTGCTAAGCTGCTTCTCCCCTTCCCTCGCATCTTCCTTGGTGGCTGAGACGGTAAAGAAATCTGCCTGCCATACGGGAAACCAGGGTTGGATCCCAGATTCGGGAAGATCTCCTGGAGAAGGGCATGGCAACCCACTCCGGTGTTCTTGCCTGGAGAATCCCACGGACAGAGGAGCCTGCTGGGCTACGGTCCTTGCGGTTGCAAAGAGTCGGACACGACTGAGAGATCAATGCTTTCACTTTTTTTTTTTCTCACTCTGTGCTCAGTTTTAGCAGTTAATCAACTTGCAATCAATTTTACCATATTTACCATCAAATTTATCCGCCGTAGCAATTCATCGGCTCTATTTGCTGCTTTCTTAAATTTATTTTTAGCTGGAGTCTAATTGCTTTCGGAGGAGGGCATGGTCCATAGCGTCTCATAGTCAGGCGCGCGGGAAGGGGCCGAGCACGCGTAGTCGGTTTACAGCGTCGTATTGGTATCTGCTGTACAGCAACGTGAGCCAGCTATTCCTCCACAAGTATCCCCTCTCTCTTGCGTCTCCTCCCCCCAGCCTCGCCCAGCATCCAGCCCCCAGCACTTCTTTCCTGCCCCCAGTCACCGCCCTTCTGCCAGCTCCTTCCCTGCCGAGCTGGCTTTTCCATATTGCTGATGATTGAGTCCTCCTTGCTGGCCAGCTTTCAAATTTCCTTCCGGGAGAGAAGGTGACTTTCCCTAAATTCAAGCTTCTGCTTTGCGTTATCTGGGCTCTGTAAATTGTCTGCATACCTTCCTTTCCTGAAGGTGAAGAAAAGTTATTTCCTTTCCTAAAAGGAAGGAAGATTCCCGGCCGAATGAACCTTTATTTTCACGCCCTGGCCCGCAACTGCCTTCACCGGGAAGAGCACTCGCCCAGGTCCTCCCACTGACCAGCCGCCTCCTCTGAGCTGCTGGAAGAGAATCACGCGTCTTCAGGATGGAAAATACACTGTTGACGGCAGCAGGCGTCACCCCCTCTTTCATCTTTCTGTCCATTTAAAAAAAATGATACAAAGACAGAGGTCAACGCAATATTATACAGCAATTATTCTCCAATAGGAGAAAAAAAAGTGAAGAAAAAAACGACCCAAGGGAATTTGCAAGAGTGATGTCCTGTGATACCAACGCGCACAAGACTCCCACTCAGATCCTGGTACCCAGCGCAGCATCTCAAATGCTGAATTTCCCAGCATTCCCCAGGAGGCAGTCGTGCACAGGACACCCACAGCTGGCAGCTGAGGTTTCAGATGCCCGTTTATTTATAAGGAGCCAACAGTTTCGTTTCTTAGGAAGCCTGATTCTCGAATGAGAATGAAGCTGTCCGATATGATGTAAAAGCTTTTTTTTTTTCTGATTGCTTATCATTCCTGTATACAAAAAGCTTCCTCTTTAGGCAAAAAAAGTGCATAAGATTAGGCACATTTCGTCCACTCTACATTTCTACCTAAATGCATAGGATTGGCTGTCGTTTATTCTAGTTATTTTTGCCTAAACGCTTATAGTTTATTCTATGCTTTATTGTTGCTTAAATGCATAAAAGTGAGCGTGAAAGTCGCTCAGTCGTGTCCGACTCTTTGCGACCCCATGGACTATGCAGTCCACGGAATTCTCTGGGCCAGAATTTTCCCTTCTCCAGGGGATCGTCCCAACCCAGGATTCGAACTGAGGTCTCCCGCGCTGCAGGCGGATTCTCATTGCAGCCGAGCCACAAGGGAAGCCCAGGTTGCATGTAATTTATTTTACTGTTTATTTCTACCTAAATGCGTACGTTTCCATGTGGTTTATGCTACGGTTTATTTCTGCCTAAATGCAGATGTTTCAGTGTGGTTTATTCTATTTATTCTTGCCTAAATGCATAACATTAGATATAGTTTATTCTGCTATCTATTTCTGCATGAATGCATGAGATCATATATAGTTTATTCCACTATTTACTTCTGCCTAAAACATTAGTTTTGATATAGGTTATTCTATTTATTTCTGCCTAAATGCATAAGATCGGATATAGCTTATTCTAAAATATCTGCATAAATGCATAAGGTTGGATGCTTTTATTCTATTTATTTCTGCCTACATGTATAAAATTAGATATGTTTATTCTGCTACTTATTTCTGCCTAAATGCGCAAGGTTCCGTATACTTTATTCTACTTATTTCTAGCCAAAAGCATAAGATTAGATGCAGTTTATTTTGCCATCTACTTCTGCCTGAATCCATAAAATTAGATATTTTTATTCTGCTATCTTTCTGTTGGTGTTTAGTCCCTAAAGTTGTGTCTGGCTCTTTGATTCCGCGTGAACTGTAGCCTCCCAGGCTCCTCTGTCGATGGGTTTCTCCAGGCAAGAATACTGGAGTGGGTTGCCATGCCCTCCTCCAAGGGATCTTTCCAACCCGGGGATCGAACCTGCCCTGCAGGCGGATTCTTGACGGTTGAGCCAGCTGGAAGGCCCTCCTCGGAGACGGGCTGGGAGGATGGGCCATACTCCCCAGCTGCCACTAGAGGGCAGCAGATACCTGCCGCTTCTCTGCAAGACCTTATTTGGTTTTTTTAAAAAACAAAAAAAAGCAAAAATAAAAAACTAAATGTAAGGGCTGTTAAGAACCCACTGTGCACCCTGCGTTCCCTCAAACTCCACAGCGGGTGTGAAAGACAGGCCTCCCCACCCCAGGGGTAATCAAATCGTGCCCAAGAAGCCCATTCTTTCCCCCAAGGTCGGTCTGGTTACTGGAGAGTGAAGCTCCCGGCGAGGGACACGGAGCCAGGCTGTGCACGCCTGCAAGGTCAGTTGCTTCCGTCGTGGCCTGACTCTGCGACCCCATAGACTGGGGCCCGCCAGGCTCCTGTGTCCATGGGATTCTCCAGGCAAGAATACCGGAGTGGGTTGCCATGCCCTCTTCCTGGGAATCTTCCCGACCCCGGGATCGAACCTGAGTTTCCTGCATTTGGCAGGTGGATTCTTTACCATCCGAGCCACCTGGGAAGCCCAGATGTCCACATCGGACGTTCGGCTCCAGCTCAACATCACCCGAGGGGAACAGGGTGGTGGGTCCGTGGGTCCCAGGCGGCTGGAATTTGGCAATTTGCTTAGAAGATGTCTTGGACCAAGGCGAACGGGGCAGGGTCACGTTGAGAATGAACATCAAGAGAAGCAGAGAGCCAGGGAGCTTCCTGTTTCTGCATAAATGAGTAGCTGAGAAATCGTGCTGGGGACCGGGAGGCGCCGCTGGAAAATCGCTGAGGCTGGGGTACACTTTGCAGCTGCTAGGAGCTCCAGACTGTTCCCAGTTTACCCACCTGGGTCTGGCTGGGTGGTAGGTACCAATGGTACAGCTTGCTTTCAGGACGATGAAGCTGCTTTTGCTTTTTCCCTGACATTTAATTTGTATTTTAAAGCAGAGACATCACTTTGCCGACAAAGGTCCATCTAGTCAAAGCTATGGTTTTTCCAGTGGTCATGTAAGGATGTGAGAGTTGGACCATAAAGAAGGCTGAGCGCCGAAGAATTGATGCTTTCTAAGTGTGGTGTTGGAGAAGACTCTTGAGAGTCCCTTGGACAGCAAGGAGATGCAACCAGTCCATCCTAAAGGAGATGAGTCCTGAATGTTCATTGGAAGGACTCATGCTGAGGCTGAAACTCCAATCCTTTGCCCACCTGATGCGAAGAACTGACTCATTGGAAAAGCCCCTGATGCTGGGAAAGATCGAAGGCAGGAGGAGAAGGGGACGACAGAGGATGAGATGGCTGGATGGCATCACCGACTCCATGCAGCTGAGTTTGAGGAAGCTCCGGGAGCTGGTGATGGACAGGAAGCTCCGGGAGCTGCTGATGGACAGGGAGGCGTGGCGTGCTGCAGCCCGTGGGGTCGCAGAGAGTCGGACACGCCTGAGGAAGAATCACGTGGAACCGGGTGCCGGTGGGAGTCCACGCGTGAGCTGCACAAGCAGAGTCTGTTCCATTCCTGACTCTGCACTTTCAGCTCTGTGCTTTCAAACAATCCAAGCGTACGGTCCTTGCGAAGAATTTGCAATCGGATTAAGCCTCATTAAAAAAAGTATTATTAAAAAGCACGTAAAATGAAACGTCACCTTCTCTGCATGCTTAACTAATTCAAAGTCTCCTCGGTTTTCTTCCTTTCCGTTTGAAAAAAAAAAAAACAAACCACGAGGCAGGGTGACTGTCGCTTATCCCAACAGTCCAGAGTGAAGTGTTAGGTTTCATTGCCCTAAGTTCTGAAATTCGGGGGGTCTGGCATGACTTACACCACCCCCCCAAACAGGTGAAACCCATTAATGGTCGAACTCCATAGGTGGGATTTATGATTATAAGATTTCTTAACGTCCAACTATTTCCAGTTAAAATGCTACAGATTTCCCCCTGGTATTTTTGGGATGGACACGCCTGAGGAAGAATCACGTGGAACCGGGTGCCGGTGGGAGTCCACGCGTGAGCTGCACAAGCAGAGTCTGTTCCGTTCCTGACTCTGCACTTTCAGCTCTGTGCTTTCAAACAATCCAAGCGTACGGTCCTTGCGAAGAATTTGCAATTGGATTAAGCCTCATTTAAAAAAAGTATTATTAAAAAGCGCGTAAAATGAAACGTCACCTTCTCTGCATGCTTAACTAATTCAAAGTCTCCTCGGTTTTCTTCCTTTCCGTTTGAAAATAAATAAAAAAAACACGAGGCAGGGTGACTGTCGCTTATCCCAACTGTCCAGAGTGAAGTGTTAGGTTTCATTGCCCTAAGTTCTGAAATTCGGGGGGTCTGGCGTAACTTACACCACCCCCAAACAGGTGAAACCCATTAATGGTCGAACTCCATAGGTAGGATTTATGATTATATGATTTCTTAACGCCCAACTATTTCCAGTTAAAATGCTACAGATTTCCCCCTGGTATTTTTGGGATGGATGGGTCTGGCGAAAATGACGTGAGTGAATTTTTAATCTCTGCCCGTTTCCCTTTCAGCACGTTTTTTTTGTTTCTGAAAATCTCTTTTCTTGGCGGAGGAAGAAGGGGCTGTGTGGACCAGGTATGCAAGCTGCCGTGGATGCTTGGGTTGGGGTGACCCGCGGCGGAAGTGGGGACCGCTTTTTTTTTTTTTTGCCCTCTGGCCCCTCTCCATAATAGCGCTTTGCAAAAACTCAAACCAGAACACGCTGAATTCCTGACGGTCCGCTTACAGACGTCAAGGTGTTCCATCTAAACGGCGCTGGGGTTGAAGACGCCGGCCTCAGTTCCTCACGAGGCCGAATCCTCACAGGAGAAAGAGTGGTTTATATTATCCTTCAGTAGGATTTTTGTGACATCCTGAGGGCAACACGGATTGAAGCGTCCGTTCACGTTACAGCCGGGGGTGTACAAGGAAGAGGCAATGAGAAATAAGGGGATGGATTTCTGCAGGTAGAAATTCTGCAGGTAGGATTTCTGGACCATTTGCTGTGGTGCGGAGATGGGCGGCACAACATTTCCCGCCTCAATCGCTCTTAAGGGCACAGTTCTGTGACCCATGAAAGACTTTGACTTCACTGTGCGTCCATTCCAACCANAGGCAATGAGAAATAAGGGGATGGATTTCTGCAGGTAGAAATTCTGCAGGTAGGATTTCTGGACCATTTGCTGTGGTGCGGAGATGGGCGGCACAACATTTCCCGCCTCAATCGCTCTTAAGGGCACAGTTCTGTGACCCATGAAAGACTTTGACTTCACTGTGCGTCCATTCCAACCATTTATCTCCAGAACATTTTTGCCATCCAAAACCAAGAGTCTGTCCCCATTAAATTAAAAAAAAATTTTTTTTTTTTTTTTAATCATGAAGAATTAGGAAGGAAAAACTTCCATGACATCTCAGCCTCTGGTGGGGTTGAAAATACGTGCAACGTATATATTGGGAAACACCCTGGTGCTGGGAAAGACTGAGGGCGGGAAGAGAAGGGGGCGACAGAGGATGAGACGGTCGGATGGCATCACCGACTCGATGGACATGAGTTTGGGTGAACTCGGGGAGCTGGTGATGGACAGGGAGGCCTGGGGTGCTGCAGTCCGTGGGGTTGCAAGGAGTTGGACACGACTGAGCGACTGACTGCCGCAATGTATAGGCATGAACGGTTCTCTTTTAGAAGACATACTTGCTTATTTATTTTTGCTTGCGCTGCGTCTTCGCTGCGGCTCACTGGCTCTCTCTCGTTTCGGCGAGCAGGGCTACTCTCCAGTTGTACGTGGGTTTCTCATCGCGATAGCTGCTCTTGTTGGGGAGCACAGGCTGTTACTCCATGGCCTGTGGGGTCCTCCTGGACCGGGGATCGGACCTGTGTCCCCCGCCTTGGCAGATGGATTCTTATCTGCTGGACCCACAGCCGCGTCCGTGAAAGCTTCCTGGAGGAATGTAGCCTTCATGGGTAAGTAAGAAGCATACAGGGTGAGATGGGGGCTTTCAATGCCTTAAAAACGTCACTATGAAGAAGAAACTCGTGTCGATAGAATTTGCTGAGTGTCTTAGGAAAAAAACCTCCCATTTTATTCCCTCTGATATTATCTGATAGTATAATTTGATTCTTTTTGATTAATAATTATAATCAATTATTATCTGCTTTATTTTTGGGGGGCTTCCCTGGTGGTTCAGCTGGTAAAGAATCTGCCTGCAATGCGGGAGATGTGGGTTCAGTCCCTGAATCGGGAAGGTCCCCTGGAGGAGGAAATGCCAACCCACTCCAGTGTCCTCGCTTGGAGAATCCCATGGACAGAGGAGCCCGGTGGGCTGCAGTCCAGGGGGTCACAAAGAGTCGGACACGACTGAGTGAATAATGCTTTCACTTCACTTCCTTCCTTAGGACGGAAGGCACCGCTGAGCACCGAGCGTGACCTGACCAGCCCCCTAAGAAATACAGTGGCCCTCTCTTTCTCGAGGGGGCTTCGTGGCAAGCGACGCAGTGGAAAGGGAGAGGCGTGTGTTGTGCTCTCTGGGGTCCACTCCCGGGGGTGGGGTGTCTGCATCTATCGGCCCTGTCTTGCAGGATGTAGAGTTCCTGGGTGGGAAGCAGGGATGGAAGAGAGGGAGAAAGATGCGACCTTGACACCTGAGCTCGGCCAGCGGCGGCAGCCAGGCTGCAGGGTACAAGCGCTATGCCTGCCCGCTCAGGCGCCCAGTCGTGCCCGACTCTCTGCGACCCCATGGACTGCGGCACGCCAGCCCTCCCTGCCCATCCCCAACTCCCAGAGCTTACTCAAACTCATGTCCATCGAGTCGCTGATGCCATCCCACCATCTCATCCTCCGTCGCCCCCTTCTCCCGCCCTCCAGCTTTCCCAGCACCGGGTTCAACATGAGTCTGCATAAAATCCCGATTGTCTGCCAGCCCCTCCTCCAGAGGCGCAGAAAGTAAGGGGATGGACGACAGAGGATGAGATGGTTGGATGGCATCACTGACTCAATGGACATGAGTTTGAGTAAACTCCGGGAGTTGGTGAAGGACAGGGAGGCCTGGCGTACTGCAGTCAATGGGGTCACGAAGAGTTGGACAGATGTGTATAAGAGACAGATTAATGACTTGACCACCGAGGTGAGACGCCAAGGACGGCATCGCCTAAATAGTTTATTGTTTGGGGGCTAGGATGGTGAAGGAAATAAATAAAGGAAGTGTTCTGTGGGTCGTATTTTTCCCCCCCTTGGAAAAAAAAAGACAAAGTTGGAGGCAGTTACTGAAAGGGAAGCTTTCTTTCACGAGGCTTCGGACAGACTAGCGTTTTCTGCAAAGCCTGGTAGAAGGTGATCTGTTAAGTGGGAAATGGGCCCTGGGCATGGTGGGTCAGCTTGGGGCGAGGAGAATTATTTCCCAGATGGACTTCGGGAGGCAGACGTGCCCCGAGCCTCCCTGGGATTAAGACTCCAAACCGCAGAGCCGGGCTTTCCTGGTGCAGAAGCTCCATTCTGGACCCAGATGCGAGGAAGAGCCTCAAGCCTCTCCCTTTCCTGGGCTGTAAATTCTGCAAGGTATTCGGGGCGGCAAAGCGTGACCCTGTCTGGGAAAGTGTTGCAGCCACGCGTTCCAGGAAAGAAACTCACTCTGAAGGACTATGCAGCTTGCACCGGCAAGCCCGAGGCAGAGTCTCCTCTTAGCCAAGGACCCTGACCACTTTTTGTGAAAACCTTATATACCCTAAGCGCACGTGCCCAAACCCACCTCCCCAAATCGCGTGAAACTAGTCAGAACAAAGGAAAATGAAAGATACAATCCAAGTTCACCCGTGATTCATATGCCTTAAGCCTGGGCGGTTAACAGTGGACAATTATCAGTAGGCCTGTGGTCTTTCCCGAATAAGCGTAATAGACTGTATGGTTCTATTCGGTTACACAGGTAATTAGGGCATTCTTGCAGGCGATGGAGAACCCTGCGGCTCTTGCTTCCGGGAGGCCTGGTCTTCCAGTTGGTGTGTCGTTTCCGTAGACATGGGGCATAGAGCTCCAAGTCCACAGTCCAGCCGGAGTCGGAGTCCTCCTCTCAAGACGGAGCCTGTTCTGTCTCCTCCTTCAAAAGCATTTTGCAGCCCCAGAGAGGCACCGAGCGTGCGGGAGGGCCGTCCCGATCCGCAGCAGAAAAGCTTCCACAACGGGGGTTTTTCAACTCCCCTGCCTGGGACCGGTGGCGACGTTTACCGTTGTCACGGGTGGTGGGGGAGGGGGGCTCCTGGCCCGTGGTGGGGGGAGACCAGGACTGATGGTCCTGAGACCAGAGGGGTCGTCCTGCCCCGGGCAGGGAGATGCTGGCCTGGAGAAC
Organism: Cephalophus harveyi; assembly: GCA_006410635.1. Lineage (NCBI taxonomy): Eukaryota > Metazoa > Chordata > Mammalia > Artiodactyla > Bovidae > Cephalophus > Cephalophus harveyi. The sequence continues at coordinate 900,495 of SJYT01081339.1, read as the reverse complement.
CTCTGGTCAAACCACAGGAGCCTGTCTGTCTATCTGATATTCTGAATCCACTTTATCCATCTGCCTGTCTATCTATCTATATCATCTCTCGTCTATCTGGCAGCTACATACGTATGTATCTGTCTAGGAATCATCTATGTATCCATTTAGCCACCTATCCAGCCATCCATTTGTCTGCCTACCCATCTAGCTATCTATCCACCCATCTCCTATCTCTTCTCTGCTCGCGCTCAGCCGTGTCTGACTCCGCGACCCCGGGGACTGTAGCCCGGCCAGACTCCTCTGTCCATGGGATTTTCACCCCGTGACTGTAGCCCGGCCAGACTCCTCTGTCCATGGGATTCTCCAGGCACGAATCCTGGAGTGGGTCACCATGCCCTCCTCCAGGGTACCTTCCCGACCCAGGGATCAAACCCGCGTCTCCTACATTGGCAGGCGGATGCTTGACTCCCGAGCCGCTCGGGGAAGAAAGCTCTGCAGGTTCCCTTTAGATGCAAGCCTGTCAAAAACCCAGCCGATGATGCACAACTCCAAACACCACACACACACACACATGCACGCACGCACGCACGCACGTGTGCACACACACACACGCACACACGCGTGCACACACACACACACACACGCAGCCTGGGCGGCCTATCCCTTCCCCAGCGTGGGAGCGGGGCAACCTGGAGAAGCTCCGGCTTCAGGAAACCCGGCTCAGGCTTTCACAGGCTCTGGCAGGGGTTGGGTGAGGCCGGGGGTGGAGGCGGGGAGGAGAGGCTGGCGCGGGTGGGTGAGGGGGTCTGGGCAGTAGGGGGACCCGCATTCCTGCACACAGCCACATGAAAGCTGCACAGATCAGGGCCGTATTTTACCCAGACGTGAGGCAGAGACGTCGGGGCCTCTTCTGCCGGTGCTGCATCCGATTAGCACCTCATCACGCCCGGGCCTGCTCGCAGATGCTAACGAGTGCGCGCCGGGGACCCGCCGGCCCCCTCTGTCTCCCATTAGGAGCAAACGCCAATTTGCGAGGTTGAAAGAGCGAAGCGTGGCACCCGGCTAATAGATCACCTCCGCGGCACACAAAGGCAGGCGGGGAGAGCTGCGTTTGCGCGGGAGGCTGGCCTCGCCCCCAGCAGATGAAGACGAGGTGGGCGCCTCCTGAGATCCAAATGGGGCTCCCCGGGGCGTTGAAAGCCCCACGCTGTCCGTTCTCTGCATGCACGTTGGGTCCTCATCACAGACCCGGCGGGTCAGAGTCCACACGACAGACACACTTCGTGAAAGCATTCGTTGCTCAGTCGTGTCCGACTCTTTGTGACCCTATGGACTGCAGTCCATCGCGACCCTCTGTCCCTGAAAGTGATTCCGTCCTAGGGGGCTAGTTAGCAGCCTCCACGTTTGATGCTTTTGAACTGCGGTGTTGGAGAAGACTCTTGAAACTCGCTCGGTCTGCAAGAGTCCAACCAGTCCCTCCTAAAGGACATCAACCCTGAATATTCATTGGAAGGACTGATGCTGAAGCTGAAACTCCAATGCTGTGTCCACCTGACGCAAAGAGCTGACTCACTGGAAAAGACCCTGATGCTGGGAAAGATTGAAGGCAGGAGGAGAAGGGGGCGACAGAGGATGAGATGGTTGGATGGCATCACCGACTTGATGGACATGAGTTTGAGCACACTCCGGGAGTTGGGGATGGACAGGGAGGCCTGGTGTGCTGCAGTCCATGGGGTCGCAAAGAGTCAGACACGACGGAGCACGTGAACAGCGGCAATAATAATAAAGAAGTCAGTCTCCATACGGTGTGTTAAAGGCTTCCCAAGCAGCTCCGTGGTGAAGAACCTGTCTCCCAACGCAGGAGACCCAGGTTCAGTCCCCGAGTTGAGAAGATCCCCTGGAGGAGGGCATGGCACCCCTCTCCAGGATTCTTGCCTGGACAATCCCATGGACAGAGGAGCCTGGCGGACTGCAGTCCATGGGATCGCACATGACTGAGCGACTAACAGTTTCACTTCACAGCTGACTCACTTTCCTGTACAGCAGGAACGGACACAGCTTTGTAAAGCAGCCGTGTTAGTCGCTAAGTCGTGCCCAACTCTTTTCGACCCCATGGACTATACGCCACCAGGCTCCTCTGTCCATGGGATTCTCCAGGCAAGAATCCTGGAGAGGGTAGCCATTTCCTTCTCCAGCGGGTCTTCCCAATCCAGGGATTGAACCGGGGTCTCCTGCCTTGCAGGTGGATTCTTTACCACCTGAGCTGAGCCACCAGGAAAGCCTGCAAGAGCCTCGGAGTCGTGACATCCCCAGGTTTTTCCCATCCTCTGAAGGAAAAGAATCTCTACGCTGCCCCTATTCCTGTGTTCCCCTCCCAGCTCATCAGGAGAGATTCTACTTCCCCGCCGATCATCAGAGATGGAGCTTTGCAGAGGCCAGGCAGGGAACCCCGGGGCCTCAGCCTCTCCCGGACCTTTCCCAGTCGCGAACAGGCGGGCCCGGCTCCCCGCCATGTGGTTCCCTACAGCCGAGACATCAAAGCTGCGTTCCCACCGTCTAGGAACTGATTTCATTCCTCCGGTGAAGGCTCTCCCTGACGCACACGTCTCTTTTTAAAAGCCATACCCCGGTTAATAACCAGGAGTATTACAGGGTCATTCCGTATTTATGAAGCCCAGATGATTGTTGCCATTACCTTCAAAGGCAATCCGAGATTCCAAGGCTTGGTAGAAGCATTGAGTACTTCCAGGTTAAAACACCGCTCTTCTTTTCAAGGTTCAGGGCAAAGAGCGTGTGTGTGTGTGTGTATGTGTGTGTGTGTGTGTGTGTGTGTGTACGTGTGTGTGTGTATGTGTGTGTGCTTCTACAGACCAAATTCATGGAACTGTGCCAAATAAATTGCAATAAACTAAACAGTGGACTCAGAGAAGGCGATGGCACCCCACTCCAGTACTCTAGCCTGGAAAATCCCATGGGTGGAGGAGCCTGGTGGGCTGCAGTCAATGGGGTCACGAAGAGTCGGACACTTACTGAGCGACTTCCCTTTCACTTTTCACTTTCATGCATTGGAGAAGGAAATGGCAACCCACTCCAGTGTTCTTGCCTGAAGAATCCCAGGGATGGTGGAGCCTGGTGGGCTGCCATCTGTGGGAGCTGGACACGACTGAAGCGACTGAGCAGAAGCAGACAGTGGACGAAAGAAAGTCAATCCTGAAGATTCACTGGAAGGACTGAAGCCAAAGCTCCAAAACTTTGGCCACCTGATGGGACGAACCGACTCATTGGAAAAGACCCCAACGCTGGGAAGGATTGAAGGCGGGAGGAGAAGGGGACGGCGGAGTACGAGATGGTTGGATGGCATCACCCACTTGATGGACGTGGGTTTGGGTGGACTCCGGGAGATGGTGATGGACAGGGAGGCCTGGCATGCTGCAGTCCATGGGGTCGCAAAGAGTTGGACACGACTGAGAGCCTGAACAGAGAACACGTGATATATAATACAAGTTAGAACGGTGTTTTTTTTTTTTTTGCTCTCTCTGTTTTCACTGGTCAAACTCACGAAGGAGATGGTCGTGGTTCCACAGAGGGGAACGGGGTCCCAGAAGGCAGATGCTCCGTGTCATCCGGCCTCCCGCACGTGCACACCGTGTGCGTCAGAGGCCGGGCAACCCCGTTCCACGTGCAGGGATGACGGGCTCCCCTTGGGCCGTGGGTTCTGTGTGGGCATCTCTTAACCCTGATCCATCGCAGAAGAGAATAAAGCGCCCTTCCTCAGAACCTTCCAGGGTAGGGGGGGTGGCGTCTGAAGTTTCTTTCCTTTGTCCTCTGGGTTTTAATTGCAAATGCACGAGAGAAAAGGAAATTAAACAGTAACCCTCGCCCCACCCCTGCGGACTGGAACACGAACTCGACTGAAACTCATAAACAAGATACAAATCAGAAACATGGGTGTTTCTTTCCCCCGGGGGTCTCGGGTCTTCCACGGTTAACCCTCCCTACCACGAGTAGGCTTTTCTGCTCAGAGTGGAAACAACCTCTGCTGATTATTTGGGATGGAATTTGGGGGCATTGCCCAGGCATGGAGCTGTCCCGCTGTTTGAGTGGGCTTCCCATGTGGCTCGGTGGTGGAGATTCCATCTGCCAAAGCAGGAGCTACAGGTTCTACCCCTGGGTCTGGAAGACCCCCTGGAGGAGGGCTTGGCAACCCACTCCGGTGGGATTCTTGCCTGCAGAATCCCACGGGTGGAGGAACCTGGCGGGCTGCAGTCCACGGGGTCAGAAAGAGTCAGACACGACTGAGTGACACTTCTCTACAGCTGTAGGTACCGGTCCTGGGGGAGCTGCGGAGGGAAGCGGGTGAGGGAAGGGTATTGGAGCTTGGAACCTTCTGGACGTTGGCTGTGGTTACCGTGGGACCTGAGGCCTAGGCGCTGACCGGTGGGCACGCCAGCTCGGTCCGCTGGGACCATGCCCGTCCCTTTCCGACCTCCTCTCGTCACGCACCGACCCTCGGGTTCAGCCCGCCCTTGGGTGGACTGGCCTTCACCATGCGGTACCTTGCAGGCCCCTGAGGACGAGCCCCGGGTGTCGGAAAGGTCTCCTCGGGTCAGCTGGATGGCCAGGCGCTGCGCCCAGTTCAGAGAGGCTTCTGATGGAGGGAGAGACGTCATCAGGGACACGCACGACCTGACCCCTGTGTGTGTGGATACAGGCATGCCCTCAGGGGTGACCCCGTCCTGATCTCTGTGTGGAGAGCCCTGTCCTCAGGGGTGACCCCATCCTGAGCCCCGAGTGGGGATAGAGTCCTGTCCTCAGGGGTGAGCCCGTCCTGACCCCGTGTGGGGATAGAGTCCTGTCCTCAGGGGTGAGCCCGTCCTGACCCCCGTGTGGAGAGCCCTGTCCTCAGGGGTGATCACGTCCGGACCTCCCGTGTGGGGACCCAATCATGTTCTCAGGGAAGACCCTGTCCTACCCCCCGTGTGGGGACAGAGTAACGTCCCCACGGATGTTCACGTCCTGACCTCTAAAATTTCTGAATGCTACCTTATCTGAGAAGCGCAGCTTTGCAGAGGTCGTTGAATTAAACCTCTTGAGATGAAAGCATAATCCTGGGTGCGTGAATTTCACCCTGCATATGAGGGATGTGGAGGGTCAGAGTCAGGCCACGTGAAGACATGCCCCAAGCTGCAGCGATGCCCTTTGAAGATGCAGGAACGGGCCACAAGCCAGGGCATGCTGCAGACCTCCAAGAGATGAGAAGGGAAGGACACAGGTTCAAGTCCCGATGGGACCAACCCTGCCTACACCCTGTCTTTCGCTCTTTGCGGCCTCTCACCCCTAGAAATGCTCGGCGATAGAAATGTGTGTGCTGTTTAAGCTACTGTGTCTGTAGCTGTTCTTTGCTGTGTTTTTCAGTTGCTCCGTCAGGTCCGACGCTTTGTGAGTCAATGGACTGTAGCCCTCCAGGCTCCTCTGTCCATGGGATTTTCCAGGAAAGAACATTGGAGTGGGTTGCATTTTCCTTCTCCAGGGGATCTTCCCAGACCAAGGATCGAACCTGCGTCTCCCGTGTCTCCCACATTGGAAGGTGCCTTCTTTACCACTGAGACCCCTGGGAAGCCCACAGCTGTTCTTGCAGCAGGCCTTGGAAGCAATGCAATGGCCATCCACTTTTTTCCAGGGGCTGGGGCATACTGGGTCTGTCGGAGTTGGCTATGAGCTCCATAGTCTCTCCTTTCATGGACTTCTTGTCTCTCTCAGTGGTCTTTAGGGTAAGTAACGTCACAGTATCGCCCCCAGCAGCCCTCACGCTTTCTCTTTGCGTTCTCAGCGGGTCCCAACCGTGGGTGATGTTGCAGGGTCAATGCATTCCTGGGTTTTTCCTCCTCCAGCCTGTCTTAAGAGCTCAGCCTTACCTTTGCAGCCATCTCCCCTCCAACAGCCTCAGGAAGTACTGAAGCTGAAATCGAGAGAGGGAAGCCTCGGATTTCCCCAGCAGAGGGCATGCAACGAACGCGCATCCGGGTTTCCTGACCGTCCTGCAGAAGCTGAGCCAGCCTGCATAGGCAACCGCTTCCAGGGCCTGGGAACCTGGCTCCGAGCTCAAGGACAAAAACCACATTCTCTCTATTGAAACAGAAGGAATGGAGGCATTGCTGACTTCCCCAAGGTTCAGAAGCTGCCAGGCCATCAACTTCCCAGAGTTCTGAGATGCTGTCTTTAAAAATGACTTTAAAAAAATAAGCAAAGCCTATTAAATTTCCACCATCATGGAGACCTGAGACGCTGAGCCAGGATTCCCAGGCTCAGACGTTAACACTCAGAGGCAGTTCGGAATGGTGAGTAGTGCCAGACATTGGGTGGGGGCCTCAGAGTGTCTGGGCGTGAGGTCTCTAGAACCACAGGGCTTCTTGGAAGGGTCATGGCTGGGGGTCTAGTCATTAAGTCATGTCCAGCTGTTGTGACCCCGTGGACTGTAGCCCACCAGGCTCCTGTGCCCATGGGATCTCCAGGCAAGAATAGCGGAGTGGGTTGTTATGGTCTTCTCCAGGGGATCTTCCCCACCCAGGGCTCGAACCCGGGTCTCCTGCATCGCAGGTGGTCTTCTGCACATCAGGTGGATTCTTTCCTGACTGAGCCAGCGGGGAAGTCCCGAGATAACTCAGTTTTGGAGCTTGGAAAGCTGCATGGGAACTGAAGCGTGTGCTCCGAATGCTTGGAGGTGGGCGTTATGTTGCGGTTGTGGTGGCTGGTGATGGTGGTGGAGATGGTGGCGGTGGTGGTGATGTTGATAATGACGTTGGTGCCGGTGCTGGTGGTGATGGGGACGGGATGGGGCTGGAAGACTTGTATCTCCATGAGCTGCCCCTTAATTTACCTTTTCCCCTACTTCTGCTTCCTCTGGGATAAACGACATAATTTCCATCTTTATCCCTTACTTCTTTCAACACTCCATCGTAGGGCTCACGCACCCTTCCTAGTCAGCAGAAAAGTATCCACAGAGAATGTCCGATGGATCGGCTTATCCACACAAAATAAAAAACGAGACATGCCTTCTTGTGCCAGGTGAGGAAAACCTCACTTCCCAACACTGTGTTGGGCATTAGGAGCTAAGAGGGAAGCAAGCCCAAAGCAGGAAGGAGACGAAGGGAGAGGAGGGGGAGAGAGAGAAAGGGAGGAAGGAAGAGAGAGAGAGAAAGAAAGAAAAAAAGAAGAGAGGAGGAGAAAGAAAAAAAGAACGAGAATGGGAGAGAAAGCAAGCAAGCAAAAGAGAAATGGGAGAGAAAGCAAGCAAGCGAAAACTCGGGGTGAAGGCAGGAACAGCGCTGAAGGGAAGTCATAAAATGCTAAGTTATAAAACAGCAGAGCTTTTATCAAGGCGTCCAGCGAAATCTCAGAAGAAAATGTTATTAAGCCACAACGAACATGAAAACTCATCCCAGACTCTCTCATCCTCACACACTGAAGAAATCAACAGAATATCAGATCCAGAAGAGGGAGAGAGAGAGAGAAAAAAAAAATAGCCACAGTACGTAGAGAAAGAGAGACAGATACAGGAGGGGAAATGTTTATTTTTATTACCTAATATCCAATTTTAAGCATTAACGGCTACGCTTGCCATCAAACACCAGGGCTGAAGCCTCTTTCCAGACTGGGGTGGATGCGGGGAGAATCATTTCAGCCCTTTCTGAGTGGCTTCTCGCACAGCCCGAGCCCCCATCTGCGGTCCCGTCTCTGTGCATTTTCAAAGAATATTTCATTAGGGTCATTTTGAAACCCACAGGCAAGCTCGCTTTTCGTCACCTATCACCGGAATTGGGCAATCTGTTTTGGTGGCAAGGAAGAACATGGTTCCCATGTCCTACAGCCTCCCGTAATCCGGAGAAACTTTAAGTCACCCTGATAGCTATTTAGGTTAGTCAAAGACAGAGCACTCCGGGTCCTTTTAATTATAGTCCTGCCACCTCCGTTCCTCAGGAGATAAAGTGACATCAGCTCTTGGGCTGCAAGAACCCTATTTTTAGGAGCTTTATCGCTCAGCCGTTCAAACTGCTGTAGGCGGAAATGAGGCGTAGAGTTTCAGCCCAGGAGCAAAAGACACAATTAAACAAAAAATCAAGGCCGTGTAAAGAAAAATAAATCTAGTCATTTCGGGACACCATCACAGTGAATTTCCAGGGCGTTTCAACCGGGAGGCGTTGGATTTTCATCGTCTGAGGGCTGGATGCATTTTCCATTGGGGGCCGTCATTCTGGACAACCGAACAGGGTAGCGTTGTCTAGAATCGTGTGTCCTGGCTCACGGGATAAGAACGCTGTGTGACCAGAGGCTCATGGAGGTAGCTACTGAGGCACTTATCTGAGCAGACACCGTCTTCCTGGGTCACCCAAAGGCTGGGTTCCGAAGCTCTTCCTCTCCAGGCTCCATCACGGCAGCTCTGCCTTTTATAAAGTCTCTTAACGTCCAGTGGTAGCAAATCGCAAGCTTCTTTAGACAAAACCCTGTGAGGCGTGTGAAAACTCGAGCCTCCTCTTAGAAAGACACATGTGAAACAATTCCCCCCGTAACAGCAGGATGCCCTGATGTTTCTGGGCAATGCTGGACTCGGGTGAAGACCCCAGGCTTAGCGCATTCTTTTGACGAGATTCTCTACCCATGAAGCCTTCCAGCTAATGACACATTGGGGATAGAGTCAGCCCGGGGACCACCATGGGTCCACGTGCTGGGGTCAGTTATGGGACCACCCCAAGGAAGATATACACATTGGGTCTATATGGTTGGGTCACCATCAGCTGTGGGACCACCCCAAGGAAGATATGCCCATTGGGTCTATATGGTTGGGTTACTATCAGCTGTGGGACCACCCCAAGGAAGATATGCCCATTGGGTCTATATGGTTGGCTCACCATCAGCTGTGGGACCACCCCAAGGAAGATATGCCCATTGGATACACACGGTTGCAGTCAAATGTGGGACTACCTTGAGGAGATATATCCACTGGGCCCATGTAGCTCTGATCAGCTAGGAGACCACCCCTAGGAGGATGTGCCCTTTGGGACCATGTGGTTGTGGTGAATGGGGGCCTACCTTGAGATATACCCACTGGGTCCCCGGGGTTGGGGTCAGCTAGGGGAGCACCTGTGAGGTTGTCTTACCTGTCCTGCTGATCGGGTTCACTTCTGGAGTTGCCCTTGTCCGCTGTGTGCCCCCTCTCTCCACTTGGTGAGCTAGCGTAAGACAGAGTTGCCTGGGTGGCCTCTGCGTTGGACTTTCTCAGCCTAGACGAATTCACAGTGACTTCAGGAGTGTTTTAGTCCGGGGCTATTTTGAACCCAAGGTACAAGGACTGACCATCACCTGCCGATTGACTTCCGCCCTTCACCGAGGTCGCCTTGTCTCCTAAGCAGCTCCAGCCTCCTGGCTGCATTACCACCATCAGTCCTGACTGTCCATGGCCAAGCAACAAGGCAGTCAGAGATGGGAGGGAGGTGGCCACAAGCCCAGGGACACATGTGGAGCCCCCAGAAGCTGGAAGGGGCTGGAAGGACCCTCCCTGGAGCCTCTGAAGGGAGCCCAGCCTCGCCAACCATTTGAGGTCCAAGTTCCTGTCTCCAGAAATGGCAAAAAACAAATTTTTGGTTTCCTAAGTTCTCCTGGCCATCCACCCCACCTGATAAACAACCAGCTAAAGTCACACGTCTGTCTTAGGACATTGACATGACATGGGCTTCCCTGGTGGCTCAGATGATAAGAGAATCCGCCTGCAACGCAAGAGACCTGGGTTCAGTCCCTGGGTCGGGAAGATCCCCTGGAGGAGGACATGGCAACCCACTCCAGTATTCTTGCCTGGAGAATCCCATGGACAGAGGAACCCGGTGGGCTACAGTCCGTGGGGTCGCAAAGAGTCGGACATGACTGAGTGACTTATCACAACACACAGCGTGCGTAATGGAAGAACTCTTTCATCTCCGATTGTGCAGAAAAGCAGGTTCAGAGATTTTTAAAAATGACCCTGAATTTTATTTTTACTATATTTCGGGGTTAAGCTCTCATCACGCCCAGTGATATACGGGGCGTTTCGTCAAATGCCATTTCAAAGACTCCTTCAGTCACACAGCTGTTGTACACTTCAAATGGCTTTTGATTACTTTTTGATTTCTGGATAAAGAAAGTAGAAAGCATTCATTGCTCAGTCATGTCCAACTCTTTGAGACCCCCTGGACTGTAGGCCGCCAGGCTCCTCTGTCCATGGGATTCTCCAGGCAAGAACACTGGAGTGGGTTGCCATGCCCTCCTCCAGGGAAACCTCTTGACCGAGGGATTGAACCCCGGTCCCCCGCATTGTAGGCAGATTCTTTACCATCTGAGCCACCAGAGAAGCCCGCATTTCTGGACGATCTTCCCAAAATCCACTCTCGGTGCAGCCACTTCATGACGCCCTCTGAACTGCTTTAAACAGCGAATTAAAAGCCAATTGGGAACGTCCCTGGTGGTCCAGAGGCTAAGACTTCACCTTCCACTGCAAGAAATGTGGGTTCCATCCCTGGTCAGGGAGCTAAGATTCCCACATGCCTCGTGGCCAAAAAAATCAAAACATAAAACAGAAATAATACGGTAATAAATTCAAGAAAGGCTCTTAAACAGCCCACATTAAAAAAAAAAAAAACAACCTTAAAAATAACTAAATCAGTATGGGTTTAATGCAAGACCCTACGTTTCAATCCCACGCCAACAACACCAGTCTGCAGGGAGTCTGGAGGCATGTCCGCCAACCTTCACTCCAGCGCAGAGAAGTCCACTGAAATATCCCCGCAACTTCCAGAGGCCCCCGCTCTCAGCGCCCTAAGCACCTCACAGCAGCGGCTGTTCTCTTCCTGGGGCCCCAGAGCTGCTTCCTGAGAAAGCTGCAGGCAGGAGAAGTAGCCACAGTTAGATCCGGACTCGGAACAACGGACTGGTTCGAAATCGGAAAAGGAGTCCGTCAAGGCTGTGTATTGTCACCCTGCTTATTTAACTTATATGCAGAGTACATCATGAGGAACGCTGGGCTGGAGGAAGCACAAGCTGGAATCAAGATTGCCGGGAGAAATGTCAATAACCTCAGATATGCAGATGACACCACCCTTATGGCAGAAAGTGAAGAAGAACTAAAGAGCCTCTTGACGAAAGTGAAAGAGGAGAGTGAAAAAGTTGGCTTAAAGCTCAACATTTAGAAAATGAAGATCGCAGCATCCGGTCCCATCATTTCTTGGCAAATAGATGGGGAAACAATGGAAGCAGTGAGAGATTTTATTTTCTTGGGCTCCAAAATCCCTGCAGATGGTGACTGAAGCCATGAAATTAAAAGATGCTTGCTCCTTGGAAGAAAAGTTATGACCAACCTAGACAGCATATTGAAAAGCAGAGACATGACTTTGCTGACAAAGGTCCATCTAGTCAAGGCTATGGTTTTTCCAGTGGTCATGTATGGATGTGAGAGTTGGACTATAAAGAAAGCAGAGCGCCGAAGAATTGATGCTTTTGAACTGTGGTGTTGGAGAGGACTCTTGAGAGTCCCTTGGACTGCAAGGAGATCCAACCAGTCCATCCTAAAGGAAATCAGTCCTGAGTGTTCATTGCAGGGACTGATGTTGAAGCTGAAACGCCAGTACTTTGACCACCTGAAATGAAGAGCCAACTCATTTCAAAAGACCCTGATGGTGGGAGGGATTGGCGGCAGGAGGAGAAGGGGACGACAGAGGATGAGATGACTGGATGGCATCACCAGCTCGATGGACATGAGTTTGAGGAAACTCCGGGAGTTGGTGATGGACAGGGAGGCCTGGCGTGCTGCGGTCCATGGGGTCACAAAGAGTCGGACACGGCTGAGCAGCGGAACAGCCACACAGTTGCTTTCTAGTTCTGGATAGGTTGCACAGTCCGCTGCCGGATCCTGCGAATTTTGCACCTCAACCTCCAAAATCGTCGGGAGGCGACCCTGACTTGCAGGTCCGAGGGCGCACGCTGGAGTCTGGAGGTAAGAGGTGGACACTGCGCCGAGTGACTCTAGCGTTTGAATCCCAGTCGTTAACCGACGCTTCCCAGAGCACCGGTGCGTTTTCTGGGAAGGAACCTCGTTTTCCTCTCTGGTGGATGAGCTGGTGGAGGCGGTGGGTGGTGGGGGGAGTCTATTTGTTATTGCAGGGTTTTATACTTTATTCCCTCTCTCTCCCCCACTCCCCCCACCCGGCCCCGTCTATCTCCATGTTCCTCTTTAATCGCCGTCTCTGCTTGTTGAGCTTCAAATTGAAATATCCTGAACAGATGTAAAAACACATGTGGGGCTGCACGCGCAAGCTGCGGCTACCTTTGTTTCATCTGCTGATGATCTGAGCCTAAAGGAGATGTTTTTAAAATTTCATCACTATTCAAAAGGATAATTAATACGTGCCCCGAGGCTTTGATTATGCTGCGCTCGGTTAGCGATGCCGCTACACAGATAATGAGGGATCCTCCGGCCCGGTTTCAATATGTGCGGAGCGCCGCTCACATGCGCCGGGCAATTGTACATGCAGAGGAGGTACCGTGTAGGTGGCTTAATCTAATTTTAATTTGTAACACAATACAATGGATAAGATCATTTGTTTGTCACCGGCAAAGGCATTTTTGTTTACACGCAAGCCCCCCCTCGTCATCGGTCGGCAGATGGTCTTTTTTTTTTTTTTTTGGAAAGGCTTAATTGAAGTTTTCTAATCTAACCTCGCCACGATGCTCTCTATTATGGACGAGAAAATAGCTCACGCGCACGCACACACACACACACACACACACACACACGCACACACGCAAGCCTCTTTTCCTGGACTCCCAGAAGGGTCTCACCTCCCCACCACCCCCGGCCCCAGGATGCAGGGGGGGTCTTTCTTTGTCAGGTATCCCCCACGCCCTCCTGGGGCAGGTCAACCTGTCAGAGTCCCCGGAGGGCGGGCGGCCTGCCCTGATACCCAGCAGGGCATCCTGGCAGGCTTCCAGCCGGAGCCGGAGATGACAGCCCTTCGGAAACGCGGAAACCCGGCCGCTCCTCCAGCCTCAGGTGGGTTTCCCGCTAAAGGAAACAGGAGACTTTCTGTTGCTGTTGCTGGTGTTTTTTTTCTAAACAGAGCCCGCAGAAAGCACATGGCACCTTCCAGGCCTGCATTCGGAGGCTGGCTGCCTCTTGCTCCCAGGCTTCTGCTTGGACAAAGCAGCCGCCTCGAAGGACCACGGTGCCGCTGTCCCCGCGGTGCCGTCCTCTGAGCCACCCTCCTGCTCCTGACAAGCATGTCATCGTTCAGCCTCTCACTCGTGTCCAGCTCTGTGGCCCCACGGACCTCAGCACGCCGGGCCTCCCTGTCCATCACCAACTCCTGGAGCTTGCTCAAACTCACGTCCGGCGCGTTGGTGATGCCATCCAACCATCTCATCCTCTGTCATCCCCTTCTCCTCCTGCCTTCAATCTTTCCCAGCATCGGGGTCTTTTCCAATGAGTCAGCTCTTCGCATCTGGTGGCCAGAGGTTTGGAATGAGGACTCACTGGGCAGACAATGCTGGCCGGACGCTTGTCCCGCCAGGAACACGGCTGGCACTCAGCCCACGGCCCCTGTACCGCGAGGCTGCAGGTCGCTGTTGGGAGGGTCTCTCTTGCCTTGAAACCAAGCAGGCGCTCTTTGTCATCAGCTCACTCAGCCCCCTTCCCTCCGTCCCTTAATTCACGCTGGGTCAGCCCGACTCCAAATGAATCTGCGTGGCCCAACCTCCGCTGTGACTGCGACTTTAAAACCCAAAGTGCAACCCCCAGACAGGAAGACCACAGCCTGCAGATGATGGACCCGGAGGCTCACAGCACGTTTCCTATGTCTGGGGAGTCGACGTGCTCTCTGGGTTCTAACTGCTGACAAGTAACATCCTCAATAGTCTTCCCAGGTGCTCAGGGGTAGAGACCCTGCCTGCCAACGTAGGCAACGCGGATTTTATCCCCGGGTGGGGAAGGTCCCCGTGGAGGAGGGCATGGCAACCCACTCCAGTGTTCTTGCCTGGAGTATCCTATGGACAGAGGAGCCTGGCGGGCTACAGTCCATAGGGTTGCAAAGACAAGACTGAGTTGTGAACATTTTGATTTTATTTTTATTTTTCCCTGGTGACTCAGTAGCAAAGGACCCGCCTGGCAATACAGGAGACATAAGTTTCATCCCTGTATGGGGAAGATCCCCTGGAGAAGGGCATGGCAACCCACTCCAGTATTCTTGCCTGGGAAATCCCATGGACGGAGGAGCCCGGTGGGCTGCAGTCCATGGACTCGCGAAAGAGTCAGACACAGCTTAGCGACTGAAAATCAGCAACAAGATTGTCTTCAGCCCACGCGGTTGCTGAAGTCAGACAAGATTTTGCTGGAGCCCTGCTGTAACAGACACCTAGGCAAAACTGGGTCTCTCAGAAATTCACGCCTTTGGGGGTTGCATAAAGATTGTTACTTGCTCGCCGACTCTTTGCGACCCCGTGGACTGCAGCCCGCCAGGCTCCTCTGTCCGTGGGATTCTCCAGGGGAGGGTACTGGAGTGGGCTGCCGCGCCCTCCTCCAGAGGATCTGCCGGACCCAGGGATCGAACCCAGTCTCTTGCATCAGAGGCGGATCATTTTACCATCTGAGGCACCGGGGAAGCCCGTGGATTGACTACAACAGTTTGCTTTCTGGAGCCTTCCTGTAGGAGGCGGGGGAAGCACAGTTTCCAAACAGCCAGGTGCTTGGGGCCGCTGGAGGATTTTCCTCCGTTGCAGCGGGCTCACACTCAGCGCTTTTCACAGCTTACCCACTTATGCAAATCGACACCAGCGGGGCGGCTTCAGAAGTCGATGTTGATTCATTTATGCAACACCTTCCACTCTGTTGATTCAACGCATCGGAGCAGCAGAAGTTACTGACGTGTTCGTTTCTGCTCCGGCTGCCGCCCCTGTGTTTACGGAACAGGCGGGAAGCGTGGGTTATTAATGCAGTCAAGTCAGGGGCGTGCCTCATGGACTGCAGCCCGCCAGGCTCCTCTGTCTGTGGGATTCTCAAGGCAAGAACACTGAAGTGGGGTGCCATGCCCTCCTCCAGGGGATCTTCCCAACTCAGGGATCAAACCCAAGTCTCCTCCGTCGGCAGGTGGGTTCCTTACCCCCGAGGCATCGGGGCAGCCCTAGGCCGGCCAGCCGATTTCTCTAAAACTGATCCATCCGCCTGGCTCTCTGGGGTCAGATGAGCATGCCTCCCCAGGGTCCACACAAGTAGGTCCCCGTGGTGGTCTCAAGTCTCTTTTTCTGCAAGCATGAGCATAAGCAGCTTCTACAGGGACGTTTCTCTGTGAACAGCCCTCCGTCTAGTGGAATGAGAGTTTTGCAGGAGAGTCTCGGGGAGTCTTACCACGGATGGGGTCCCAGGAGCCTGCTTCTTCAGCGGCCCCTTGATCTGGCAGGGAGTTCTCCCACTTGAGACGACCTGCCTCATTATTTGCAGACTTTAAGCTTTTTGTGTTGTATCGGGATACAGCTGATTAATGGCCTTCCCAGATGGCGCTGGTGGTGAAGACCCCGCCTGCCAGTGCAGGAGACGCAAGAGACGTGGGATCAACCTCTGGGTCGATAAGACCCCCCTGGAGGATGGGATGGCATTCCCCCTCCAGTATTCTTGCCAAGGACAGGGGAGCCTGTTGGGGCTACAGCCCGCGGGGTCGCAAGCGACTGAACACGCATCTTCAGCTTTATATCCATCTGTATATCTGTATCATGCGTACATCTACATTTGCTCACCTATATATCAAAACCGTTGGAGAAGGAAATGGCAGCCCTCTGCGGTATTCTTGCCTGGAGAATCCCAGGGACAGAGGAGCCTGGCGGGCTGCCGTCTGTCGGACACGGCTGAAGCGACTTGGCGGCCGCAGCAGCAGCAGCAGCGTATCAACACCATCTACATGTCTGTCACGCCTCATCATACCTTTGCATCATCTGTATGTCTGGTCATCACATCTACATCGTCATATATCTGTTCCATCCATTTACGTATCATGTCTACATCGTCATGCATCTGCACCGTCTATGTATCTACGTATCACATCTATATCACCCATATATCTATACCATGTATAAAGCTGTTTATGACATCTCTATTATCATATAGCCACACCATCTATAGCTGTCATTTATCTATTTGCCATGTCTATATCTTCATATATCTATACCATCTATATATCTATTTATCATGTCTATATCTTCATATATCTATACCATCTATGATCTATTTATCATGTCTATATCATCATATATCTACACCATCTATGATCTATTTATCATGTCTATATCATCACATATCTACACCATCTATGATCTATTTATCATGTCTATATCATCACATATCTACACCATCTATAATCTAGATACCCAGCATAAAATCTGTCTCTTATACACATCTAGATGTGTATAAGAGACAGGTCTATATCTTCATATATCTATACCATCTATATATCTATTTATCATGTCTATATCTTCATATATCTATACCATCTATGATCTATTTATCATGTCTATATCATCACATATCTACACCATCTATAATCATGTCTATATCATCATATATCTATACCATCTATCATCTATTTATCATGTCTATATCATAATATATCTACACCATCTATGATCTATTTATCATGTCTATGTCATCATATATCTATACCATCTATATATCTATTTATCATGTCTACATCTATATCATCCACATATATATATGTAATTTATATATCTATTTGTCATGTCTATATACTTATATGCAGAGTACATCATGTGAAATGCCAGGCTGGATGAAGCACAAGCTGGAATCAAGATTTCCGGGAGAAATATCAGTAACCTCAGATACACAGATGACACCACCCTTATGGCAGAAAGTGAGGAAGAACTAAAGAGCCTCTTGATGAAAGTGAAAGAGAAGAGTGAAAAAGTTGGCTTAATGCTCAACATTCAGAAAACGAAGATCATGGCATCTGGTCCCATCACTTCATGGGAAATAGATGGGGAAACAGTGGAAACAGTGTCAGACTTTTTTTGGGGGGGCTCTAAAATCACTGTGGATTGTGATTGCAGCCATGAAATTAAAAGATGCTTGCTCCTTGGAAGAAAAGCTATGACCCACCTAGACAGCATATTAAAAAGCAGAGACCAACAAAGGTCTCATGACTTTGCCAACAAAGGTCCATCTACTCAAAGCTATGGCTTTTCCAGTAGTCATGTATGGATGTGAGAGCTGGACCCAAAAGAAGGCTGAGCGCTGAAGAACTGATGCTTTTGAACTGTGGTGCTGGAGAAGACTCTTGAGAGTCCCTTGGACTGCAAGGAGATCCAACCAGTCCATCCTAAAGGAAATCAGTCCTGAATAATCACTGGAAGGACTGCTGCTGAAGCTGAAGCTCCAATGCTTTGGCCACCTGATGAGAACTGACTCATTGGAGAAGACCCTGATGCTGGGAAAGATTGAAGGCAGGAGGAGAAGGGGACGTCAGAGGATGAGATGGTTGGACAGCATCTCCGACTCGATGGACATGAGTTTGAGCAAGCTCCAGGAGGTGGTGATGGACAGGGAGGCCTGGCGTGCTGCAGTCCATGGGGTCGCAAAGAGTTGCACACGACTGAGCGACTGAACTGAACTGAACGGAACATCCATAAAATTCTTTTGCCAGTGAGCCGCCTGGGAAGGGCTATGGCAGTGATTTCTATCCCGGATCTGCTGGTCTTTCACCATGTCTCACCATCTCTGAATCTTCACCTGTATCTCTCTCTCTCTGCATATCACGTCTAATGTAACACACGCTTACAGCACGTGTGCGCCCTCAGTCATGTCCCACTCTCCTCGACCCCATGGACGGTGGCCCCCCCGGCTCCTCCGTCCACGGGATACTCCAGGCAGGAACACTGGAATGGGTTGCCCTTTCCTTCTCCAGGACATCTTCCCAACTCAAGGACTGGACTTGAGTCTCTTCCATCTCCTGCATTGCCAGGCGGATTCTTTGCCACGATGCCACCGTCTCTACCTGTAAACCCCTGCATGTGATCTGTGAAGAACTGTAATAACACCGACACCCCGCCACCTATGTGCACATGTATCTGCATCTAATCCACCCATCCCTGTGCCCAGGGCGCCTTCCCCGCCGGCTGCGGTCATGCAGACAGTCACCACCCCATCCTTCCGTCTTTCCGCCTCGCCAGCTTGTCCACAGCAGACGTGACGAACCTCCCACATGGAAGGTGGAAGTCACTGAGAAATGCTGAGATGCAATTACACCTTTGTAACTTAGGAAACAATGCTGACAATGAATAAAATCCACTTAATTTTAACCCAGGCCTAAAGCCTGGAGGGTTGTTTTTTTTTTCCTAAACCCTCATTTCTAGGACCTTCTAGTGGTTTTTAAAAGTAGGAAAAATATTAATCGGTATAATCCACGGATCTCCTTTGTGGGGAGAAACGAGCAATTTAGCTACTATAAGGCTAAGTGGGCGCTTGTTATTTTGTTTATAACCGACTAATTTCGGCCCATGCAATCAGCAGGTTAAAGCAGTTAATTGGAGGGGCAGGTTTAATTTTATTTGGCTCTCATTTCTGATCTGAGGCGGTGTTCCAGGAGCGTGCGTCTGAAACGCTGCTCTGGGCTCCCTGGAAATGCTGTGTTCTCCTAGCTCGTGTCTCTGAGTCAGCGGTCAGGGTTGAGCTCACCCGGCCCAGGTGCAGGTCACGGAGCCTGCCGCAGTCACACCTGACCCAGGTGGGCAGCGTCAGTCACTAACACGCAACCTTGGTCCATATACTGTGGCTCCCTGCTGACGGTAACAATCAGGTTAGTCCCTCTGTCCTGTCTGATTCTTGGCAACCCACGGACTGTAGCCCACCAGGCCCTGCTGTCCATGGGATTTCCCAGGGAAGACTATTGGAGTGGGTTGCCATTTCCTTCTCCAGGGGATGTTCCCGACCCCGGGATCCAACCTGGGTCTCCTGCACTGCAGACATACACACCATTGCCTGTGTCCGCACATAAACACATGTTATAGATGTCTAATATAGACGTACATCTGCGACACGTATGCATATATAGCATCCTCTACGTATACATGTAACGCCTGTATATTCCATTTTGTCTGTCTTTACCGTCTGAGCCACCTGGAAAGCCCCCACAGTTGACGCACTCAGGGTCAGAAAAAATGATCTATCTTGCGGTCACTGCTCACTGATTTTGGGGGGCTTTGTTTCTCAGTACTAGGAACTTCTGTATTCGAATCAGTTCCGTAAGTCATTTCATTATACTTGCAGTTCAAATGTGTGGTCAGTATGCCTGTCAATGGACAGCAAAAGGGTTAGTCGCTCAGTCGTGTCCGACTCTGTGCGACCCCACGGACTGCAGCACGCCAGGCCTCCCTGTCCATCACCAGCTCCCGGAGCTTGCTCAAACTCACGTCCATCGAGTCGGTGACGCCATCCAGCCATCTCATCCTCTGTCGCCCCCTTCTCCTCCCACCCTCAGTCTATCCCAGCATCAGGGTCTTTTCCAGTGAGTTGGCTCTTTGCATCAGGGGGCCAAAGGACTGGAGTTTCAGCTTCAACATCAGTCCTTCCAATGAACACCCAGGACTGAGCTCATTTAGGATGGACTGGTTGGATCTCCTTGCAGTCCAAGGGACTCTCAAGAGTCTTCTCCAGCACCACAGTTCAAAAGCATCCATTCTTTGGCACTCAGCTTTCTTTACAGGCCAGTAAATTGGCACAGTCGCTGCGTTTTTGAGGCTTGCTGTTCTTGCGTCAAACTCGTAATTTCTTTTTTCTTTTTTTGATGTGGACCATTTTAAGCTTTTAAGGAATTTGTTACAATATTGCTTCTGTTGTCTGTATTTTGGCCACGAGGAATGTCACATCTTAGCCACCTGACCAGGGATTGAACCCATATACCCGGCATTGGAAGTCTTATACATATAAATTTAGACACACACACACATGTATCCATATTAAACATGTGTGTAAATTTATATCCTATATATAATATATACTACTAGCTCAGCTTAGTCACTCAGTCGTGTCCGACTCTTTGTGACCCCATGGAATATATACTATATCTACGTACAATTTTTGTGAATAAAAACATAAATTTCTTGCATGTATATATGTATGTTATATATACATATGCAACAATATCCAACATGCAAATACACATATATGTCATATATATACACGAAAGAGGTTCTACGTGGATATGCATGTACTGTATATGCAAATGAGACATACACACCGTTGCCTGTGTGCGCACACAAACACGTTATAGATGTCTAATATAGACATGCATCTGTGACATGTATGCATATATAGCATCCTCTACGTATACATGTAACGCACGTATATTCCATTTTGTCTGTCTACAATAACGCACTTACAAATATGTACTCTATATGTGTCCCTAGGACGTCCCTGGTGGGTCAGATGGTAAAGAGTCTGCCTACGATGCGGGAGACCTGGGTTCAATCTCTGGTCGGGAAGATCCCCCTGGAGGAGGGCATGGCAACTCACTCCAGTATTCCGGCCTGCAGAATCGCACGGATGGAGAAGCTTGGCGGGCTACAGTCCATGGGGTTGCAAAGAGTCGACACGACCTAGCAATTAACTCTTATGTATCCACGTACACAGCATCGTCTACGGCCACACCACTACCCCCCTGGACGCGCCTGATCTTGTTCCATCTTGGAAGCTAAGCAGGGTTGGGCCTGGTTAGTACTTGGATGGGAGAACGCAGATACCCAGCATAAAATCCACCATCCATACACACACACGCAAAGGCCAGTCTGTATGCATACCTTGTGCATATGTCTCAATCTCTCCCATTCCATACAGAAACACAATGTATATGGTAAGCATATGCTTATTAAAATCTATATATATAGACATAATTGTGTTATACAGAGATACATAAAATATGTTATATATATGAACATGTATATAATGCATATAAAATATTACCTACGTACATTATACTTTATATAATGTGTATAAAATATGTTATATAATGAACATACATATATAGTGTATATACTATACAGGAGGAGTAGTTTACTCCCTAAGTCGTGTCCAACTCTTCCAACCCCATGTCCAGGCTCTCTGTCCATGGGATTCCCCAGGCAAGAATACTGGGGTGGGTTGCCATTCCTTTGTCCAGAGGATCTTCTCCAGCATATACTATATATAGATTATAGAGGCCTGGCGTGCTGCAATTCATGGGGTCGCAAAGAGTCGGACACGACTGAGCGACTGAACTGAACTGATAGTATATATATTACATATATTGTGTACATATAATGCATATGTACATAAAAAGGAAACCAACCCTGAATATTCGTTGGAAGGACTGATGCTGAAACTGAGACTCCAATACGTGGGCCACGCAATTCGAGGACCCGATTCGTTGGAAAAGACCCTGATGCTGAGCAAGATGAAAGGGAGGAGGAGAAGGGGACGAGAGAGGATGAGGTGGCTGGATGGCATCACCGACGTAACGGACGTGAGCTCGGGTAGGCTCTGGGAGTTGGTGATGGACAGGGAGGCCTGGCACGCTGCGGTCCGCGGGGGTGGCAGGGAGTCGGACACGACTGAGCGGCTGAACAGCAAGGTATAAAAAGACACGGGTGACACCGACCTCTCTCCACCTCTCTCTCTGTGTCCCTGTTTCCTTCTTGGAGAGCAGACAGTTCAGAAGGCCTCACAGGCATCCAGTTCCGCGTGAGCCAGCCACACTGGCCCTGGGGTCCCTGCCCTGAGAGGGAGCGTCTGCAGCTGGGTGAGG
>SJYT01081339.1:832636-867022 GCA_006410635.1 Cephalophus harveyi | reverse complement strand
TCTGCCTGTTCCAGACATTTCCTACCCACGCAGTCACGCACTGAGCGTCCTTCTCTGCCTGCTTCTCTCACTGAGCAGCCTGTGTTCCGGGTCCATCCACGCTGCACCCTGGGTCAGGGCTCCACTCCTTTTCATGGCTGCGTGATATTCCACTGCACGGATGGACCACATGCTGTTTATCCATCGCCCATCCATCCTTTGTCACCCATCCATCCACCCATCATCCATCCATCCACCTACCCACATAACCATCCGTCCATCCACCTTCCCACTTACCCATCCATCCATCAATCCATCCACACAACTACTTACCCACCCATCCATCCATCCACATATCCACTTACCCATCCATCCATCTATCCACATACTCACCGATTCATCCACCCATCTATCCCTCCATCCATCCACCTACCTACTTACCCATCCATCCATCTATCCACTTACCCACTTACCTACCCATCCATCCATCCACATATCCACTTACCCATCCATCCATCTATTCACATACTCACCGATTCATCCATCCATCTATCTCTCCATCCATCCACCTACCCACTTACCCATTCATCCATGTATCCACATATTCACTTATCCCATCCATCTATCCACCTACACACTTACCCATCCATCCATCCATCCATCCATCCATCCATCCACATACTCACCAATTCATCCATCCATCTATCCCTCCATCCATCCACCTACCCACTTACCCATCCCTCCAGATCCATCCACCTACACATTTACCCATCCATCCATCCATCCATCCACCTACCCACATAACCACCCATCCATCCACCTTCCCACTTACCCATCCATCCATCCATCCACATATCCACTTACCCATCCATCCATCCATCCACGTACACATTTACCCACCCATCCATCCATCCACCTACACATTTACCCATCCATCCATCCATCCACGTACACATTTACCCATCCATCCATCCATCCACCTACCCACATAACCACCCATCCATCCACCTTCCCACTAACCCATCCATCCATCCATCCATGCATCCACACAACCACTTATCCGTGTACCCACTTATATCCATCCATCCACCTACACATTTACCCATCCATCCATCCATCCACGTACACATTTACCCATCCATCCATCCATCCACCTACCCACATAACCACCCATCCATCCACCTTCCCACTAACCCATCCATCCATCCATCCATGCATCCACACAACCACTTATCCGTGTACCCACTTATCCATTCATGTATACTTGGGTTGTTTGCACTTTTTGGTGCTTTGAATGTGTTAGGGTTCTCCAGAGAAACAGAACCGATAGGCGATTTTATATATGTAACGAGGAACACAATACACTCTAGCGTGGAACGAAACAGAGCTTAACCCACCCATATCTATGGGTGTCATATCCACAGGCATCAGACCTCTGTCTCTGCATCTCAGAATTCAACCAGTCTCAGCATGCGCGGCCTGTAACATTTAGGCTTGAAAAATACTTATGTCTAAGTGGAGCCACACAGTGTCAGCTATATTGCTCTAAGGTCTAACCATAGAATAAGATACGCATTAGAGAGTTATACAGAGGACATTATTATATATATTTATTTACCTATCCATCCATCCATCCATCCACATACTCACCGATTCATCCATCCATCTATCCCTCCATGCATCCACCTACCAACTTACCCATCCATCCATCCATCCACATCTCCACTTACCCATCCATCTATCCACATACTCACCGATTCATCCATCCAGCTATCCCTCCATTGATCCACCTACCCACTTACCCATCCATCCATCTATCCACATACCCATTTAGCCACCCATTCATCGACCTATCCATTTACCTATCCATCCATCCATCCACATACTCACCGATTCATCCATCCATCTATCCCTCCATGCATCCACCTACCCACTTACCCATCCATCCATCTATCCACCTACCCACTTACCCATCCATCCACATATCCACTTACCCATCCATCTATCCACATACTCACCGATTCATCCATCCATCTATCCCTCCATCGATCCACCTACCCACTTACCCATCCATCCATCCATCCATCCACCTTCCCACTTACCCATCCATCCATCTATCCACCTACACACTTACCCATCCATCCATCCACACACTCACCAATTCATCCATCCATCTATCCCTCCATCCATCCACCTACACACTTACCCATCCAACCATCCATCCACCTACACACTTACCCATCCAACCATCCATCCATCCACCTACCCACATAACCACCCATCCATCCACCTTCCCACTAACCCATCCATCCATCCATCCACACAACCACTTATCCGTGTACCCACTTATCCATTCATGGATACTTGGGTTGTTTGCACTTTTTGGTGCTTTGAATGTGTTAGGGTTCTCCAGAGAAACAGAACCGATAGGCGATTTTATATATGTAATGAGGAACACAATACACTCTAGCGTGGAACGAAACAGAGCTTAACCCACCCATATCTATGGGTGTCATATCCACAGGCGTCAGACCTCTGTCTCTGCATCTCAGAATTCAACCAGTTTCAGCATGCGCGGCCTGTAACATGAGGAACACAATACACTCTAGCGTGGAACGAAACAGAGCTTAACCCACCCATATCTATGGGTGTCATATCCACAGGCGTCAGACCTCTGTCTCTGCATCTCAGAATTCAACCAGTTTCAGCATGCGCGGCCTGTAACATTTAGGCGTGAAAAATACTTATGTCTAAGTGGAGCCACACAGCTATATTGCTCTAAGGTCTAACCATAGAATAAGATACGCATTAGAGAGTTATACAGAGGACATTATTATATATATTAATCTTATGCTATGAGACGGAGCTGTGTAGCTCTTCATTAGACGGAACTCTTCATGGCAAGACCGTCATTAGCTCTTCATTATAAGACCTCCCACATGGTTTTGTTCATTCTGGTTTTTTTTTGGGGGGGGTCACGTGTATGGAGGACCTTAGCCCTCCCTGACCAAGGGTTGAGCCCACGTTCCCTGCAGCAGGAGAGAGGAGTCGGAACCACTGGCCAGCTGGAGAGGGCCTCCCTCGTGTTTTAAAGCCTTGCTATTGGGTTGGCCAGAAAGGCATGGTGTGGGTGTGTGTGTGTGTCTCAGTAGCTCAGTCATGTCTGACTCTCTGCCACCCCATGGACGGTAGCCCACCAGACTCCTCTGTCCCTGGGATTCTCCAGACAAGAATACTGCAGTGGGGTGCCATTTCTTCCTCCAGGGGATCTTCCCAACCCAGGGATCAAACCCACACACACTCACATGTTTTAAAGCATTTCTCTTGGCTTGGCCAAACAGATTGGGTTTTCTCCGCAAGACATCATGGAAACACCTGAACGAATGTTTCAGCCAGCACAGTATTCTCAATTTGAAAATCTTTTAAGTTAAATGAAAAGCAGTTGGGAGGCGGGGAGTCCACTTTTCAAAACTGAAGCACAACCCACCTGCTATAAACACCCAGCTGCCTCACTCAAGGACCTTAGCGCTTGAAAGGGAGCAAGACGTCTCTCCTCTGGTGCCTCCACGTCCTGTGAACTCAGGGGGAAAGCAAGGAACTCAAGCCGGTCGCCCCTCAAATTGTCACCGTGCACACACATCAGCTCTGGGCCTTTAATATTCAACAGCGAGCCCGCCGGTCGCCTACAAATTTCTATTATAATGAAAAAGGAGATCTATGCGTTGGTAAATATAATAGGTGTCAGGGTAAATGTTTGTCAGGAGGAGCGTGCTCGCGACAGACCCGTATCTACATACGAACGGGAGCCTCTCAGAAGGGTGCTCACTCCCTCCACAGCTGCTCCGTCACCCGCCGAGACGTGCTTTATGTATTCAGCGCTCCGGCGGTCTGAAGTGGGGAGAGGAAAGCGCCCCTGGCAAGTCGGGTCTCTCAAACCCTGCGTGCATTTTAAAATGCACTTAGCAAGCACCATGACTCCCGGACATATGATTTACTGCAAATCGAGTTTCCATATCTGCGCCTCGGAGCAGCAGCATTTTCATCACGGCCCAGGACGGGTACTTAGGGGAGGAGACTCTCGGCTGGATGAGATCCCATCGAGGGGAATAATCGTCCTGAGGGACGCGGTTGCTGCCTGAGAAGAGGGATGGAGACCCGCCTAAATTAATGTTGGGATGAGGAATCTCTCTGTAACCAAGGAACCTGAGGGTGAAGGCTTGGGGTTCTGCTGCTCGGAAACGAGCGAAACGAGGGGCGCGTTGCACCCGTCGCTCCCCGGCATCCGGGGGCACGTAATAAATTGTGGGTGCTATTGATTACCTCTGTTCCTATCCCGGGAATGGCGGCGGCACCTCGCAAAAGCTTACCCAGACTCCATCCACTGGTTAGAAGGCGTTCACGCTCTGGCTTAATCACGTCCCGCTCTGTGACCCCACGGACTCCAGTGTTCCTGCGTTCCCAGGTGGTAAAGAATCCTCCTGCCAAAGCAGGATGCATCAGAGACACGGGCTTGATCCCTGAGGTTTAAATAGGGGCGTCCCTGGCGGCGCGGATGGTAAAGAATCTGCCTGTGATGCTGGAAACCTAGGTTCAGTCCCTGGGGGTGGGAAGATCCCCTGGAGACGGGAACGGCAACTCACTCCAGCTTCCTTGCCTGGAGAATCCCATGGACAGAAGAGCCTGGCGGGCTACAGCGGTCCACGGGGTCACGAAGAGTCAGACCCTCCTGCAGCAACCCAGCACGCACACATGCAAGGTTCACAGCAGCTGTTTACAATAGTCAAGACACAGAAGCAAGCCAAATGTCCCTCAGAGAAAATTAATTGAAAACATATTTCCTTAATTAAAAAAAAAAGGGATGAACAGAGGGTATCTCACATACACACACACAGAGAGAAAAAGAGAGGAATATTACGCAGCCACGAAAAGGATGATATAATGCAATTTGTAGCAACATGGACGGGCCTAGAGATGACCATACTGAGTGAAGTAAGTCACACAGACAAACACTCATCTCTTTGGTCGACGATCCTCCTGTGTTTCACGTCCGTGGTACAGCAGGCGGAGGCTGACTTCCAGGTCATGGGTGGGGCTCAAGGAGAGGGGTGTGGAGATTAAGCCCAGCACCAAAAGGGAGACTGCAAGGGCCGGAGGACAGGGTGAAGGGGCAGCTTGGGGCTGGGGTGGATGGAACACGCAGAGAGGCCTGCATGGCGAGCTCTGGCAGAGACAGCGGAGGGATCTGGCCACAGGGTCCCTGTGTTAGACGGCCACGCATACATCCTCACCACTGAATGCTGACTTCACCAGCCCTCACGGAACCAAGAGAGTCGGTTCCTACATTGCTGTTCTTGTTCAGGCGCTCAGTTGTGTCCGACTCTTTGCAACACCATGGACCGCAGCACGCCAGGCCTCCCTGTGCATCACCATCTCCCGGAGCTTGCTCAGACTCATGTCCATCGAGTTGGTGATGCCATCCAGCCATCTCATCCTCTGTCATCCACTTCTCCTCCCACCTTCAATCTTTCCCAACATCAGGGTCTTTTCCAGTGAGTCAGCTCTTTGCATCAGGTGGCCAAAGGATTGGAGCTTCAGCTTCAGTGAATATTCAGGGATGATCTCCTTTAGGATGGACTGCTTGGATCTCCTTGCAGTCCAAGGGACTCTCGAGCGTCTTCTCCAACACCACAGTTCAAAGGCATCAACTCGTCAGCACTCAGCCTTGGGGATGGATTCTCACATTCATACACGCAGAGCTGAGGGTATGCCAGGCACCTCCTGGGGGGCACACGCGTGTTTGATGAAACAGAACACGCTGTCTTGCAGGCGTCAGAGGGTGCATCAGCCCGGGACTGAAGGCCTTCGTGCAAGCCTGGAAAGCAGCCAGCCCCTTGGACCCTGGGCACCGCCATCCTGCCCCAGGCTCCCAACGCCCTCTCGGAGGATCCCACAGGTCTGGGTGGCCCTGCGCACAGTGGAGGCTTGCTGGAAAACACGTCTTTTATTGTCCTTTTCCCCATCCAAGTCTCTGCTCCCTACGGCTGCCCGTGGTTTCCTGGAACCACTTCTCCGACTGATGGCACCGGGGAGCTCACACAGGAAAACAGAAAATGAAACCAGCAGTGGCGTGCGCGGAACTGGCCCCGAGGCTCATCTCTGGCTCTTCCTGGGGGGGGTGTGGACAAGAGGTCCCACAGCCCGGGCCTCAGAGCCGTGGCCCGACCCCCCTCAGGGACTGGGGGCTCCACGCTCTACACGCCCCTCAAAAGCGCTCTCTCTGCTCCACCCGATTGCTTGCAAAACCGTCCGACTCTAAATTCGCTGACGAGTCTTGCTTCTTCCCTCGGACGCTCAGTCGTCTCCAACTCTTTGCAACCCCCTGGACTGTAGCCCGCCAGGCTCCTCTGTCCATGGGATTCTCCAGGCAACAATACCGGAGTGGGCTGCCATGCCCTCCTCCAGGGATCTTCCCGACCCAGGGATCAAACCCACATCTCCTGCAGTGGCAGAAGGGATCTTTACCACTGAGCCCTCACTAATGGGGCAACACCATTAAACGCCTTTGGCCAAAGTTTCCATCGACACAGTTTAGGGGGCAATTGGCGAGGCGGGGAAGCGGCGAACCTCTTGGTCGGGAAGATCCCCTGGAGGAGGGCGTGGCACCCCACTCCAGTACTCTTGCCTGGAGAATCCCATGGACAGAGGAGCCTGGCGGGCTGCAGTCCACGGGGTCGCAAAGAGTCGGACACGACTGAACGACTAACCTTTCCGTCTTCCCTCACTTGGCTCCGTTTCAGTTCCCTGGGAGTCCCCACGTGTCCCACCTCCCAAGATCAACGTAATTACAGACTCCTCTCTACCTCCTGATCTGCCGGGACAAGAGCACAGCCACAACGGGCTCCATTTGGACGAGAACTTGGAGTCAGGGTCTCCCATCTCCTCTGCGAGGTCATCTGCAATTCAACTTCTCCGTTTCGCTTGAACATTAAAAAAAAAAAAAAAGAAAAAAATATTACAGCCCCGCTCTACTAGGCGTTTAATGAAAACAGAACCGCTCGCTCAGCTAGGCAGCCCTGTGCAGGCAACGTGCTAATAAGGAGCAGATGCCCGCCATGACCCAAACCCGCTTTTTTTTTATTATTATTATTGAAAAAACGGGACCCACAAAGGCACTCTGTAAGTTGTTTCATAAGGACTTAATTTTGCTCGGCAATAACAGGGCCATTAAATCTGCTTAGAGTGGGGATTACAAGAAAACAGGAATCGCTTATTCCCCGTTGCCCCTTGCCTTCTGGCAGCACAAACTCCCACTGCCCTGGAAAGAGGGTGGGAGGCGGAGAAGGGCAGGGACCGGTGCCCTTCACCAGTGCTTCAGTCTTAACTGTCCCATTCCCCAGCGTGAGCCCGAAGTCAGGCTCGCTGAGGTCCTGTTCAGTCGCTTAGCTGTGTCCAACCCTTTGCAATCCCATGGACTGCAGCACGCCAGGCTTCCCTGTCTTTCACCACCTCCAAGAGCTCGCTCAAACTCATGTCCATCGAGTCCGTGATGCCATCCAACCATCTCATCCTCTGTCGTCCCCTTCTCCTGCTTTCAAGAATCAGGGTCTTCAAGCATCAAGCATTTCCGAGCCATCAGGGTCTTCTCCTATGAGTCAGCTCTGCAAATCAGGTGGCCGAAGCACTGGAGCCTCACTGTAGTTTAAGGACAAGATGGACCATAGAAAACAAACATCACAGACCATCAAAAAAGAAAAGTGGGTCATTGACTTGAAAATAAAAATTTCAAATTATATGTATATATATATCTCCATCCAGGTATATATATATTCACCTGGAGAATTCAACGGAGTAACTGAACTCATGTAGGAAAAACATGTAGTAAGCAAAGTTAGACACGTGTTTCAGCAGCTCCTGGTTCACAGTTAAATGGCGAGATGAGAAAAGTTTGTCCTAATTCATAAGAGGGCTTCCCAGGTGACTCAGATGGTGAAGAACCGACCTGCCAATGCAGGAGGCTCTGCTTTGATCCCTGGGTGGGGAAGATCCCCTGGAGGAGGGCAGGGAACCCACTCCAGTGTTCTTGCCTGGAGAATCCCACGGACAGAGGGGCCTGGCGGGCTGCAGTCCATGGGGTTGCAAAGACTCGGACACGACCGAGCGATGACCAACAATAACAGCAGCAGATGGACACGTAGTTGGCATGCTCTCAGACAGATCCCGGAGCCCAGTGGGCTGCCGTCTGTCGGGTCGCACAGAGTCGGACACGACTGAAGCGACTTAGCAGCAGCCGTAGCAGCAGATAGATCCTTGGGTGCCGGGGCATCCCATGCTGGTCTTCATTTCTGTTTTCCTGATGACGAACGATGCTGGCCGTCTTTGCACGTACTCGTTTGCCATCCACGTGCCTTCTTTGGTGAAGGATCTCCTCCCATCAACTGCCTTTTCTTCCTCTTGTTTCAGAATTATCTGTGTTAGGGTTGTTATCCAGAGTACGAAGCCGTCGTCAGTCCTACCTGTTGCAAACAGCTTCAGACCGTGTCTTGCCTTTTTGTTGCCTTAACTGTGATGTCCAAAGGCCAAAAAAAAAAAAATTATATTCTTAATAATGTCACCTTTATCACCTCTAAACAGAAATAGTGATTGCATCTTCTGGAGTCTACGGAAGAAATCACTGCTTAAACCAGGGTCAAGAGGGCGTGAGGAGCAGGGGGCACCTGAGGATGGGATGGTTGGATGGCATCACCGGCTCGATGGACATGAGTTTGTGCAAGCTCTGGGAGCTGGTGATGGACAGGGAGGCCCGGCGTACTGCGGTTCATGGGGTCACAAAGAGTCGGACACGACGGAGCGAGTGAACAGCAACAGCAAAACAGGGTCACCAAGAGTTTTGCCTCTTCTTCTCAGTTCTATGTGTATTTCATTTTTTTTGAATATACAAAATTTAAATTTTTCTCTCATCAAACAGTCCTGTTTTTTTAAGATAACCAGATTTCTTTCATTTCTGTTGCTGACACCCTTGAGGGCAGAGGGTTGTCAATGCGTGCTCTATAGAATTATGGGGGTTTCGGCCTTCCCTGGTGGCTCACTGGTAAAGATTCCACTTGCCAACGCAGGGGACGCGGGTTCGATCCCGGGTCTGGGAACCAGTAAGCAAATAAAGTTATTTGGGACAGTCCATGGGGTCCCAGTGAGTTGGACATCACTGAAGAAGCAGCATACGCAGAGACGCAAGTGTTCACTAACCTTGCTGAGATCATCACTGACAATAGAGACCTATGTCGAATCGCCGTGCGACCGATACAATATTATATGTCAGTGAGATCATAAGAAAGCTAGAAAGAGAGAAATCAGTAAGTTTAAAGAGCAAAGATGAGGCTCAGGGGGCTGCTGTTGGGTGCATAGGAGTTCTTCACAGACACTATATACCCGCTCCCAGTTCACCAAGAGAGTGGGTTGCTCAAGATGAAAACTCCCTCAAGCCCTCCTGCACAGACTGGCAGACCTAGTGATCCCACTCCTGGGCATATACCCAGGAGAAAAGCATAATTTGAAAAGATACACGCACCCCGTGTTCACTGCAGGACTACAGACAAGAGCCGGGGCATGGAAGCAAGCTAAGTGTCCGTCAAGAGACGAGTGGATGAGGAAGACGAGGCGGCCCTTCTATGCCGTGGAATATTCCTCAGCCATAAAAAGAAGGAAATCATCCTTTATCAGCAACAGGAATGGACCTGGAGATGACCGCTCTAAGTGAGACAAGCCCGGCAAAGACAAACGTCGTCTTGAATCACACACGTGTGGGATATGAAGGAAAGTGATGCCGGGGAATTCAGGCCGCGGTCCAGTGGTTACGACTCTGAGCTTCCGTAGCAGGGGGCATCGGCTTGACGGCTGGTTGGGGAACTAAGATCCTTCACGCTGTGCAGCGCAGCCAAATTAAAAAAATAATAATAATAAAAGGAAAAAATTAAAAAAAAATTGAGATGGTACACGTGAACTTTTTACAAAACAGAAATAGACTCGCAGGCATAGAAAACAGACAGGATTACCAAGAGGAAAGAGATTGGGAGGGACAAAGGAGACAGGGGTTAATAGATAAAAACTATAACGTAAACTAGATAAGCAACAAGGGCCTTGTGTTCAGCACAGGGAACCTATATTCAACGTGTCTTGTAATAACATGTAGTGTAAAAAAATATATATATGTATGAAAAAGCAAAAAATATATATATATATATGCACAAATAACCAAATCACTTCACTGTACCCCTGAAACTAACACATTGTAAATCACCTCCGATATAAAATAAAAATTAAAAATAAATACAGAAGAGAAAGACGTCCCTTTGCTAGGAAAGGGAGTCTCTAAACACTCAAGCTTTCTGCAGATGAGACCCGCTGCTTGGCACAATCGGATGCCCTGGGGTCCTGACCTGTCTGTGGTCCGCGGCTGGACCGGATAAACCCTCCAGGGCGTCTCCGCTTCCCGCACGCTTCCAGGCCGAGAAACCTCTCCCGGCCCACGTTTATAGCGTCCTCCTGGTTTAGGGGCAATTACATAAAAACGTTTACAAGCCCTCCATAAAGAATTTAAAACTCTTGGAGAAAAGCCTGTGAATTAATCCGCGCTCCCCTTGGCGGGAAAGGCAGGGAGAGAGGGGGTGGGCCCCTGAAGCCACCTAGTGAGCCGAGAACAGCCCCCCTGGGATCCCCGGCCCGCAGCCGCCTGGACCGCAGCGCCCAGCTCCCGGGAGGCGGTGCTGGCTCTTCCAACCCACGAGAGGAGAGCCCACCGCTTTTCCAAGACCGTGGCACCCTCAACGCGGGGGAGCCTGTTCATGCCGCCTCCCCACTACGCGCCAGAATCCTTTATTTCCTTTAAAAAAAACCAAAACACGTTTGCCAAGCTCCTTCCTGATTCAAAAAGCTTGTCTCGCTGAGGTCTTGACCTGCCCGTCGGGAACTACATGTGGAAATATTCGGAGCAGCCCTGTCCTAAATAGCAGCTACTACGCAATTCAACAGCTTCTCTTCTGCGTATTTATCAGAAAAAAAAAAGAAAAAACAGTAAATCAAAAAGATGCGTGTGCCCTGACGTTCGTGGCAGCGTTATTTCACGGCAGCCGAGCCGTGGTGGCATCTTCGGCGTGTGTGTGAGCTCAGTCGTGTCTGACGCTTTGCAAACCCGTGGCATGTAGCCCCGCCAGGCCCCTCTGCCCACGGGGTTCTCCAGGAAAGAAACCTGCACTGGGGTGCCGTGGGTTGTCATTTCTTCCTCCAGGGGATCTTCCCCACCCAGGGGTCAAACCCACCGCGCCACCGGGGAAACCTGGAAGCTTCTCTAGTGCCCATCAATAGATGGATAGCTGGAGAAGGTATACAGGAAAATAGATAGATACAGATGATTAGGGTAAAGAGCTACTATATGCAATTACCTTATGTAGAAACAAATACATTAGATATATACAAGCATACATTAGATATTCCCTCCTATATATCATGTAGAAAGAAATATGTTATATATAGTATACATAAAAGAATAGTATATATATATAGTGTAGTATATACTTTGGAGAAGACAATGGCACCCCACTCCAGTACTCTTGCCGGGAAAATCCCACGGACGGAGGAGCCTGGTGGGCTGCAGTCCATGGGGTCGCTGGGAGTCGGACACGACTGAGCAACTTCGCTTTCACTTTTCACTCTCATGCATTGGAGAAGGAAATGGCAACCCACTCCAGTGTCCTTGCCTGGAGAATCCCAGAGACGGGGGAGCCTGGTGGGCTGCCATCTATGGGGTCGCACAGAGTTGGACATGACTTAGCAGCAGCAGTATATACTTATTCCCCTTCTATTCTACTATGTGAAGTGAAGTGAAGTGAAGTCACTCAGTCGTGTCCGACTCTTTGCGACCCCATGAACTGTAGCCTACCAGGCTCCTCCCTCCATGGGATTCTCCAGGCAAGAGTACTGGAGTGGGGTGCCATTGCCTTCTCCAGGGAATCTTCCCAACCCATGGATTGAACCTGGGTCTCCAGTATTCCAGGCAGATGCTTTAACCTCTGAGCCACCAGGGTATATACTATATATTCTATATATATATATATGAGAGACATTACTTTGCTAACAAAGGTCTGTTTAGTCAAACCTATGGCTTTTCCTGTATGGATGTGAGAGCTGGGCCATAAAGAAAGCTGAGCGCTGAAGAATGGATGCTTTTGCACTGTGGTGTTGGAGAAGGCTCTTGAGAGTCCCTTGAACTGCAAGGAGATCCAACCAGTCCATCCTAAAGGAAATCAGTCGTGAATATTCACTGGGAGAACTGGAGCTGACGTTTCAATACTTTCGCCACTTGATGCAAAGAGCCGACTCACTGGAAAAGACCGCGATGCTGGGAAAGATTGAAGGCGGGAGGAGAAGGGGGCGACAGAGGATGAGGGGGTTGGATGGCATCACCGACTCGAAGGACATGAGTTTGCCTAAGCTCTGGGAGTTGGTGATGGACAGGGAGGCCTGGTGTGCTGCAGTCCATGGGGTTGTAGAGAGTCGGACACGATTGAGCGGCTGAACGACAAAAAAAGGTGTTCAAGAGGTACGGAAAAATAATGACTCTTGGACTGCTTTAAGTCCTGGTGACAGGACTGGGGTGTGTGTGTGTGTGTGTGTGTGTGTGTGTGTAGATGCTCAGTTGTGTCCGACTCTTTGCAGTCCCCTGGACCACCTCGTCATGGGCCCCTCTGTCCATGGGAGTCTCCAGGCAAGAATCCTGGAGTGGGTTGCCATGCCCTCCTACAGGGGATCTTCCCTCCCCAGGAATTGAATCCTGGTCTCCCTCTTTGCAGGCAGATTCTTTACCATCTGAGCCACCTGAGAAGCCCAAGAGTTGCTGAAATTTTACCCTCAACCCTTTGACCAAATCCTGGAAGAGATGCCAGGATGCGTGAATACCTTCACCAACATCTCTGCAAACACCCTGCTCATCCGGGAGAGACAAGGGGAATCTGAAATGTTGGGGAACATTCCCGCAACCCCAGCCGAGCACGAAGCATGTCTCTGACTTCCCACTGTCTCTCCTTCTCTCTTGTCCCTCACTAAATTGAGATTTCTGTTCGAGCCTTCCAGAAACGAACGTCAGGGCCCCTGAAACCTGGCAGGCTCTTCTTAATTGGGCCAACATAAAAATCCGCATTCCAGCCGGTGATTACAGGCCTGCAGTTCATTTCGGTTCGTTATTACGTTCAGTGTGTCTTTACAGGAAAGCGCACGCACGGGGACGTTTTCTTACAGCGCGGGCATAAATAAGATCTGTTTCAGGTTAGCGAGAATATTGAGTCAGCTTGAACCCGCCCTGCACCTCCGGGAACCCTCGCTCAGAAGTTTAACAAAACGGAGCAGAAAGAACTTTGAGGGCCGGCATTCTTAAGAGTTTGCTTCAGCAGCCACGTAAATCTTGCTGGGCACGAACGCAGATAAATAAAAACCACACTCCAAGTATATGAAATCGGGCACGTTTCATGAGAGGCAAGCGCAGCCTGTGTTGGCTTCTAGTTTGAATTCCTTAAGGAAAAAAATATAAAAATAAAGAGCGAGAAGGGTTGTGGGAGGTGGAAGGACACGTGACAGGTTCTGCTGACCTTCCCTGGTCTCTTTCTGCCGTTGTGATGCGTGCTAAGTCGCTTCAGTCGTGTCCCACTCTTGGTGACCCCCTGGACTGCAGCCCGCCAGGCTCCTCTGTCCGTGGGATTCTCCAGGCAAGGATACTGGAGCCGGTGGCCACGCCCTCCTCCAGGGGATCTTCCCGACCTGGGGATCGAAGCCAGGTCTCCCCCGTTGCAGGCAGATTCTTTCCCATATTCCTTCCGTCCTTCCCAGGACCGCTTGTTGCAAGGTAACAATGCAAACGATAATCGTGGTGCCCGGCCAGAGTCGGTGGTTTCCGTGAGAGTGTTTCCCTAACTATCGGGCGTCCCTGGTGCCTCAGGGGTAAAGAGCCCGCCTGCCAGTGCAGGAGATGTGGGTTTGATCCCAGAGTGGGGAAGATCCCCTGGAGGAGGGCATGGCAGCCTTCTCCGGTATTCCAGCCTGGAGAGTCCCATGGACAGGGGAGCCTGGCAGATACAGTCCACGTGGTCACAGAGAGCTGGACACGACTGAGCAACTCCCTCACTACTGGGTTCAGGGCCACCCTTAGCCAGGAGGACTTCATCTCAGACCCTCCACTTTGTCACATCTTCAAAGACCCTGCTTCCTAGTAAGGTCCTGTGCCGAGGCCCCAGTTTTGGGCGACTCTCCTCACTCACGCCACAGCGTAACCCGGATCGTATGACCTTGTCAGGGATCTTTCCGCCTGCCTGCTAGCATCTTCCCAAACTGCTCAAGTCCGAGTCTCAGAGGCACCTGCTCCGTTTGCTTTCTCCATGTCATTTCTGCTATGATTTCTCCTCCTGCCTAACTGACGATAATCAGAGCCTCAAAATCTCCTCTTCCCTCGGAGAACTTTTTTTGTTTTTTGGATAAACACAGTATGATTATTTTTTCCTCATAGGAAATCCCCAAAGAGGATGTATGTGTGTCTACTTGCATTTGTGTATGTATTTTGGGTGTGGTTGGTAGGGTCTGGGGGCTGTGATATAAAATGTCACACTCATTTGACAGGTTATCCTAGGAGAAGGGGGTCAACGCCAAACCGTGCAAAGCAGTGTAATCAAAACGAACCACTTTGAGATCAGCTGTTTGATTTGGGGCAGAGAAGAAATTCTGAGCAAACAGCGACAGAGCCGTCTCAGGACCAATCAACGACCTACCGTGATGGGGCGATTGATATTCGACCGTCATTGATCCGAAATTCACTGATTACAGATTCCTAAGGGCAGAGGGGGCTTCCCCCAGTGGCTCAAGGGTAATGAACCCCCCTGCCAATGCAGGAGACCCCGGTTCGATGCCTGGGTCAGGAAGATCCCTGCAGGAGGGCATGGCAACCCACTCCAGGATTCTTGCCTGGAGAATCCCATGGACGGAGGAGCCTGGCGGGCTGCAGTCCACGGGGTCACAGAGAGTCGGACAGGACTGAAGCAACTTAGCACACATATGTGTGATTAAACGTCTCCTAGTTAATCTTCGCACACTCTCGGTTCACTTTTTTTTTTTTTTTTCATTCAGAAAGCAGCCTTCCTCTTTTATCATCTCTGTCTGACTCTTTTGTACAATGGAATTCTTGCAAACAGGTTGCGCTTCCAACATGCACAGTGGAACAAAGGGCATCGTGTCCAAGGAAAGAAGTGGGGGAGGGGGGAAAAAAAAAAGATCACAAAGTGCCCAAGCATTCTAGAGGAAAAAAATGCAGTCACAGATCCGGTGTAAATGACATCGGAGAACGCTGAGAACGGCGGGCTGCAGCTCGGAGGAGCGGGCGGGCGGCTGGAACCGATCTGGAGTTTTCCGTGATTGTAAACACATGTCCTGGGATCGGGAGGAGGAAGGGGCTGGAGGCGGGCGGGGTGGGGGGCGCGGAACGTGGCAGGGATCGACCACCCGGGCCAGCGGACGCCGCGCTCCCATCCGCAGCTGCTCTGGGACTTGAAAGGATTTCTGCGGTGCTGCTTAAGTGGGCAGCTGACAGCTGAGTGATTGAAAAAGGACTCCGTGCCCCCAGAAACGGGAGAGCAAGACAGGCACCGGGAACCAGGCACGTGTGGTTTCGGCATCGCGGCTGCCTAGGAAAAGGTAATTTATGGGCCCCTTAATAAAACCCAAGACGGGGCGTCTCTTCTCTGGCGGAAGAGAAATCACTGAGGATTCTCACAACACCTCATTGGGCTTGGGCGCGGAGGAAGGAATGCACGGGGTGAGCTTTCTTTAGGAGCCGTGTTTGGCGGTTTAAGTCTTGGAAAAGGTATCCTGTGAGGGCATATAAGATCTTCTGCCTGATTCTCACTCGAGATACACAAGTCTGCCTTCCGGCTGGAAATGCACGGAGCCAGGTGGGTCGACTATGAGAAATGTCCATGGACCAAGTCAGACCCCCTATCGCCCCAACTGTCCGCCACATCTGCTGCACTCTGACGAGGAAAATGCCCCCACGGGGACGTGGATTCATGTCACAGAAGCACCACAAAGGCTGCAAAGAATCTGAGACACCCCAGCTGTGATCCTTCTGCCTGCTGGCAGAGACCCATGAACCGTCCATGGCAGTGATGCAGGCACGATAGATAGTCAAGTTATACACACACAGTAAAAAAACCCTGAAGGGTGAGCACACGTAATGCCATCCAGCATATTGCGGGTGGGGGAGAAAAAAAAAAAAAAAGTCTAACCTCATTGCACAAAGTGGCTGCCGAAGCGCCACACATCACGCCCTCAAAATACGATTCCTAACAAGAAGGATGGGCGTGGCACCAAGGAGTTTTTCCCCTGTGCCTCTGTTGTTTGTGTTAGAGACTGTCCCAAGTCTCAGATTCACTTTGCTGTACAGCACCTCCAGGAGGCTTGCTGGGAGAAGCCCGGACGGAGGAGGCTGGTGGGCTGTATGGTCCATGGGATTTCACAGTTAGACGTGAGTTAGTGACTAAGCACTGATGCATGCATCGGTCATTATAGCATCACACAGAGTGTATTCTTTATCCTAAAATCCTCCGTGCTCCGCTGGTTCATCCCTCCCTTTCCCTGCTGACAACCACTGAGAATTCTTCGGTCCCCATAGTTTTGCATTTCCCAGAACATCACAGAGCTGGACTCACACCGTCTGTGGCCTTTTCAGACTGGTTTCTTTCACCTTCATTAAATGTATTTTAAGTTCCTCCATGTCTTGTCACGGCTTGACAGATCATTTCTTTTTTAGTGCTGAATAATATTCCATTAACTGGATGGACCACAGCTTATGCCTCACCGACTGAAGGGCATCTTGGTTGCTTTGGCGTCTTGGCAGTTAGGAACAGAGCTGCTTTAGACATCCATGTGCAGGGTTTTCTGTCAACAAAGTTTTCAACTCCTTTGGGGAAATACTAAGGAACTCGATGGCTGGGTGGTGTTGTCGTTCAGCCGCTCAGTCGTGTCCAGCTCTGCGCGACCCCATGGACTGCAGCACGCCAGCTTTCTCTGTCCTTAACTATCTCCTGGAGCTTGCTCAGACTCATCTCCATCAAGTCGGTGATGCCATCCAACCATCTCATCCTCTATCGTCCCTCTCTCCTCCTGCCTTCAATCTTTCCCAGCATCAGAGTCTTTTCTAATCAGTTAGCTCTTCACATCCAAAGTATTGGAGGTCCAGCTTCAGCATCAGTCCTTCCAATGAATATTCAAGGTTGATTTCCTTTAGGATGGACAGGTTGGATCTCCTTGCAGTCCAAGGGACTCTCAAGAGTCTTCTCCAACACCACAGTTTGAAAGCATCAGCTCTTCGGTGCTCAGCTTTCTTTATGGTCTCACATCCATACATGACTACTACAAGAACCAGTTTTTTTTTTTTTTAAGCTGCTCACTCGTGTCCAACTCTTTGCAACCTCATGGACTGTAGCCTATCAGGGTCCTCTGTCCATGGGATTTTCCAGGCCAGAGTGCTGGAGTGGATTGCCATTTCCTTCTCCAGGGGATCTTCCTGACCCGGGTCTCCCACATTGCAGGCAGATGCTTTACTGTCTGAGCCACATACCTTTGACTATATGGACCTTTGTCAGCAAAGTGATGTCTCTGCTTTTTAATATGCTGTCTAGGCTGGTCATCGGAGAAGGCAATGGCACCCGACTCCAGGACTCTTGCCTGGAGAATCCCATGGACGGAGGAGCCTGGTGGGCTGCAGTCCATGGGGTCGCTGAGGGTCGGACACGACTGAGCGACTTCACTTTCACTTTTCACTTTCCTGCATTGGAGAAGGCAATGGCAACCCACTCCAGTGTTCTTGCCTGGAGAATCCCAGGGATGGGGGAGCCTGGTGGGCTGCCGTCTACGGGGTCGCGCAGAGTCGGACACGACTGAAGTGACTTAGCAGCAGGTTGGTCATAGCTTTCCTTCCAACGAGCAAGAGACTTCTGCTGGATTACAAACTTTTTCTTTCCTACAGAAGAAAATGAATTTCATGAGACAGACTCCAAACAACTGTATCTTGATGTGCCGAGGGGGCAATTTCAGATGACCTGCTGGGGCATTTTAGTGTTGAAAACTCATTTTCTGTGAAAACTCCCCAATTCTCTCACCATCCACCTAATTTCCTACTACACTTCAACCCACAAGCATAAGCTTGGAGAGAGAAGACTGGTGTTCTTAGTGGGGATGCTCACCAGGCTGACGAGGAGAAGGATTAACTGTATAACCTGTTACCTTAAATACAGATGTTAGAATTTTTAAAGCAAACGCTGAAAGTGGAGGAAGAGGAGGAATTACTTCCAAACTGTTAAAGATGCAACTAAAGCAGAAGATGGCAAGACACAAGAAAAAAAATTTTTTTAAAGCAGGAACACCGTGGAATACAGAATACAACTGCAGAGAAAACATCAAGACATATCTCCCGCAGTTCAGGTCAGTCGCTCAGTCGTGTCTGACTCTTTGCGACCCCATGGACCGCAGCGCACCAGGCCTCCCTGTCTATCACCAACTCCTGGAGTTTCCTCAAACTCACGTCCATCGAGTCGGTGATGCCATCCAGCCATCTCATCCTCCGTCGTCCCCTTCTCCTCCTGCCTTCAATCTTTCCCAGCATCAGGGTCTTTCCCAAGGAATCAGTTCCTTAAGCTGGCTGTAAGCATCTCTCTTTAAACGGACTAAAATCTCCATTGGAGACTGTATTAAAACTAAAACAATAAACCAGCCCAATGCTGTTTGCAAACAGCATCCCTGAGACGTAAAGACACCGAAAAGCGGAGAATTAAAAGGCTACATCAAGAGGAGACAAAACAGAATTTTAAAGGGGAAAGAAAAATGCTCATTGGAGACTGTATTAAAACTAAAACAATA
The DNA here is from genome assembly GCA_006410635.1 of Cephalophus harveyi. NCBI lineage: Eukaryota > Metazoa > Chordata > Mammalia > Artiodactyla > Bovidae > Cephalophus > Cephalophus harveyi. The sequence continues at coordinate 848,098 of SJYT01081339.1, read as the reverse complement.
AACCAGCCCAATGCTGTTTGCAAACAGCATCCCTGAGACGTAAAGACACCGAAAAGCGGAGAATTAAAAGGCTACATCAAGAGGAGACAAAACAGAATTTTAAAGGGGAAAGAAAAATGCGTGAGAAGAGATACAGTCACTGTGTGATTATCAACATCGCAATTAGGGTGAGGACGTGACGGTCCGGCATGCGTGCGGTCCTTAATGACACAGCTTTGCTCGCGCTTGTCAAGGAAGAAGAAAAAAAAATTCGCAAATTGCCTTCCGTGGTAGGAGAGGCCCGCATGCCTTAGTTTGTGACTGATCGTTTGAGCAGGCAAAAAAAAAAAGACTTAGGAAGCTGCAAAATATAGAAACAACAGCGTGAAAATCGCCACTTCAGACACAGAGAGGAGATGCTCCTAGCAAGTGGAAAAGGCAGATTCTCCCAGCCCCGCCAGGAACAAGACCCTTTGTCTAAATGAGGGCCTTGAGCAGTTCCAGTAACCCCGCACTGGGGGCTGGGGACAGCCTTTAACTTCCCGTTGCCGTTCAGTGTCTCAGTCACGTCTGACTCTCTGCGACCCCACGGTCTGCAGCACGCCAGGCCTCCCTGTCCATCACCAACTCCCGGAGTTTACTCAAAGTCATGTCCATCACGTCAGTGATGCCATCCAGCCGTCTCGCCCTCTGCCGTCCCCTTCTCCTCCCGCCTTCAATCTTTCCCAGCATCAGGGTCTTTTCCTATGAATCGGGTCTTTACACCAGGTGGGCAAAGTACTGGAGTTTCAGCTTCAGCATCGGTCCTTCCCATGAACATGCAGGGTTGATTTCCTTTAGGACGGACTGGTTGGATCTGCTTGCTGTCCAAGTGCCCTGGAAGAGAGGTCGTGAAGTGCAGGAAATCTTGTGCGTACAACTGTCTGCCCTGGTCTCTGGTTTCCAGCGCGTTTTTACGAGATGCTTGCCAGGGCAGGGCCGCGTTAGAAAGCGCCAACATCAGAGTTCCTCACGGAAGCCTACCGGCAGGGTTTCGAGTTTCAACTCTCCCTAGGAAAGGGGCTCTCATCCGCGCCGGCCTTGCCCACCTCCCGCCCGGATTCCGTCTTGGGGTGCTGTCTGCAGAGACCGCAGCCCCCGAGAGGTCCCCGGGCGGTGGGGGTCGCTGTCCCCCCACGGGCTTCCTGCTGCCCCCACCCGATGTTTCCTTTTCAGCTCGGGGAGAAGAAAGCTGTTGGAAGTCGGCTGCGTCCACGCGTGCTCACTCGTGTCTGCCTCTTGCGACCCCATGGGCTGCAGCCCGCCAGGCTCCTCTGTCCATGGGATTCTCCAGACCAGCATGCTAGAGTGGGTTGCCATGCCCTTCTCCCCGGCATCTTCCCCACCCAGGGACTGAACCTGGGTCTCCTGCGTTGGCAGGGGAGTTCTTTACCAACGGAACGACCTGGGAAGCCGCATGGGAAGTTGAGATTAAAGCAGAAGAAAGTCTTTGGAAACAGCGTTTCTGCTCCCCAGGTAAATTTCCTGCACACACGGGTACCAGGGTCCCGCTGAACTGGCACGGGTCTCCTCTTTCGAAAACTGTCCTAACGTAGTTATTGGATCAGTGGAAAAAATATTAATAAAGCAAATCATGCCTGGAAAAACAAACAACAAAAAATAATTAGAAAGATCTCTGAAGGCAAGGACCCAGTGAGGGACTGATGCCTCCAACAGAGGATGGAGAGGAACTGAGAAATTAGGGGGTAGCTTTGGGCTTGCTGGTGGCTCAGATGAAAAAGAATCTGCCTGCAACGCAGGAGACCCAGGGTCCTCGGAAGAAAGATCCCCCGGAGGAGGGCATGGCAACCCACTCCAGCATTCTTGCCTGGAGAATCCCATGGACAGAGGAGCCTGGCGGGCTACAGTCCGTGGGGGTTACAACAGTCTGACACGACTGAGCGTCTAACAATTAGAACATAGCAAGAACTTCGGGGTAGGATGAAGTCACACGCTGAAAGTCCTCCCAGGGCGTGGGGGACGAGAGGATGACAGGGCCCCCACTGCCGGCGTGATACGTACCCTTGCTGGAGACAGTTTGTGGGTAGGACCAAAGTCCACACCTGCTGGCATCCGATGACGTCAGCAACCCCATCTGAGATGACCAGACGGGCAAGTCCCTGGAAGAAAGCCCAGCGTCACGACATGCTGACGGAGGGAGGCTCCTGGCTGCAAAGCAAGCTGCCCCGTCCTTCTGAATGGGCAGGGAGGACCTTGGCGACATCGGAGACAAGCCCAGGAATAAGCCAGCGGCTGGGAAATGGTTTAGATCACGGCCTACTGAACACAGGGCAGGAGAACAGAGAGAGAGGTTGTCTTACGGGAGAAAGCTTTTTTTTTTTAGCACAGTCATCTCCAAGTTTCAGCTCATGGACAACTTGAATGTAGAATCCACCTTGGTCTTCAAAGTCATTCAACTATGTATTCGCAAGACCCTGAAGACTCGGAGCAAACGCTCACACAGCACTGAGTCTCCATTCCGCCAGGGCTTGTAGCTGCTTTTCGGTCACTCACTCATCTCCGACTCTTTGCAGGTCTATGGACTGCAGCACGCCAGCTGTCCCTGCCCTTCACTATCTCTAGGAGTTTCTGCAAACTCCACTGAGTCAGTGGTGCCATCCAACCATCTCATCCTCTGTCGCCCCCTTCTCCTCCTGCCCTCGATCTTTCCCAGCATCTTTTCCGGTGGGTCAGCTCTTTGCATCAGGTGGCCACAGGACTGGAGTTTCAGCTTCAGCATCAGACCTTCCAATGAATATTCAGGGCTGATTTCCTTGAGGATGGACTGGTTGGATCTCCTTGCAGTCCAAGGGGCTCTCAAGACTCTTCTCCAACACCACAGTTCAAAAGCCTCAATTCTTTGGCTCTCAGCTTTCTTTATGGTCCAACTCTCACATTCATACATGACCACTGGAAAAACTATAGCTTGACTAGATGGGCCTTTGTTGGTAAAGCGATGTCCGTGCTTTCTGATATGCTGCGTAGGTTTGTTGCAGTGTTTCTTCCAAGGAGCAAGCGTCCACCAGCCCTGGAGCTCACCGTCTCTTGGGACTGTCTGTTACGGTTCACCTTTCGCTCACTATGATCCTCTGACGGACAGAGGAGCCTGGAGGGCTACAGTCCACGGGGTCCTGAGGGTCGGGCGCAACTCAGTGACTCAACCACCCCTCACCCTCCAACGTGATTCTCTTCCCCCTGACGCGTCTCCATCATGTCTGCTCCAGGGGCAGCGGCCAGTCCAAGAGGCCACACGTGTCTACACATTGTGACATGCGTGTGGGACAGTGTTGCCCGCCCTCGAGGCTATTTTCCTGCCACAGACACTCAGGCGTTTGGATTTCTGTTCCCACCTCCCGCTCCTGTCTCCGCATCATCCGACAGATGCTCGCAGGAGTCCTCGACGGGAGGTTTACTTCCCAATCACCCTCCCCACGCCGCGCTCCCTGTAAGACATTCTACAGCTCGCGGGGTGTGAGCTCGCCCGTGCTGGAAATGCCTCTCTCTGTGCGGCTGCAAGTGGCTCAGGGTCGTGCAGGCGTGAGCCGGGCTCTGCGTGGACCGCAAGGGAGAACTAGGGCCCGCCCTCCTCCCGAGGCGCTCCTTTCAGGAACTCCGGGGCTCCTCGGATGCCCGCGGAGGCGTCCCGGGCGGCGGGGCGGACGGCACAGGAAACCGCAGGGCCCTTTGTTCCCTGGGGTGATCCGAGGTGCTGGGGACACAGGCTCGCTTCCATCCGCACCAGCAGAAGCGGCTGTGACTTTTCCTCTCGGTTGTGCTGGCCGAGCCTCCTCTGCCGCCCAGAACCTCGCTGATGGGTCTTCTTTGATGAAGAAAGACAACCTCGATGCCGATGTCTGTGGGAACTCCGGCTCCTGCCGGTGACCCACCGGGCGGAGGCCGACGTGGACCCTGAGGACGGCAGGGCTGCGGAAATCCCCAGAGCCGCCAAGTACCACCCTTCTACAGCGGCAGAGAAGGCCTCTATTCTTCACTTTTTCTTTCCGAACTTTTCATTCTGCTTTGGGGCATAGCCAGTTAACAATGTTATGATAATTTCAGGTGAACAGCGAAGGGAATCAGCATTGCATATGCGTCCATCCACTCCCCCCCAAACTCCCCTCCCGTCCAGGCTGCCACGTGACACTGAGCAGAGTCCCCTGTGCTGTCCAGGATGCCCTTGCTGGTTCTCTGTGTTAAACACAGCAGTGTGTCCATGTCCATCCCAGACTCCCTGACCATCCCTCCCCCATCCTTCCCCCTGGTGACCCTAACATTATTACAGAGGATTGAGCAGAGTTCCCTGAGCTGTCCAGCAGGGCCTTGCTGGTTCTCCGTGTTAAACACAGTGGTGAGTCCATGTCCATCCCAGACTCCATGACTATCCCTTCCTCCATCCTTCCCCCTGGGAACCATCAGGTTATTACAGAAACCCAGTCCACCGACTGATAGATGAACGGACAGAGAGGGGGTGGTGTATAAACTCAGTGGAATACTACTCGGCCATGAAAAAGACTGAAGGGCTGCCGTTTGCCTCGACGTGGCTGGACCTCAGATCATCACATGAAGCGAAGTAAGTCAGACAGAGAGGAGAAATATGCTATGACACCCCTTATGTGTGGAACCTAAATACAAATGATGCGGACACACCCTCTATATCAGCCGGTGTGGTGGCCAGCCTCAACTCACTCTCCCAGGCGGACTGGGGGAGGGAGACCCACGCTCGCCCACGCTCGCCCACGCTCAGTAAGTCTCCTCTCTTAGGAGACGCAGGCAGAGCTTTCTGGAGAGTGAGCGTGTTCGTCGCTCAGTCCTGTCTGACTGTTTGCGACCCTGTGGACCGCAGCCCCCCAGGCTCCTCTGTCCATGGGATTCTCCGGGCAAGAAGGCTGGAGTGGGTTGCCATGCCCTCCTCCGGCGCATCTTCCTGACCTGGGGATTGAACCTGGCTCTCCTGCATTGCAGGCAGATTGTTTACCATCTGGGCCCCCAAGAGACGGCAGTCACTCGCGGATCCGCTGACAGAGCCCTCTGGCTGCAGGCTGGCTCCTCCCATTCTTCAGCGCCACGCAGCCGTGCCCTGGGTGCAGAAGCTGTGCGTTGGCTGGGTGGGCGAGCGAGTCCGGGACAGCCGCGTCACTGTGTCACGGTTACACGCATCGTTCTCTGCAAACTGCTTCCACGCTTCTCGCTCCGAGCCTTCCTCGGGCTTTTCCTGCTGCCGTTTCGACCTAAGCCCCTGGGGAGTTGCATGTCTTTGCGGGCCTTGGGACTGTCAAGACACCTCACCCCGAAACAGCAAATATTCATCCGTGTCCCCCCGGTCTCGGAGACCAGATATGTGAGGTCCAGGGGTCCCCGGGCTGGGCTCTCTGCCATCTGCAGGGGAGGGTCCTTCCCGCCTCTTCCGGCTTCCGGGGGCTCCGGGCGTCCGTCCCTGGGCTGGTGGCCGCCTCCCTCCCGTCCCTGCCTCCATCTCCACGTGGCTTCTCCGCTGCGTCCATGTCTCTCCTCTTCTGTGTCTTATAAGGACCAGTCACGGATTTAGGGCCACCCCCAGCCAGGAGGACCTCCTCTCAGACCCTTCACTCCAGCACCTCTGCAGAGACCCTGCTTCCAGTAAGGTTCTATTTACGGGCGCCAGGAGTGGGGACGTGGATGTCTGTCTTTGGGGACATCACTCGACCTACTGCCCCCAGCTCGGGGCCACCAGGGCGGGCGCCACGCTGACATTCTCAAGGCCACCGTCCTCAGCCAGGAAGCCTGGAAGGCAGGGTTGCCGCTGCGCGATCAGCCGGAGCCCCCACACGAGTGCCGGGCCGCCCTCGGCCCCGAGGGGGATTAGTGTCGGACGGTGATTTACTGTAGGACCCGGCGATAAATCCAGAGGACGCCTCCTTTGATATCGCAGATAGAACCACAGCCACCCGGGAGGCGTGTCTTGAAGGCCGATGGAATTGGATCTGGCTGCCAAATGTTTCATCGATGATGTTTTCTGTTGGGGGCGGGGGTTGGCGTGGGGGGTCAAGGTGGGAAACGAATTCTTAGAGGGCTGTGCAGGGGGCTGGGGGCGGCTCTCTCCATTCCTCCGACCTCTCCCTGCACCGGGAAGATCCCCTGCAGCAGGGCATGGCAACCCGCTCCAGTATTCTCGCCCGGAGAACCCCACGCTCAGAGGAGCCTGGCGGGCTGCAGTCCACGGGGTCGTGGAGCTGGATACGACAGAGCGGCTGAACGACAGTTGGCTTACAGTGTTATGCTCATTTGCTCCCGGAGAAGGAAATGGCAACCCACTCCAGTGTTCTTGCCTGGAGAATCCCAGGGACGGGGGAGCCTGGTGGGCTGCCGTCTATGGGGTCGCACAGAGTCGGACACGACTGAAGCAACTTAGCAGCAGCAGCAGCCGCAGCAGCTCATTTGCTCCGCACGGCAAAGCGACTCGGTTACACACATATGTAATGCTTTTTTTAATGTGTTTTTAATTGAAAGATAATAGCTTTGCAAGTTGCGTTGGTTTCTGCCGTACAGCAACGTGAATCAGCCGCAAGTATACGTAGATCTCCTCCGGCTTGAACCTCCCTCCCTCCCCACCCGACACCTCTGGGGCCTCGCAGAGCCTGGCACTAAACTGTGTGTTGCGTAACAGCTTCCCATCAGCTATCTCTTTCGCACCTGGGAACGTACCTGTTTCAGTGTTAACTCTGTATACGTTCTTTTTAATGTTCTTTTCCCCTGTGGTTTATCCCAGGAGAACGGGATGCACTTGTGTGCCTGTGTGTACACATTTAGCTTCAGTGTAACAAAAGCAACTTGACTACTTGGAACATTTTAAACTGCGTGCCCGGGATTCTGCATCCTCCTTAATCCCTGCAGTGTGCACGTTCATCTGCCTTTTTCGCGGCCACAGAAGCATCTCCCCGGCCGGCAACTTCTTCACGTCCCACCATGGGATCTGGTCCCAGTACTGAAGGGTGATTATCAGCTCACCTTTCCTCTCAAGAAAAAAAAACCCTAAAAGGGGCTGTCGAGACCCCTGTCTTCTGTGACAGCGCTTTCCAGCCAGCGGTGACGCGCCTCCTGTGCCGTCTGAAGCCGACACGACCACCAGCCCGTGGGTCTGACAGCCCCGAGGCCCTCACGCCTCTCGGCATCACTCCTTGAAAGGCAGCGTGATGTCTGCACACACGCGGGCCCGTTGCAGCGCTGGCGGAGGCATCGATTCAACGGGATCAAATCACAGGCGCGGAGCTAATCGCAGATGCCGACGTAGACGGAGGCAGATGAAGGCGGGGCGCCGGGGGCGCTGCCTCCCGATGAGTGCTGTGCTCAGTTGCTCAGGCGCGTCCAGCTCTTTGCGACCCCGGGGGCTGCAGCCTCACCAGGCTCCTCTGTCCCTGGGAGTCTCAGGATACTGGAATGGGATGCCGTGCCCTCCTCCAGGGGACCCTCCCCATCCAGAGACAGAAGCAGCCTCTCAGACGTTTCCTGCATTGACAGGCGGGTTCTTTACCCCCAGTGGTACCTGGGAAACCTTAGCATCCCAGTGGCCGTGTACTGAAAGACGCGAAGCTTCTACATTTCAGTTTCCTCCCCTGTCCCCCATGCCAGACGGGACAGGCACCGGAAACTGTCCGCCACGGCTGCAAGCGCAGTTTCCAAGATGGTCTTCTTTTTCAGTTCATGCTAAAAAGCATTCCGTGTCATTAACTAAAATGCATCCAGTTCAAGTCATCATTAGGAGAGAGTTTTAAAGGGTCATCTTAAAGAGACTCTCAGAGGATCAACTTAGGGTTACCAGGTGGGGAAGGATGGGGGAAGGGATAGTCAGGGAGTCTGGGATGGACATGGACACACTGCTGCATTTAACATGGAGAACCACAAGGACTTGCTGTCCAGCAAAGGGAACTCTGCTCAATACTTGGTAATAACCGTATGGTCACCAGGGGGAAGGGTGGGGGAAGGGATAGTCAGGGAGTCTGGGATGGACGTGGACACACTGCTGTATTTAACAGGGGGAACCAGCAAGGACCTGCTGTCCAGCAAAGGGAACTCGGTGTTGAATGTCACGTGGCCGCCTCGATGGGAGGCGAGTTTGGCAGAGTATGGATCCATGTGCGTGTATGGCTGAGTCCCTTTACTGTCCACCCGAAACCATCACAACATTGTTAAGTGGGTACACCCCAATACAAAGCTTTTAAAAGAAAAAAAGTGTCATCTTAAACTCTAATGATCAGCCCTACCACTTGACTGAAGAATCACTGGAACCCGTAGCATCTTACTCGCATTTGACATTCGCTGTTGTAATTTTGTTCCTGTTTATTTTGAAATTTTTCTTTTTACTGGAAAGGAAAGGTGGAACTCCGTTTTAAATGTTAAAAGTCGCTTTGTTATAATAAAAGTAAATGTGCATACACACAGAGACATCCAGTTCTCCTAGGATACGCTGTAACGGAAAAGAGTATAAAAGAACGTATCCAGAGAGGATAGAAACATACGTTACCATTAGGAAAGGCGCTAGCTAACCGGGGAAGTTGTTGTTTAACCCTGGGAGTTCCCTGCACTGGGCTGTGAGGACGTAGAGGGGTGGGGCGGGGTGGAGGTTGGGAGGGAGGCTCAAGCCGCAGGAGATCTATGTATACAGTGGAAGCAGTGTCAGACTTTATTTTGGGGCTCCAAAATCACTGCAGATGGTGACTGCAGCCATGAAATCAAAAGACGCTTACTCCTTGGAAGGAAACTTATGAGCAACCTAGATAGCATATTGAATAGCAGAGACGTTACTTTGCCAACAAAGGTCCGTCTAGTCAAGGCTATGGTTTTTCCTGTGGTCATGTATGGATGTGAGAGTTGGACTGTGAAGAAGGCTGAGCGCCGAAGAACTGATGCTTTTGAACTGTGGTGTTGGAGAAGACTCTTGAGAGTCCCTTGGACTGCAAGGAGATCCACCCAGTCCATCCTAAAGGAGATCAGCCCTGGGATTTCTTTGGAAGGAATGATGCTGAAGCTGAAACTCCAGTCCTTTGGGCACCTCATGCGAAGAGTTGACTCATTGGAAAAGACTCTGATGCTGGGAGGGATTGGGGGCAGGAGGAGAAGGGGACGACCGAGGATGAGATGGCCGGATGGCATCACCGACTCGATGGACGTGAGTCTGAGTGAACTCCGGGAGCTGGTGATGGGCAGGGAGGCCTGGCTGCAATTCATGGGGTCGCAAAGAGTCGGACACGACTGAGCGACTGAACTGAACTGATGCCTGATTCACGTTATTGTACAGCAGAAACCAACAGAACTTGTAAAGCAATTATCCTCCAATTAAAGACACATTTGAAGAAGGTTCATATCCATGCATAACCGAGCCACTTTCCCGTGCGCCACAAATGCGCACGACGTTTTAAAGCAACAGCTGTTGCCTTGCTGCTCAGTGGCGTGTGATTCTGCGACCCCTTGGACTGCAGCCCGCCAGCCTCCTCTGTCCATGAGATTCTCCAGGCGAGAACACTGGAGCGGGTTGCCCTGCCCTCCTCTGGGGGATCTTCCCCACCCGGGGATGGAACCCAGCTCTCCGGTGTTGGCAGGTGGATTCTCTACTACAGAATCACCAGGGAAGCCCCCATTAGCTCATCGACTCCGCACTGGAGTTTTGTCGTTAACCTCATTTTTTTGGGGGGGGGGGCGTTCCCAGGTGTTGCTAGTGGTAAAGACCCTGCCTGCCAGTGCAGGAGATGTAAGAGCTGCAGGTTCGATTCCTGGATGGGGAAGATCCCCCGGAGGAGGAAATGGCAACCCACTCCAGTGTACTTGCCTGGGAGAATCCCATGGACAGGGGAGCCTGGCAGACTACAGTCCACGGGGTCGCAGAGAGTCGGATACGACGGAAGCGACTCAGCACAGCCGCGCCAGTTTCTGCAGAATGAGAAACCGCGGAACACACAGGGTGAGGAGCTGGCTTTGGTCCGCACAGGTCTGACCACGAGGTAGCCCCGCTCTCCTGGACGGGCTTTGGGTCGTCAGTGAGGGCTTGCCCTGAGCACCCTGATAACGTGTCTTCAGGCCCATGCAACCCTCTGCCCCCCATCACCCTCACCTGGCTGTTTTTCTCTGGGGCACTTACACCCCAAACTACACGATCCCTGCTTCTTTCTCGGCTGTCTACGTGCTGAAAATGTCACCTCCTCGAGGGCGGGACTGGTCATAGCTGCACACAGTAAGCCCTCAACGAACGCGTTCTGATTGGGAAGAATTCAATTCCTATCGGCTTCCTCTGTGGCCCCCACAAGCGTTTAAAATAAAATCCCTCGAATGGTGGGCCGTTCAATACAGCCAGCCGTAGCCACCGGCCACATGTGGCTTTAAAATGTAAATGAACTGCAATTAATTAAAGTAAACATTCAATCCCTCCAGAGCCCCAGCCACTTTCCCAGGACTCAGTAGCCAGCCGGGGTGTGTTCAATGGAAATTAATTGCAATTAATTCAATTAGACCATCAGTTCCTCAGTTGTCCCCTGTCACAGGTGAGACTCGGTGGCTCCCGCGCCGGACAACATAGGGTGGGACATGTCTGTGTTTACAGAAAGGAGTACTGGGCAGGGTTTTGTGAGCTGAATTCTCTACCATCTACCCCCGCCCCAAAGGCGTCCAGAAGCCCTTAGCCCTACACCCGCTACCTGCAACTGTGATCTTATTTGTTACAGAGTCTTCACAGATATAATCAAGTTAACACAGATCCTAATCCAGCCCTGAGTATTCATTGGAAAGAATATTCCGTCTGTCACACCCCCTTCTCCTGCCCTCAATCTTTCCCAGCATCAGGGGCTTTTCCAACGCATCGGCTCCTCGAATCAGGTGGCCCAAGTACTGCAGCTTCAGCTTCAGCATCAGTCCTTCCAGTGAATATCCAGGGTTGATTTTCTTTAAGATGGACTGGTTGGATCTCCTTGCAGTCCAAGGAAATTGCAAGAGTCTCCTTCAACACCACAGTTCGAAAGCATCAGGTCTTCTGAGCTCAGCCTTCTTTATCGTCCAACTCTCACATCCATACATGACTACTGGAAAAACCATAGGTTTGACTATACGGACCTTTGTTGGCAAAGTGATGTCTCTGCTTTTTAACACACTCTAGGTTGATCATAGGAGAAGGAAATGGCACCCCACTCCAGTACTCTTGCCTGGAAAATCCCATGGACGGAGGAGCCTGGTGGGCTGCAGTCCACGGGGTCATAAAGAGTCAGACACGACTGATCGATTAACGCACACGCAGGTTGATCGTAGCTTTTCTTCCAAAGAGGAAGCGTCTTTTAATTTCATGGCTTCACTCACCATCTGCAGTGAGTTTGGAGCCCAAGATAATAAAGTCTGTCACTGCTTCCGTTTCCCCCCCCCCCCATCTATTTGCCATGAAGTGATGGGAGTGGATGCCATTGGTCATAGTTCAGCCTTGAAAGAAAGAATTCCAACAGTAGGGTTGAGCCGAGTGGGGCAAACACGGCCGCTTGTGAACTCTGGAGGGGCCAGCTTCCTGTAGAAGAAGCAGCTTCTCTATCTACAATGCCTCCTGGTTTATCTCCATCGCCGGATTCACAGCCCCCGTGGAATGTGATCCCCAGGGCCGGGAGAACCCCTGTTGGCATTAGGGAAAGGACCCCAGAGGAGCTTGTGAACACCCAGATATAAGGACACCTTGAACCCTAAATCCTCCACATTTCCCTTTTTTATTTCTTTATATTCAAATCTGAAGAAGCCTGATTAATTCATTAAACACACGCTGAATTTTTAACTTAGGTGGATTTCTTTTTTCCCATTGAATGGATTTTTTTTTTTTTCAATCGAGTGTGAAACCTTAGCACTCATTGGTCAAAAAATATTGGTGACCGCTATGGCGTGTGGAGAAGGCAATGGCAGCCCACTCCAGTGCTCTTGCCTGGAGAATCCCAGGGATGGAGGAGCCTGGTGGGCTGCAGTCCATGGGGTCGCTGAGAGTCGGACACGACTGAGCAACTTCGCTTTCACTTTTCACTCTCATGCATTGGAGAAGGAAACGGCAACCCACTCCAGTGTTCTTGCCTGGAGATTCCCAGGGACGGGGGAGCCTGGTGGGCTGCCGTCTATGGGGGTCTCGAAGAGTCGGACTCGACTGAAGTGACTTAGCAGCAGCAGCAGCAGCATGGGCGTGTAGTGGAAAAAGGATGAAAAACTTGCTTCAGAGGACTGGGTACTTAGAAAGAAAAGAGAGATGTAAGCGTACAAGTTAATCACAGCGAAACGACTTCCTCTAAGGAAATTCCAGGGATGCCACGAGACCCATTTAGGAAGTTACAAGATAGAATGGAACGTCAAGGTTATTAAACGAAATCAGTTAACAGATTTTTTTTTTTTTTTTTTACTAGATATCTGGGGAAATTGGTGAAAAGTAATTTCTGTGGACCTGAAATGTCAGAACGTCTTTGGATGGCAGGGAAATGATCATCTTCAAAGCTCTAGGAAGAACATTCTAGCTGGGATCACACAGTGTTGGGTGTTGTTCAGTCACTCAGTCATGTCCGACTCTTTGTGACCCCATGGACTGCAGCACGCCAGGCCTCCCTGTCCATCACCCACTCCCGGAGCTTGCTCAAACCCATGTCCATTGAGTCGATGATGCCATCCAACCATCTCCTCCTCTGTCATCCCCTTCTCCCCCTGCCTTCAATCTTTCCCAGCATCAGGGTCTTTTCCAATGAGTCAGTTCTTCGCATCAGGGGGCCACAGGATTGGAGCTTCAGCTTCAGCATCAGTCCTTCCAATGGACACCCAGGACTGATCTCCTTTAGGATGGACTGGTTGGATCTCCTTGCAGTCTGAGGGACTCTCAAGAGTCTTCTCCAGCACCACAGTTCAAAAGCATCCATCCTTTAGGACTCAGCCTTGCTTACGGCCCAACTCTCACTTTCAAACACGACTACCGGGAAAACCATAGCTTTGACTAGACGGACCTTTAAAATGATCATTGATTTATTTTCAGGCACACTGGGGCTTCGTTCCTGCACATGGGTCTTCTCTAGCCCGGGGACACATTCTTATGGTAACAGGTTCCATATATTTTTTGATAACAAGGATGTTGAGCCTGGTTGAGCCTATAGCATGTCAATACCCCGACCTCATCAAAAAACCATTTATGGCATCTTCGATTTAAAATGTGTCTTGTTTCCCAGGGAATAAAAATTCTGTAGTTTCCGTGGAGCTGGACACACACGGATAGTTTATGGGGTCAACGGTGTTGGTGTTCACGAGTGAGTGATTCTAAGAAGGACTTGACCTTCCTTTGACAAGAGATGAGTGCGGCTGGAAAGTCAGGAGGTGAGAACGAAAGGCAAGCAGAGATGGAGAAAGCTCAGAGGGAAGCTTGGAGAACAGGAACCTGCTTTGAGCTTGAGGGAAAACATGATATTTCAAGCAAACTTCGCGTGTGTTTTTAATGACTTTTGGAAATGGCAACCTACTCCAGTATTTCTTGCCTGGAGAATCCCATGGATGGAGGAGCTTGGTAGGCTACAGTCCACTGGGTCGCAAAGAGTCGGACACGACTTCGCTTTCGCTTTTTAAAAACCTGATGTATAGTCGCTTTACAATATTGTGATAGCAAAGTTACTGAGATGTTCAGTGAAGAGATAACTCATTTGGAAAAGACTCTGAGGCTGGGAAAGATTGAAGGCAGGAGGAGAAGGGCATGACAGAGGATGAGATGGTTGGATGGCATCACCGACTCGATGGACGTGAGTTTCAGCAAGCTCCAGGAGTTGCTGATGGACAGGGAGGCCTGGCGCGCTGCAATCCACGGGGCTGCAAAGAGTCAGACAGGACAGGGCGAGTGAGCGTCACCAACGGAAGGGTTAACAGGCCCGGGGAGATGCCACCCCACAACAGCCTGGCTCCCGCTCCTCCCAACCTTCCGCTCTTTAAACGGACCCAAGTTTTATTTCCTATAAACTGTTTATTTTCCGGTGAGATTGATGCTGTTAATATTAGCTTTCAAAATGACAGATTAGCATCACCAGTTAATCAGGCCTATTAGCAGATAAATATCTGTAATTCGATCACCAGAGTAATTTCTTTTCCAATAATGCGATTTACAAATGCAAGTGATTAAGTCATTAGCTTACATCTCCATAGATTACCACTCCTTGGAGCAGCCCCAGTTGCTCTGCCTGTAAATGAGAGGTAATTAGAGGCACCCCGTTTGTGACCAGCACCCCCAATGCTTCAAAGCGCCCGAAACCCCCTTGCCAGCATACCCTCCTCTCTCCTCCCTGCAGAGCCCTACGTGGGTTCTGAGCACAGTTTAGACGATGAAAAGTCCTGGAAAGTGGCACGTTTCTCGCCAGAGACGGGTGCCCAGGGCCACCCACCCTGGCTCCTCATTAGTCTATGCCCTGGAACTTGGTCTCTAAGTTCTTCCTGGTGGGAACTGTGTGCAGAAGCATGAGGAATATTGTGAGAGTGATTTGGAAAGCCACTCCACGAGAAAGACTGCTATCGAGAGACACGGCATCCCTGGGATAAACGGAGAGAGTAGCCTTGTCATATACACACACCGCCGCGTGTCAACTAGACAGCTAGTGGCAAGCTGCTGGGTAACGTAGGGAGCTCGGCTCGGTGGTCTCTGATGCCCTAGAGGGGTGGGTGGGGGTGGGAGGGAGGCTAAGGGGGGAGGGGATGTGTGCGTACATTTAGCTGATGCTTTGGCCGCCTGATGCAGAGAGCCGACTCATGGGCAAAGACCCTGATTGCGGTAAAGATTGAAGGCGGGAGGAGAAGGGGGCGGCAGAGGATGAGATGGCTGGATGGCATCACCGACTCAATGGATGTGAGTTTGAGTAAACTCCGGGAGTTGGTGACGGACAGGGAGGCCTGGCATGCTGCAGTCTAGGGGTCTCAAAGAGCTGGACACGACTGAGCGACTGAACTGATTGAATCTGCTACAATAGTCCTTCTGTTTCGTATTTTGGTTTCTTCATCCTTGAGCATGTGGGGTCTTCGCTCTGTGACCAGGGAGAGAACCTGCACTGTGTTTATTGGAAGGCAAAGTCCTAACCAGTGGACCGCTGCGGAACTCCCCACCCCATAGCATCTTAAAAAATTTTTTTTATGACTATCGGAACACAAGTGGAGAGACATCTTCTACTAAGCAAGCCAGTGTGACATTTGTGTGTGTGTGGCGGGGCGGGGGGGCTTGCCCTTCTGAACCCGAGAGGGTCTGCACCTGTATTCTCTTTAAGGCGCTTCTTTCTCCCTGCTTCCTGCGTTTCCACTCGGGAGGGGCTCTGGGCATCTGGTTGCATGACGGGTCTGAGATGGTGAGCTCTGGCCATCTGCCTGACCCGCCGAGAGGCGTCGGGAGAGTGGCCTCAACGTGACGCGGGCCGTGTCTGCAGTGCTCGTTTCTAGATGAGTGGAGCGTTTGAATCCGTGGAC